>WNWK01000100.1:12500-115000 GCA_009830355.1 Cherax destructor | reverse complement strand
GATGACGAAAGTGCATCAGATTTAATTTTCTCCGGCAGTTGCATTCATTATAAACTGATGCTAAGTGTGAGAAGATACTCTGACGGAAATACAAAACAAAGGAAGAAGAGATCTTCATATTCTGGCTTTAGAGGAGGGTTGAAAGTTGAAGTCGAAGTATACAAATCTCTTTCTCTTGCCTGCATTATAAATTCCTGTAAAAACTGGTTTTCCACTTTGCTCTTTTGTAGAGGTTAAATTACTTGTTGAAATATCATTTGTTTCTTATTTCAGCAATATTAGAAGATGTTCGTTCCAGGAGCGAATAGAAGACAAAATTTAAAAAAGGAAGAACGAGGAAATAGCAGAAACAAATGAGGGAAGAGGAAGGTCTGCGAGAGATAATATAAGACAAACTCACCCCAGTGCAGGAAAAGACTGGAGGAGAAAGTGATACAAAAAATAGCTAAGCACTTGCACAATTGTTGGTACCTGAGTGGGACATCCTACAAGCAGTACTAAGTAGGTGACGGAACCTGATGGAAACCAAGGTGGTAATAGTTTGAAGACTGACAAGACTGTGATGGAACTCAATGATAAACAAGGTGGCAATGGAATTTGAAGATAATAAAATGAAAAATTCGCCAAGTATTACATTGACAAATATGTAGTCGGTCTTTCGCCAAAAAAATTCGTAGAAAGATATCAATGGGGACCCCAGACCCATAAACATCACCAGCTATTGCAATTGTCGAAAACAGTGAGAATTTGTATGCCTGTACATTTAGCCCATGCCGGGGCCCAGTATTGCTCTCTTTGTAATTTACAAATGCAATGTAATATAGGAACTAAAATATGTATCCGTATGTATGTAGTGTTTATGTCAGTGTTGAATGTGAATGCACATTACATAAGCCTAACTAAATGTAAGTACAAATCAGATTTAATGAGACAGAAGTATACAACGGTGTGGAAACTGACTCTCCTTTACATTATATGCGAATTTAGGAGCCGGAAGAAAATATTTCATTTGTTAAAACGTATATAATTATTCGCATGTTATTTATCTGTTGTTATACTATAATGAAGACTTGAGATATTTAATGGATGATGAGGATGAGAATTTTTTATATTTTTTTAAGTAATCTGTCTGGTGAACCTGGCTTGCTCAGCACATCTGTTGTTCCCACTAGCGTCGTGAACCTAGCTTGCTCAGCACATCTGCTGTTCCCACTAGCGTCGTGAGCCTGGCTTGCTCAGCACATCTGTTGTTCCCACTAGCGTCGTGAACCTGGCCTGCTCAGCACATCTGTTGTTCCCACTAGCGTCGTGAGCCTGGCTTGCTCAGCACATCTGTTCCCACTAGCGTCGTGAACCTGGCTTGCTCAGCACAGCTGTTGTTCCCACTAGCGTCGTAAACCTGTCTTGCTCAGCACATCTGTTGTTCCCACTAGCGTCGTGAACCTGGCTTGCTCAGCACATCTGTTGTTCCTACTAGCGTCGTGAACCTGGCTTGCTCAGCACATCTGTTGTTCCCACTAGCGTCGTGAACCTGGCTTGCTCAGCACATCTGTTGTTCCCACTAGTGTCATTAGAATTATGACACAATTAACCGTTTAGATAAAAATTTCTTGATTTTCTCCTTTTCCAAATATTTGACATTCACTTTTCCCAATTTTCATTGTTTTCTGCTAATTTTCTTGCCACCATCATAACTTCTTTCTCACGTTCACTCCCTGATTTCACCTAGTTTCTTTTCGTTCGCATAGTTCCTCTTAGACACCTTCACCTGCTTTCTATTCTGTTATGTCCATTTCCCTCGTTCCCCCTCACTTATTTCCTAGAGATATCCTCTTTCTCACTTCTATCTCCCACCTCATCTATTCTGTTTCGTGTCCCCTCACATATTCTCTCTTCTCACCAAATGCTTCTTTCTCTTCCCCATCTCTCCCTTCATTTCTACTCGTCTCTCACCTACCCCCAACTTCCCCCACTTACGTACTCCAACTCCCCTCTCACCTACTCTAATATTTACCTCTTACCTACTCCAACCCCTTGTTCACCTAATCCAACCCTCTGCTAACCTAATCCAACCTCCTGCTCACCTAATCCAACTCTTTACCTGTTCTTTCTCGCGAATCTTCCTATCATTTACCACTCACTGTGAGACTGGTATTTATAGTCCGTTCTGTACTAACCTGGTGATGGACTGGCCCGCGGGGGCGCTGACCCCCCGGAACACCCTCCTGATGTAAACACCTCCATCAGGCGGCGTCGCTACCTTCAGCAAACCTCTGACTTTTTAATGTGTTAAAATATTATTTCCAAGTACAGGAAATGTGAAGAAATTAAAAAACTGCTGGTGTTAGTGGAGGAATGTTTTTTTTTTTTATAGGGGAAAGGGGTGGTACGTGAAGGGAAAAAATCCTTCAGTAAGTATAACTGTTTTTTCTTTGCAATCTGAAGTACACAAACGCGTGCTAGCAGGCATTTGTGTACACACACACACACACACACACACACACACACACACACACACACACACACACAGTGAGGGCAGAAAGTCACACTCTTTTTTGTATCTAATTTGAGTATTGAATGAAAAAAATTATAGGGAAGTTTCTTAAATTAAAAACATCTTTGGCCCGTGCCCACATATTTGTCACGTGTCCGCATCTTTGACATGTGCCCACACCCCCAGCCCATCTCTCAGTCCTCTTTCCGCCCATTCATTCTCTCACCACATAACCCTTTCTATCCCCGTCCTCCTGTCACCTCCTCTCCCTCAGTCCCTCGCATCTCCTGTCCACAACTCCAGGCATCAGCTGCCATGTGGAGGTGGAGGGGAGACACTGATTGCTGGTGTGTGTGTGTGTTGTGTGTGTGTGTGTGTGTTTGCTTGCTTACGTCTGTGCGTGCGTGTGCATCAGTAATTTACAACAACATATAGGCTGTAAAAGACATTGTACATAATTGAAGAGAGAAAAGGACCATTCTTGCACGATCAGAACTTGTAAATTACCGCTACAATTATACCACCTAAATTTACGATATTACCAAGGCTGTTTATTCCTAATTTGGCCACCAAACACAGATTGTTACACAGATCTCTGAGAGCATCGAGGAGCCACATAGCATGTAGTGTTCCACAGATGTCTTCATTCTGTTCCTGATTTCGTTTAATGTTCTAGTGCGGGACACACACGTTAAACATGAATGCTTAGAACCATCTGCTGTAAAACTGACAACGCCCCCGCGGCCCGGTCTGTGACCAGGCCTAATGGTGGATCAGAGCCTGATCAACCAGGCTGTTACTGTTGGCCGCACGCAGTCCGACGTACGAACCACAGCCCGGCTGGTCAGGTACCGACTTTAGGTGCCTGTCCATTGCCTGCTTGAAGACAGCCAGGGGTCTATTGGTAATCCCCCTTATGTACTCTGGGAGGCAGTTGAACAGTCTTGGGCCCCTGACACTTATTGTGTTGTCTCTCAACGTGCTAGTGGCACCCCTGCTTTTCATTGGGGATGTTGCATCGTCTGCCGAGTCTTTTGCTTTCGTAGGGAGTGACTCTCGTGTGCAAGTTTGGTACTAATTGCTCTAGGATTTTCCAAGTGTATATAATAATGTATCTCTCCCCATGAAACAGAAACGGGTGAAGAATGGCTTTATATTTTGACCTCCAGATGAGGTCCTCTGCAACAGAATGCACTGGAATGATTAGAGTGTGCTTTCACATGGTCTCGTGTGGGATCTCCTCTATCACAGTTTGTTGCAACATAACGCTCATAAGTTCGCTTATGCGACCCCTACAGAGCACAGTATTAAAAGAAAAGAATCCTAACGTGGGCTGATTGACCTCCATGCAGTACCTATCCTCAATCCTGATGCACCTGACACTTGCACCTGACACTTGCACCACCAACAACAATAATAGCAGCAGCAGCAGCAACAAGAACAGCAATAGCAGCAGCAGCAACAAGAACAGCAACAGCTCATCAGCAGTATCACCAACATCAGCAGTAGCTGCAATAACATAAGCAGAAGCATCAAAAGCAGCAGCAACAATCTCAGCAGCATCAGCAGAATTGATGCTGCACCATTGGCTTGTGCTGTTCCAACCTGCTGAGTGTTTTTGTTCACGATGTTGTGTTATTGCTGCTTTTCCTGTTGCTGCTGTTTTGTAGTTGTTGATTGCGTTGATCTGTGTTAATTCCGTTGTCCGCGTGTCCATCTGTTTGCTGCCTCAATTCCTCTCCCTATCATTTCCGGCAGTTCATCACGAATTGGGCCTCAAGCAGCCCTGCCACTCTGTCACCCTGTCTGTTTCTGCCAACCTTTAATTCTTCAACCTTGTCATTCTGTTTGCAGCCTGCCATTCTTCAATCCTGCCAGTCTGCAAGCTTGCCATCCCCCCTAGGTCTGTGATGTCCTGCCTGTCTGCCTGCCTGCCTGCCTGCCAACGAAGCTAGATATTCAACCTGCTAGCTGATTTATTTGGTATCTGAATCAGACATCAACGAAATTACCTAGCTAGCCAGTCAGCTAGATAATGAGCGAGCCAGCCAGCCAGCCAGTCGGCCAGCCAGTCAGCCAGTCAGCTAGATAATGAGCGAGCCAGCCAGCCAGCCAGCCAGCCAGCCAGCCAGCCATTCTCCTAGATAATGAGCCAGCCAGCCATGCAACCAGCCAGCCAACCAGCCAGCCATGCAACCAGCCTGCCAGCCAACCATGCAACCAGCCAGCCAGCCAGCCAGCCAGCCAGCCTTCCGTCTGTTAGCCAAATACAAAGCTAGTCAATCACAAAGATATCCAGCAATTTAGTTGTGTAATCATATATCAAGCCAGCCAACCTCCAAGCCGACAAGTCACTAAGCCAGTCACCTATAGAACCAGCCAGCGAGATACTAAGCCAGCCAGCTACCATGCCATCCAGAGTGAAACTAAGCCAGACAGCGAGTCATGAAGCCAGCCACCAAGCCAGCCAGCCAGACGTGGCACAAAGACCGGGAAGGACCCATTAATATGCTAATTAGGTCTTCTCCATTCTTCCTCCTCCTCCTCCTCCTCCTTTTCCCCCTCCTCCTTCTGGGGCTAGTATTAACTGTGTTCCTAGTGAGACCACCGTTAGTTGTGTTCCTACTGAGGTTCCTATTGACACTAGTGTTACCTGACAGTCAACCAGGTATTAATTGCATTGTAGTTGCTGTTTACTTTCTCTTTAGAGACCATTTATCAGCTGTTTAGTTACCACCATCATTTCCCCCTTCCCCTGCATCCCGATCTGTCTTCCTACTTGGTGATCTGATCTACCAAGCTGGTGGCGTCAGACAAAGGCACCACCACCGAAATAATCAACAAGTCTTTTTAGATATTTGTCAAATTGTTGTGTCTAGTTTCTCCTTATTTAATCTAAACTGTTGCTACTGGCATCATGGTAGAGGGTTAGTTATTGTCTTCCAGTATGGTTCGTCACTGAACGTTCCTATGTGGTTTCTCTTCGTCCAGGTGAGAATATAAGACAATGAATAATTTACAGAATTAACAAGACAGACAGACTACTTAGCAGTAAATAACTAGGTATAAATTAATTAGGCAGACAGGCTAATTAGGAAGCAGGTAGATACATTAGCAGGCAGGCAACTTTGCTTGCAGACAAACATGTTTGTTAGCACACTAGGAAGACATATATGCTGGCAGGAAGGCTCGCTAAAGACTTCCCTCTAACAAAGCCTCATTCACTGGCAGCTGAACTTCAACTGCATATTATTCGGATTTATTATGTGGTTTCAGGACATATTTATTTTTAGGTCATTCTCTACCATGACCGAAATAATAAAAATCTACATCCTTGATGTAGCATATGATGTAACTCTCGTGTGTGTGTGTGTGTGTGTGTGTGTGTGTGTGTGTGTGTGCGCGTGTACACACACACACACACAATGAAATATATTTTCTTCGTTAGATTCAGAATGATTTTTGCAAAATTATTGCATTCACAAATTTTTGCTTGCCTTATTCAGCAAGAAGTGTTGTTATTTAAGCCAAAATAGCCAGTTTTTAATATTCAGCACGACATATATATATATATATATATATATATATATATATATATATATATATATATATATTTATTTATAAAACTGAATTGCTAAACCCTTAGTCATTTTTTTCACTCGTATATTCCATACGGTTGTAGCACATTTTAATTGAGCATGTATATAATATCAAAATAAATATAATTTCTACCACAACCATATATATACTTTTTATCTCGCTGCAAAAAATATTTTCACTAAATAATTTCTAACCGCTTGGTTTACCATAATTGTCCATGACAGTCTTAAATTTTCTCTAAATATAACCAGGGCGTAAATTATATTTCTGCTGTAAATAATGTAATTGGAAAGGTAATTACGTGAGTGATTACCGGAAGCAGTGTTGGGTTACTGGATTTAATGACAACATAGTTATTTTAATTTCATTGAGGGGAAAAAATGGTGGAACTGCTTTTAAAACAGTGAAGAGGCTTATAGACTCCCGAAATTTCTTGTAATCGTCTAAAAAATATAATGAAATCATGAGACGGATTATAGTCATGTAAAATAAGTCCTTAGAAAATTAAGAAAAGTGTTAAGGAATCCTCAGAAGTATTATAGAAACAAGATAATGGTTATAATATCCTAATAATTGGTAAAAACCTTTGAAAATGCCTATGAATCTTGAAAAATCTTCATATAATCCTGAAAATTATTATATACATTTGTGAGTGATGATTAAATTATGAAAATTATTCCTTTTAAGAATTATTCCTTTTAAGAATTATTCCTTTTAAGAATTATTCCTTTTAAGAATTATTCCTTTTAAGAATTATTCCTTCTAAGAATTATTCCTTTTAAGAATTATACCTTTTAAGAATTATACCTTTTAAGAATTATACATTTAAAGAACTTTCTTAAAAAGCCTTGAAAACGCTGAGAAAATAACCTTGTGAAAACCAGAAAAATTTCTTCAAATATCTTTAACCTCTGTTCACTTTGAAAAGTCGTACGTCTTCGCCATTTCTAAATTGGGCCATAAACCAGGAGGGATGAGGATATTGCAGTTCGTAGGGTCATCTGAAAGGTGATGCCAGCACACTTCTGCCAAGACAGCGACTGAATGAACGACGGTGAATGCGTTTCCTCGTTTTTTTTTCTGGGTCCCCCTACTTCGCTGGGAGATGGCCGGTGTTACCATGGTTGTGAACCTCGGCCACAAGACGGTGTCAAGAGTCCAGGGAAATCTGTCTTTCCTTGGATAATAGCTTGCAAAGGAAGTCTATTTACTATGTTTTTTAAATTATTGTATGTTTAATATAATTATTACTATTATATAATAATAATATTATTATTATTATTATTATTATTATTTAAAGGGTTGACTTTGTATGGTTCATTCAATAGAAGGAGCTCTCTGTATGTTCGATCCTCCGTACTCCTCACACTTTCCTATCTCCCTGATTTAGTACATTCTCTTACCGTTTTCCTCGTCTTCATTTTCTGTCTTTAGTTCACACTTTCTCTCATTGCATGAAAATAATGTTTTATTGAGATTTTCAGTTCCTTTATTCTTGTCTGATCTTTCATATACCTTCTTACTCCTAGAAATTCATAGGATTTATTTGGAATGGGTTCTAAGATATTCTTGTTTCATTTTTCTAAGTTTTATATTCTTTGCAGTTATTCTTTTTTAAGATTTTCATGTATTATCTACCTATCTTCTCTTTCTGTCTCAGTGCCTCTCCTTCCATCCTATATCCTGATCATTGGATATTATTGCAGTTTTATTGAAATTTATTCTATTTTATTTCATAGTTATGATTTTTTCTGATTCTAAACCCCTCCCTCTATTTTCCTTTATTTCTTTCTCCCGTCTTTGTTTATCTCTCTCTCTCTCTCTCTCTCTCTCTGTCTCTCTCTCCTTCTTCTTCCTTTTTATCTAACCCTCTCTTTCCTCTTCCTACCAAGTCCTCCCTCCGCTTCTTCCACCCTTTAATACTGGTCTCCTAAACTCCGCCCCTCCTTCCCCCCTCCTCCTCTTCCTGCTTTCCCCCTGTCTCTCTCTCTTTCCCCTCTTTCTCTTGCAATTTATTAGTATATTTTCCACCTCACCCCTCTCTCTCAGCTTGGGACACTTTGTGCATTTCTTTCTCTCTTCCCTCATCATTGCTCTCCCTCTCTCTCTTCCAGTGGAAATAATTGCCGTTTCTTTTCCCTTGTGACTGTTCTCCCTCCTGTCTGCCATCTCTGCCAGTCTCATTCCTGCGAAGGAGTAATTAAGGAGGTCAGCTTATGG
Organism: Cherax destructor; assembly: GCA_009830355.1. Lineage (NCBI taxonomy): Eukaryota > Metazoa > Arthropoda > Malacostraca > Decapoda > Parastacidae > Cherax > Cherax destructor. The sequence goes on along the minus strand of WNWK01000100.1, from coordinate 106,686 downwards.
TTAATTTAAGGAGAAGGAATAATTGAGGAGGACGATTTCAGATTTGTTGAAGAGGAGAAATTACAGAGGTCACAGCTTAAGGTATGTTTAAGGAGATTGAATAAACAAGGAGGACGATTTAAAGTTTGCTGAAGGGAAGAAATGGATGAGGTAGCGTGTTTATGATTTCTTGAAGGGAAAGAAATGGAGGAGGAAGAGTGTTTGATTTCTTGAAGGGATAGAAATGGATGAGGTAGCGTGTTTATGATTTCTTGAAAGGGAAGAAGTGGGTGAGATTGCCTGTGTATGATTTCTTTAAGGGGAAGAAATACATAAATGAGATCGGTTTACGGCTTTAAGGAGTTATTAAGGAGATCGTCAGAAGGTAAGTTTAAGGAGAGGACGTACCTAGGTTGATCATCCTTAGGTATCGGCTGCAGGTTTGGTCCCTGGGTGGTGGTATGAGGAGGTGGTATGTCCCCCACCACCATGGTTCTCCTCGCCTTTGTCCTCTCGTTTGGTTCACAAATGTTTACTTTGTCCTCGCTGACTGTGCAGCCATTATCTTGGTGGCAGCTGCTGTTTTGCTGTTGGTTTTGCTGTTGAGGCTGCTATTCCTGTTCCTGTTGTTGTTGGTGATGCTACTGGTGTTGTATTTCTTGCTGCTTTTTTTGCTGTTGCAGAATTTGCTGCTATCGTTTTGGTGGCTGCCTTCTAGTTTGCTATCGATGATGGTGTTTCCGTTGTCGTTGCATCTACTGTTGCTGTTGTTGCTGCTACTGTTAGAGTCTGATGCTATTTCTGATGCAAGTTTTCCTCCCATTATTATTATTTTTTGCTTTCACTCTTTTTACTAATGCTGCCGCTGTTATGTTTACGAGGAGCGCTATTATTACTCTTCTCGCTGTGAGTGCTGGTGTTAGTGTCCCAGCTCTGGCACAATACACTAGATCTGAGCAGACACTAGAAAGACTGAACTACCGCCTCCATGCCACATATCTCACACTAACTCCAACGCAAGCCTCTGTTGCTTCCACAAAATACACTGGAGAAAACTAGCAACATGTTACCTGCACTTGACACTGCATGTTCACTGTCACTTGTTTACCAGTCAAAGGAAGACAATGGCGGAAGTCGAAAAGTGGAAATAAAGGGAAAGGGGTACAAAAAATATAAGGGTTCTCTGTTCCCATTGTCTCTTTTGCCACTTAAGAGTTAAAATTTGGCTTTTTATGAGAAGCATGAACTGACATCTTTGTCCAGTCATGGCGTCATGACACAGTGTTTGCAGTGAAAGTTTTATTGCGACATTTCTTTCTGGACTGTTGAAACGTCGTGATAAAGGTTTCACTGCAAACAGTGTCTTTTCTCTGTCTCTGTCTTTGTCTCTCTCTTCTCTCACACACACACACACACACACACACACACATGCAACAGGCCTAGTGTCTAATCGACATGTGTCTAGGACAAAAATGGTAACTAACACACCTCCAATTTGTCATCGAAACACCAATCACAATGGGCATTATAAAATAATAAGTTAGTACTTATTGGTCAGGAAACATGGCAAAAGTTTCTTGATTAAGGTCTTAGTCATATGATGACAAACCACTGGAATAATTAGTCACCTGACCAAGGTCTTCCACTGGATAACGAAATACAAGTGCTAGTGAGACTTACGTTATAAGATACGAATGCTTCAACAAGAATTTAAAACGATATTTACTGAGGAAGCAGATTAACAAATGATAATAACAGATCAACAAATGATAATAACAGAACCGAAGATTTTCAGATATTCGGCCAATAATTCAGGATAAATAGTTCTTGCTGTAATGGTTAGTTGCTGTCTGCTATGGTTAGTGAAATATTGTGTGACAGGTCCGTAGATTTTCACGTATTTTGTTTAAATGTGTTAGTGAAATATTGCGGGGCATATGCATAGATTTTCAGGCATTTTTTTCCCCAATTGCATTAGTGAAATATTTCGTGGCATATCCGTAGACTTTTTTTTTTTTTTTTTTTTTTAGTCTTCGGCCTCCTGAAGATTTTAAGACAATGTTATTAATTAATCGCTTACTGATTACTTGCTCAGAGATTTACATTAATAAAATGGCTAAGTATCCTTACGCTACATGATCAAGTTATGTAACTAAGCTCTAAACTTTGTTTATATTCAGTGGTTAGCGTTGTTGATGACGCTGTCAGGAGACTCTGTGCACCTCACACGCGCCGTTCGCGTGCACTTAAGTTTTGAGTGCCTCCTTTGAGTACATTTGACGTACTTGTCTCTGCTTACTTGAGTAAATACTTTGAAACATTGTTCCAACATGTCGTAATGAAGGAAACAATGGGTGGGAGCAGGCGTAGCTGTGTAGACATGAAGGAAGCCCAGTTATGTGAAGGGTGGGGCAGTGCTTCTTGAAGGGTGGGGCAGTGCTTCTTGAAGGGTGGGGCAGTGCTTCTTGAGGGGTGGGGCAGTGCTTCTTGAAGGGTGGGGCAGTGCTTCTTGAGGGGTGGGGCAGTGCTTCTTGAAGGGTGGGGCAGTGCTTCTTGAAGGGTGGGGCAGTGCTTCTTGAAGGGTGGGGCAGTGCTTCTTGAAGGGTGGGGCAGTGCTTCTTGAAGGGTGGGGCAGTGCTTCTTGAAGGGTGGGGCAGTGCTTCTTGAGGGTGGGGCAGTGCTTCTTGAAGGGTGGGGCAGTGCTTCTTGAGGGTGGGGAGTCTAGGTGGGCAGTGCTTCTTGAAGGGTGGGGCAGTACTTCTTGAAGGGTGGGGCAGTGCTCTTGAAGGGTGGGAGCAAGTGCTTCTTGAAGGGTGGGGCAGTGCTTCTTGAAGGGTGGGGCAGTGCTTCTTGAAGGGTGGGGCAGTGCTTCTTGAAGGGTGGGGCAGTGCTTCTTGAAGGGTGGGGCAGTGCTTCTTGAAGGGTGGGGCAGTGCTTCTTGAAGGGTGGGGCAGTGCTTCTTGAAGGGTGGGGCAGTGCTTCTTGAAGGGTGGCAGTGCTTCTTGAAGGGTGGGGCAGTGCTTCTTGAAGGGTGGGGCAGTGCTTCTTGAAGGGTGGGGCAGTGCTTCTTGAAGGGTGGGGCAGTGCTTCTTGAAGGGTGGGGCAGTGCTTCTTGAAGGGTGGGGCAGTGCTTCTTGAAGGGTGGGGCAGTGCTTCTTGAAGGGTGGGGCAGTGCTTCTTGAAGGGTGGGGCAGTGCTTCTTGAAGGGTGGGGCAGTGCTTCTTGAAGGGTGGGGCAGTGCTTCTTGAAGGGTGGGGCAGTGCTTCTTGAAGGGTGGGGCAGTGCTTCTTGAAGGGTGGGGCAGTGCTTCTTGAAGGGTGGGGCAGTGCTTCTTGAAGGGTGGGGCAGTGCTTCTTGAAGGGTGGGGCAGTGCTTCTTGAAGGGTGGGGCGTGCTTCTTGAGGGGTGGGGCAGTGCTTCTTGAAGGGTGGGGCAGTGCTTCTTGAAGGGTGGGGCAGTGCTTCTTGAAGGGTGGGGCAGTGCTTCTTGAAGGGTGGGCAGGCTTCTTGAAGGGTGGGGCAGGGCTTTTGAAGGTGAGGCAGTGCTTCTTGAAGGGTGGGGCAGTGCTTCTTGAAGGGTGGGCAGTTTCTTGAAGGGTGGGGCAGTGCTTCTTGAAGGGTGGGGCAGTGCTTCTTGAAGGGTGGGGCAGTGCTTCTTGAAGGTGGAGTGCTTCTGAGGGTGGGGCAGTGCTTCTTGAAGGGTTGGGCAGTGCTTCTTGAAGGGTGGGGCAGTGCTTCTTGAAGGGTGGGGCAGTGCTTCTTGAAGGGTGGGGCAGTGCTTCTTGAAGGGTGGGCAGTGCTTCTTCAACAACTGTCGGAACGTAAACAAAATATTTCATCCTTTGTGAATACTCGGATTAATTATTGAAAAACACTCCTTTCTGTTCTCGATTGATTGGAAAAATTGGGAAAGTCAAAGATATATTTGTTTTTTTGAGGGGAAGGGGGATATAAGGGGTAAAGAGAACGAGGGGAAAGGTCGGATGAGCGTATACACGGTTGTTGATATTCAAAGTTGCTGAACAAAAAAAAATTATGGATGTTTAAGTGTAATACAGGTGTGGGTACATACAGGTGAGGGGTAGAGAGACAGGTGTGGGAACATTGTAAATTTATTTCCCTACTTTTCCTCATTTTCATTCTTGATACCCAGGAGATTTGTGTTACACTTCCAGATGAAACATTGTATGTATGTGTATTTACGTATGTATATATGTATGTATGTATATATATATATATATATATATATATATATATATATATATATATATATATATAGTGTGTGTGTGTGAATGTAGGCATGTTTGTTTTTGCATGCATTAATGGAGGTTTTTATTTATGTATTTAGGTTTGGAAGGTATTTATGTATGTAGTGATTAGGAGGATATGTATATTAATGTTTACGTACTTGCGTACCTACGTGAGTAAATACTGTATGTAGGTATCTAGTTATGTATGTGCGTAACTGATTAGGAGAAATTACGTTTGACTGTACTTATGAGAGTAAATATGTATGTATATATATTTACTTAAGTGTGGAGGAATGTAAGTAATAATGAACGTATGTGAGCATGTACGTATGTGAGCAGATACGTGGTAATTAAAACATTATTCCATCATTATACGTCAGCCAATTATAATCTGATAATAAAAAAAATATTTTGATCATAAATCTTTTTTACCAGTGTTAATTAATGACGACGATGCCAGAAGCCCTTAAGTGTGTGTGTGTGTGTGTGTGTTCTGTGTCTGTGTCTGTCTGTCTGTCTGTCTGTCTTCGTCTGTACCCAGACGCCTTCATAAGTTTCTTCAAGGGATCTCTGAAATGAATGCACTTAATAACCTCTCCAACCTGGGCACTCTGTAATGAAAGCAACGCTTGGCGAGGCGAATATAATTTGGGTATAATTACTTCAAGGTCAACTCTGAGAATGGAATATCCAAGCACTCAAATGCAGTGAAAGGAAGGTGTGGAGGTGTTCCAAACATTTTCATGGGAAGGGGGAGGCTCTCCTTACACACACTTAGAAATAGGGAAAGGATTTCATAACACCTGCCTAGAAATGGGGAGGTTTTGTTTACACCTACCTAGGGGAGGGGAAGAGGTTTTCTTTGCACCTAACTATATACCTCATCCTCCCTGGCATCGTTAGGTAAGATAAAATTAGTCTCATAAAACAAGCCACACTCCATGAGAATTTATGGATCTGGGTGAAAATCTTCCTTCTTAACTAATAGGAGAACGCTGGTGTGGTGGTTTAAAACACTGACTGTAGGACAGAGAGGAACTATTTCCCAGTAAAAGTACGCCTTAGACAGGGAAGCAATATGACAATATGGTTGTTTAACGTTTAAAGAAGGAGTTGTAAAAGAAGTGTGTTGGGAAGGACGTGGAACTATAAGATAATGAATCTGATACAAAGTGGAAGTTGTCATCACAGTTACTCTTTGCCGATGACACAGATCTTTTGGAAGATCCTAAAGAGAAATTGCAAAGGTTAGTGGGTGACTGTGGATTGAGAGATAGTTTGTAAATTCTCGCCTGTTTACGAATTGGAGAGCATATAATGTGTGTATGAATATATATATGTATATATATATGTATGTATGTATGTATATATATATATATATATATATATATATATATATATATATATATATATATATATTATATATATATTATATATTATATATATTTCTACAAGTACATGTACAAGGTATACAGGCCTAGCTGACATCAATGGCATACTACTATATAGAAAGCCGCTTGCTATGCAGAGCATTTCGGGCAAATTAGGTCATTTTTGTCCCAGGATGGGACCCACACCAGTCGACTAACACCCAGGTACCCATTTTACTGATGGGGAACATAGACAACCGGTGTAAAAAAAACACTCCTAATATACGTTTAAAGATATATTTTTTTCATTTATGTTTATGTAAAAATAATAATTTTGTACCAAAAGAACCTTAGAAAACTTGCTTAACCTTATTATAACAAGAGCAATTTAATTTAGCCTAATCCAACTAAATATATTTTAAATAAGTTTACAATAATTTAATAAACACAATGAAATATATTTTTTTCGTTAGGTTCAGAATGAATTTTGCGAAATCATTGCATACACAAATTTTCGCTTGCGTTATTCGGCAAGAAGAGCGTTGCTATTTAAGCTAAAATAGCAAGTTTTACCTACTCGGCACGATATATATATATATATATATATATATATATATATATATATATAAAGGAAAATCCATAAGCCCCGAAAGATCTCAATAGACTCTCACGAGACTCTCCTGGAGACTTTCCTGTCAATAACCCCAAGCAAATGAAAATAAGAAAAATCTCCCCAGAGTATAGATCAAACAAGACCCGCACTACTCATCTCTAAGCCGGCAGCGATCCAATTGACGGACGTAGATTGTAGGATCCAATACGAGAGCTGAGATAGCCAGCAGCATCTAGCCAGGGGTCCGCCATAAACAGGCCAATTTCGGCATCTACAAGTCGCCTGGTTCTGTCCGTCCCCGCTGACGGTCGAAATTGTACCATAAAAGTAAGCGTTTATCTTGGTACTCCTGACGTGGGCCGTTTGACGAGATGGGTGCCAGAGGTTAGTCCTCTATGCTGCTGTTCCTGTAACGGGTGCTCTTCTCCATTGCTGCTGTTCCTTCTCTGGTGTTACTGATGTCTTGTGTGCTGCTGCTATTGCTTCTGCTGTTTCTTTAGTTTATGCTGCTGCAGCGGTTTATGTTACTAATGCAGTTATTGACGCATTTACTGATGCATTTTCATGTATTTCTGCTGTTATGTTACCGCCACTGTTATACTCGCTGCTCCCTTTTCGCAACTTCTTCTCTTCAGGTTCCTTGTCCTATTTTTGCTGCTTGTTACGTTGTTGCAGCTGCTACTGGTGATGATAATGCTGTTACTGATGATATTAGTCTTGTTATTCCTTTTGTTGATGCTGTTTTTCTCCATTCGTTACTGCTGATGCTACATCAGCTGATCATCATTTTTGCTTTTTTTTCATATGCTGTTGCTAATGCTACTTTGCTGCTGCTTCATATGTTGCTGTCCCTGAGGTTTTGCTATGTCTCGTGCTCCAAATGATGTTGCCGTTGGTAATAATGCTGTGGTGGTCGTGGTGTTAATGCTGTTTTTTCCCACATGTTGCTGCTAATGATCTGCTGCTGCTTCTGATGACGCTGTTTTTGCTGTTCTGCTTTTCTCATTCTCAAATGATGTTGCTGTTTGATGAGAGAGGTCTCGGAGGCGGCGGTTCTTCTGCTGTGGACGTTGTGTCTGGCACATCAGCGCTTGACGCGATGGCTCTGTCTCTCTCTAGAATGGCATGCTGCACTTACTGATAGTGCCTGGCACTGCTCTTGTTGCTGCCAGGGGAACGTCAGATGAGATGCTTTTCTTCCAGTGCTGTTGCTGCTGCTACTGCTGATAAAGCTATCACTGTCCCTGCTGCAGGTGCTGTTGTTAGTGCTGGTGGTGGTGCTGTTGTTTAAAGTGAGGTTGATGCTATCACTGCTGCTGGTGGTGCTGCTGGTGGTGCTGCTGGTGGTGGTGTGGAAAAGGAAGACAGGAATACACAGTTCTCAAGCACGAGAACGCACACCCAGACGTACACGTACACGCACGTGCGTGTTCGTGTACTTAATAGGTACGGGATCCCTCCATCACTGTCGTGTTCTTTCTGCCTTTTAATTCGTTCATTTACTTGCCACCCTCTTCTTTTTTCTCTCACGTTCCATTATCCCTGTTCTCTCTCCTCGTCTCTTCTCTCCCCTTTTCTCACGTGTATTACACATTTTTGTGAATATTCTTCCTTTTAATCTTGGTCTTCGTTTCATCTTCCTCTTCGCCTTCCACGTCTTCGTTGTCTTTGTCTTCTACTTTTCCTCTTCTTTCTCCCTCTCCTCCTCTTTGTCTTTTAACATTCCTTTAACTCCCTTCCATATCTCTTCCTCGTCCTCTTCCTCACCTCTCATCTATCTCTTCCACTCATCCTCCAGTATTCTCCTCTTCCCGCTGACTCCAACAACACTAGTCACTGCTGGGAGAATATCACTAGTCACTGCTGGGAGAATATCACTAGTCACTGCTGGGAGAATATCACTAGTCACTGCTGGGAGAATATCACTAGTCACTGCTGGGAGAATATCACTAGTCACTGCTGGGAGAATATCACTAGTCACTGCTGGGAGAATATCACTAGTCACTGCTGGGAGAATATCACTAGTCACTGCTGGGAGAATATCACTAGTCACTGTTGGGAGAATATCACTAGTCACTGCTGGGAGAATATCACTAGTCACTGCTGGGAGAATATCACTAGTCACTGCTGGGAGAATATCACTAGTCACTGCTGGGAGAATATCACTAGTCACTGCTGGGAGAATATCACTAGTCACTGCTGGGAGAATATCACTAGTCACTGCTGGGAGAATATCACTAGTCACTGCTGGGAGAATATCACTAGTCACTGCTGGGAGAATATCACTAGTCACTGCTGGGAGAATATCACTAGTCACTGCTGGGAGAATATCACTAGTCACTGCTGGGAGAATATCACTAGTCACTGCTGGGAGAATATCACTAGTCACTGCTGGGAGAATATCACTAGTCACTGCTGGGAGAATATCACTAGTCACTGCTGGGAGAATATCTCTAGTCACTGCTGGGAGAATATCACTAGTCACTGCTGGGAGAATATCACTAGTCACTGCTGGGAGAATATCACTAGTCACTGCTGGGAGAATATCACTAGTCACTGCTGGGAGAATATCACTAGTCACTGCTGGGAGAATATCACTAGTCACTGCTGGGAGAATATCACTAGTCACTGCTGGGAGAATATCACTAGTCACTGCTGGGAGAATATCACTAGTCACTGCTGGGAGAATATCACTAGTCACTGCTGGGAGAATATCACTAGTCACTGCTGGGAGAATATCACTAGTCACTGCTGGGAGAATATCACTAGTCACTGCTGGGAGAATATCACTAGTCACTGCTGGGAGAATATCACTAGTCACTGCTGGGAGAATATCACTAGTCACTGCTGGGAGAATATCACTAGTCACTGCTGGGAGAATATCACTAGTCACTGCTGGGAGAATATCACAGTCACTGCTGGGAGAATCACTCAGTCACTGCTGGGAGAATTCACTAGTCACTGCTGGGAGAATGCACTAGTCACTGCTGGGAGAATATCACAAGTCACTGCTGGGAGAACGGCACCAGCCACTGCTGGGAGAACGGCACCAGCCACTGCTGGGAGAACGGCACCAGCCACTGCTGGGAGAACGGCACCAGCCACTGCTGGGAGAACGGCACCAGCCACTGCTGGGAGAACGGCACCAGCCACTGCTGGGAGAACGGCACCAGCCACTGCTGGAGAACGGCACCAGCCACTGCTGGGAGAACGGCACCAGCCACTGCTGGGAGAACGGCACCAGCCACTGCTGGGAGAACGGCACCAGCCACTGCTGGGAGAACGGCACCAGCCACTGCTGGGAGAACGGCACCAGCCACTGCTGGGAGAACGGCACCAGCCACTGCTGGGAGAACGGCACCAGCCACTGCTGGGAGAACGGCACCAGCCACTGCTGGGAGAACGGCACCAGCCACTGCTGGGAGAACGGCACCAGCCACTGCTGGGAGAACGGCACCAGCCACTGCTGGGAGAACGGCACCAGCCACTGCTGGGAGAACGGCACCAGCCACTGCTGGGAGAACGGCACCAGCTACTGCTGGGAGAACGGCACCGGCCACTGCTGGGAGAACGGCACCAGCCACTGCTGGGAGAACGGCACCAGCCACTGCTGGGAGAACGGCACCAGCCACTGCTGGGAGAACGGCACAGGTTACTGTTGGGAGAACGGAACCAGCCACTGCTGGGAGAACGGCACCAGCCACTGCTGGGAGAACGGCACCAGCCACTGCTGGGAGAACGGCACCAGCCACTGCTGGGAGAACGGCACCAGCCACTGCTGGGAGAACGGCACCAGCCACTGCTGGGAGAACGGCACCAGCCACTGCTGGGAGAACGGCACCAGCCACTGCTGGGAGAACGGCACCAGCCACTGCTGGGAGAACGGCACCAGCCACTGCTGGGAAAACCCAGCCACCAGAAAGTGCTTGGAGAACGGCACCGGCCACTGCTGGGAGAACGGCACCGGCCACTGCTGGGAGAACGGCACCGGCCACTGCTGGGAGAACGGCACCGGCCACTGCTGGGAGAACGGCACCGGCCACTGCTGGGAGAACGGCACCAGCCACTGCTGGGAGAACGGCACCGGCCACTGCTGGGAGAACGGCACCGGCCACTGCTGGGAGAACGGCACCAACCACTGCTGGGAGAACGGCACCAGCCAGTGCTGGGAGAACAGCACCAGCCACTGCTGGGAGAACGGCACCAGCCAGTGCTTGGAGAACAGCACCAGCCACTGCTGGGAGAACGGCACCAGCCACTGCTTGGAGAACAGCACCAGCCAGTGCTTGGAGAACAGCACCAGCCAGTGCTGGGAGAACAGCACCAGCCAGTGCTGGGAGAACAGCACCAGCCAGTGCTGGGAGAACAGCACCAGCCACTGTAAGGAAACACTAACAGAATCTATTATCTATAGAAAAAAAAATACGCATGATCATAAGTGCAAATATTTCGTAAGGCGCCTGAGTATGATTTACTGTAACACTTCCACACAAGACGTCGGCGTATGAGGCTCCCGTCTGAAACGCCCTTGCAAGCCCCCCGCGTAAAACTACCGTGTGAAACACCCATCTGACCAGCACCCAAAACTGCCCTCGTGCTCAGGCATTTCATTTTTGTTTGTCTCCTTTTTTTTCCTTCTCGTTTTCAAGAAGGAACTGCTCGGAATTCCTGCTGCTTTCTCCTGTGGGAAGCGCTTCTAAATGACAAAGGAATGAGGCTTTTGTTTGCCTAAGAGGGAGAAACGCTTGCATCCCAAACCAGCTATTGTAGCCTTTGACTGGTATCTCACAGATGTAACAACCAACTAGGAGGTATGGTACTAGTAATGGTACATAATACCAACAAGTTGATGAATACGACACATGTGCAACACCTAGGGTCATTTTCATTCACAAGACGTTTCGCCAACCATTGGCTTTATGAATTTAAAACAGATTCATCAAGATTATGGAGAACTCCATCTATCCCGAGGGACTGATTGCCTCGTCTTCTACTTTCTCCAATTTCAGCGCCATCACATACCTCTTTATTAAATTGATAAAAACCACTGGTTGGCCAAACATCTCCAGAATAGAGACACATGCGCTTGTACATGTGTCTTATTCATCAGCTAGGAAGTAAATAACTTACATTTCAAGGATGTGAACGTAAAAAAATTTGAAACAAGGAACCATGTAGGTACGAATTCTCGCCTATATAGCAGCCGGCAAACACATTTATCCTTAGGCACTTAGAGTACAAAACAAGGAAACAAGAAGCACGAGGACAAGTTTCCGTTCGTTTTGTGTGTTTAGTGGGTCAATGATAATTTGTTTGCCTACCTGGAGTTTACCTGGAGGATATTCCGGGGATCAACGCCCCCGCGGCCTGGTCCACAACCAGGCCTCCCGGTGGATTAGGTCCTGATCAACCAGGCTGTTACTGCTGGTACATACTCTAGATCTGCAATTTCACTTGCTTTGAACGGAGAGGTTAATGTACAGCAATATTTCAGCTTAGAGAGAACAAGTGATTTGAAAAGGATCAGCATTGGCTTGGCATCTCTTGTTTTGAAAGTTCTCATTATCCATCCTATCATGTTCTTTGCAGTTGTGATCGTGGCACTATTGTGATCCTTGAAAGTGAGATCCTCAGACGTTATCACTCCCAGGCCCCTACATGTTTCTCAGCCAGTATGTGAATGAATGGTTCAGAGAACCGACGAGTTGGTAAATTAGACACATATGCAACACTTGGGTATCTTTATTGAGGAAACGTTTCGCCACACAGTGGCTTCATCAGGGATTTCTTCGCTTGCCTATTCCTTGGGCACGACCTACTTCCACATTGAACAAATGTGACACCTCCTACTACTGCTGCACCTCTCCTGTCTACAGTATATAAGGTTCCTCTGCTCATATGCTGTTATTCTATTCAAGATTGATGGACTGACAACATCGTCTCAAGATTGAGGGCTGACAACCTCACACTCCTCCTGTTCTTCCGATTCTCCTTTGATGGACTGATGAAGCCACTGTGTGGCAAACGTTTCTCATAAAGATACCCAAGTGTTGCATATGTGTCTAATTTACCGGTTCTCGCCTGACTGAACCTGGTCACACTTGCCTTTCCTTGTCTTCCTACGTAACTTCTCCTTTACAGTATGGATCTGATGAACTGACCATTCTAAGATGTGGTCCGAAGACTGTGTTCCTCAATAAAGATACCCAAGTGTTGCATATGTGTCTAATTTACCTTCTCAGCCAGTGATGGCACCACTTTGTTTCTCAGTTTTGTAACTCTCACAGTAGCGTGAAATCTGACTTTAAATTGGTCCGAGATGTCGTCCTAAGTGTAGACTCTTGGTGAAGGGGAGAATCTGAGGGAAGACATGATCGAGGTATACAAGTGGAAAATGGGTATTAACAAAGGGGATATAAATAACGTCTTGAGGATATCTCTCCAAGAGAGAACCCGCAATAATGGATTCAAGTTAGATAAGTTTAGATTTAGAAAGGATATAGGAAAGTATTGGTTTGGAAATAGGGTAGTTGATGAGTGGAACAGTCTGCCTAGTAGGGTTATTGAAGCTAGGACCTTGGGTAGTTTCAAATTTAGGTTGGATAAATTCATGAGTGAGAGGGGTTGGATTTGAGTGGGACTCGCGCATGAGTGGGTAGAATTGTCAAAGCTTATTTCTTGGGTAGCATTGAAAATTGGGTTGAGCAAATATTCTGTTAGTGGGACGGATTGTGAAGGACCTGCCTAGTATGGGCCAACAGGCCTGCTGCAGTGTTCCTCATTTCTTATGTTCTTATGTTCCCTTTCATCTTCGCCATGATCTTCGTTCACCTTCACTTTCACCGACTTGCGTTTTGGTCTTCCCTGACCAGTGGAGTGGCGTTGGCAAAGTCGAAAACGAAGGTGACAGCAACGATGATTACAACAAAGATTAAATTCGCCGTCATCTGAATTTTCGTCATATTCTGGTTGACACTTCAGATAAATAGACGTCCATAAAACCAAAAACAGTTTCTTACCCAAGCAGAATATATATATATATTTTTTTTTTTTTTTTTCAACAAGTCGGCCGTCTCCCACCGAGGCAGGGTGACCCAAAAAGAAAGAAAATCCCCAAAAAGAAAAAACTTTCATCATCATTCAACACTTTCACCACACTCATACATAATCACTGTCTTTGCAGAGGAGCTCAGATACGACAGCTGAGAAAAGTCCCTCCCAGCTGTCACTATCTCAGACCCCTGGAAAAATAAACACATAAGCAGTATAATGTGATCCTTTATTGACAACGTTTCGCCCACGCAGTGGGCTTTATCGAGTCACAGACAGATCTACCTGGAAAATGAGCAACATGGAGATATATATAGGGTACAGTCAGGTGGAGAATGCTGGGTCAGGTGGAGAAAGCTGCATGTGAGTCTTAAAAGTAGTGTGATAGTTGAAAACATAGTGTGACTTAAAGGACCTGCAGTGTACCATTCTTGAGTTCTAGGTGGGATAGCGTTGAAGAAGTTTCTTGGCAATAGGTTCAGCTATGTTGTAGAAGCCGTTGTTCTGGTTGAAGTTGTTGGATATACAGATGAGTGATGATTCTAGGATTCTTCGGTATTGCGTGTTGTCTTCTCTGGCGATGAGTCTTGCGTTTCTGTAGTTGATTAAATGGTTGTGTAAATTTCGGTGTTGGCTGCAGCAAATTATACGTTGGCGAAACATCCAGAGACCTACAAACACGCATTTCAGAACACCAGTACGCAGGCAGATCTGACGACTCAAGAAATGCCTGTGTTCAACACCGAAATTTACACAACCATTTAATCAACTACAGAAACGCAAGACTCATCGCCAGAGAAGACAACACGCAATACCGAAGAATCCTAGAATCATCACTCATCTGTATATCCAACAACTTCAACCAGAACAACGGCTTCTACAACATAGCTGAACCTATTGCCAAGAAACTTCTTCAACGCTATCCCACCTAGAACTCAAGAATGGTACACTGCAGGTCCTTTAAGTCACACTATGTTTTCAACTATCACACTACTTTTAAGACTCACATGCAGCTTTCTCCACCTGACCCAGCATTCTCCACCTGACTGTACCCTATATATATCTCCATGTTGCTCATTTTCCAGGTAGATCTGTCTGTGACTCGATAAAGCCCACTGCGTGGGCGAAACGTTGTCAATAAAGGATCACATTATACTGCTTATGTGTTTATTTTTCCATTGTGTCGGTATTTTATACCATTTATTTCCATCTCAGACCCCTCCTTTAAAGTGCAGGCATTGTACTTCCCATTTCCAGGACTCAAGTCCAACTAAATCAATTAACTGGTTTCCCTGAATCCCTTCACACAATGTTACCCTGCTCACACTCCAACAGATCGTCATGTCCCAAAACCATTCGTCTCCATTCACTCCTATCTAACACGCTCACACATGCTTGCTGGAAGTCCAAGCCCCTCGCCCACAAAACCTCCTTTATCCCTTCCCTCCAACCTTTTCTAGGACGACCCCTACCCCGCCTTCCTTCCCCTACAGATTTATACGCTCTCCAAGTCATTCTACTTTGATCCATTCTCTCTAAATGACCAAACCACCTCAACAACCCCTCTTCAGCCCTCTGACAAATACTTTTAGTAACTCCACACCTTCTCCTAATTTCCACATTCCGAATTTTCTGCATAATATTTACACCACACATTGCCCTTAGACAGGACATCTCCACTGCCTCCAGCCTCCTCCTCGCTGCAGCATTTGCAACCCATGCTTCACACCCATATAAGAGTGTTGGTACCACTATACTTTCGTACATTCCCTTCTTTGCCTCCATGGATAACGTTTTTGTCTCCACAGATACCTCAATGCACCACTCACCTTTTTTCCTTCATCAATTCTATGGTTAACCTCATCCTTCATAAATCCATCCGCTGACACATCAACTCCCAAATATCTGAAAACATTTACTTCTTCCATAATCCCTCTCTCCAATGTGATATCCAATTTTTCTTTATTTAAATCGTTTGATACCCTCATCACCTTACTCTTATCTATGTTCACTTTCAACTTTCTACCTTTACACACTCTCCCAAACTCGTCCACTAACCTTTGCAACTTTTCTTTAGAATCTCCCATAAGCACAGTATCATCAGCAAAAGTAACTGTGTCAACTCCCATTTTGCATTTAATTCTCCAAAATTTAATCCCACCCTCTCCCCAACACCCTAGCATTTACTTCTTTACAACCCCATCTATAAATATATTAAACAACCATGGTGACATCACACATCCCTGTCTAAGACCTACTTTTACCGGGAAGTAATCTCCCTCTCTCCTACACACCCTAACCTGAGCCTCACTATCCTCATAAAAACTCTTTACAGCCTTCAGTAACTTACTACCTATTCCATACACTTGCAACATTTGCCACATTGCTCCCTATCCACTCTATCATATGCCTTTTCTAAATCCATAAATGCAATAAAAACTTCTCTACCTTTATCTAAATACTGTTCACATATATGCTTCACTGTAAACACTTGATCTACACATCCCCTACCCATTCTAAAGCCTCCTTGCTCATCTGCAATCCTACTCTGTCTTACCTCTAATTCTTTCAAAATAACCCTGCCATACACTTTACCTGGTATACTCAGTAAACTTATTCCCTATAATTTTTACACTCTCTTTATCCCCCTTCCCTTTATATAAAGGAACTATACATGCTGCTGCCAATCCCTAGGTACCTTCCCTCTTTCATACATTTATTAAACAAAAATACCAACCACTCCAGCACTATATCCCCCTGCTTTTAACATTTCTGTCATGATTCAGTCAATTCCAGCTGCTTTACCCCTTTCATTCTACGTAATGCCTCACGCACCTCCCCCACACTCACATCCTGCTCTTCTTCACTCCTAAACGATGTTGTACCTCCCTGGCCAGTACATGAAATTATCGCCTCCTCTTTTCATCAACATTTAAAAGTTCCTCAAAATATTCCCGCCATCTACCCAATACCTCCAGCTCCCCATCTACTAACTCCCCTACTCTGTTTTTAACTGACAAATCCATTCGTTCCCTAGGCTTTCTTACCTTGTTTATCTCACTCCAAATTTTTTTCTTGTTTTCAGCAAAATTTCTTGACAGAGCCTCTCCCGTTCTTTCTATATATATATATATATATATATATATATATATATATATATATATATATATATATATATGTACATTACCAAGAAATAGCATTGACTTGCTGATCGGAAAAAAGGTAATGAATGCTATTTATTTCCAAAACAATAAGTTATATTTATAGTGAAGCTCTGAACCTATGATAGTTTAGTGGGGAATGGGAGATCACCAGGTTTGGTCAAAGCAAGGGAAAGGTAGGTCCAATTCCTTTAATTAAGAGCCCTGTACCAGTATCAAGGCACTTCTCTAGAAGGGACAAGAATAATATTTGAAGATTAACGCTAACTCTTGTAATATATTACTGACAGTTTATCTGCAAGTTTGTGCATACTTTCTGGTTATATAAGCAATATTAGCTCAGAATTCGTCTGGTAGTTAGCGTTCCTGTAACGACTTTGTTGTGTTGGAGGTGAGACTGGTAAACAACTTGTTGTGAAGAGGCCCATGTTATGGTACTACGTTATGGCACCATGTTATGGTACCATGTTATGGCACTATGTTATGGTACCATGTTATGGCACTATGTTATGGTACCATGTTATGGCACTATGTTATGGTACCATGTTATGGCACTGTGTTATGGTACCATGTTATGGCACTATTATGGTACCATGTTGTAGCAGTATGTTAAGGTACCATGTTATGGCACTATATTATGGTACCATGTTATGGCACCATGTTATGGTACCATGTTACGGCACTATGTTATGGAATCATGTTATGGCACTATATGGTACCATGTTATTTAGGTATTCACGAAGGGCTACCCTCAAGATTTTCGTTTAATTCTTGAGAACGCCTCATCCGATCGTCTTCAAATTTTCAATGCTAGCTATTGGCATATTATCCATAGGATAATGTGCCAATACTGCTTCCATGTGAGAACTTAAAGCCACTTCACATCGACTTCAAAATTTCAACTCTGTTGTATTTAAAAGGTAAGACGTAGAATGAGGGGAGACATGATTGAGGTATACAAGTGGAAAATGGGTATTAACAAAGGGGATATAAATAAGGTCTTGAGGATATCTCTCCAAGAGAGAACCCGCAATAATGGATTCAAGTTAGATAAGTTTAGATTTAGAAAGGATATAGGAAAGTATTGGTTTGGAAATAGGGTAGTTGATGAGTGGAACAGTCTGCCTAGTAGGGTTATTGAAGCTAGGACCTTGGGTAGTTTCAAATTTAGGTTGGATAAATTCATGAGTGAGAGGGGTTGGATTTGAGTGGGACTCGCGCATGAGTGGGTAGAATTGTCAAAGCTTATTTCTTGGGTAGCATTGAAAATTGGGTTGAGCAAATGTTCTGTTAGTGGGACGGATTGTGAAGGACTTGCCTAGTATGGGCCAACAGGCCTGCTGCAGTGTTCCTCCTTTCTTATGTTCTTATGTTCTTATGAATCTTCCAAAGGATATCATTTTTTTACTGATGCATATAATTAAAAAAAGATGATACTCTTTGTGTAGGTTTAACTGTTGCAGTTTACTCACATAGATAAGTGACTTTTAATTGTTGTATTTTCTGCCATAACTGATGTATCTTCTGGTTAATACATTGATCGTTGTGGTGTTTTCCTCAAAGCTTCGCTTTGATACGTGGAAGATACGTGGAAGATGGCTAATGTAATTCCTATTTTTAAAGCAGGGGACAAGTCGTTACCATCAAATTACCGCCCAATAAGTCTAACATCAATTGTAGGCAAATTACTAGAGTCGATTATAGCTGATAACATAAGAAGCCATCTCGATAGGCATAATTTGATTAATGATACTCAGCATGGATTCACCAGGGGCCGTTCCTGCCTAACTAATTTGTTAACTTTTTCAGTGGGGCTTTTGAGGCAGTTGATAATAATAAAGAATTCGATATCGTTTATTTGGATTTTAGTAAGGCTTTTGATAGAGTACCACATCAGAGACTGTTAAAGAAAGTGGCTGCTCATGGCATTGGGGAAAAGTGTTGTCATGGATCGAGTCATGGCTCACCAATAGGAAGCAGAGGGTGTGCATAAATGGGGTTAAATCGAGTGGGGATCTGTAACAAGTGGCGTTCCTCAGGGATCGGTTTTGGGCCCGTTGTTGTTTATAATATATATAAATGACCTTGACGAGGGAATTTCTAGTGATATGAGCAAATTCGCTGATGACACGAAGATAGGTAGGATAATCGATTCAGACGTAGATGTCAGTGAACTACAGGAGGATTTAGACAAACTCAATTCCTGGTCAGAAAAATGGCAGATGCAGTTCAATGTAGATAAATGCAAAGTTCTAAAGCTCGGGAGTGTCCATAACCCAAGCACTTATAAGTTAAATAACGTAGAACTTAGCCATACAGATTGCGAGAAGGACTTGGGGGTGGTGGTAAGCAGCAACCTTAAACCAAGACAGCAATGCCTAAGCGTACGTAATAAGGCAAATAGATTACTGGGATTTATATCAAGAAGTGTTAGCAACAGAAGTCCAGACGTTATATTACAGCTTTATACATCATTAGTAAGGCCTCACCTAGATTACGCAGCTCAGTTCTGGTCTCCATATTACAGAATGGACATAAATTCGTTAGAAAACATTCAGCGTAGAATGACTAAATTAATACATAGCATTAGAAATCTTCCTTACGAAGAAAGATTGAAGACCCTTAAATTACATTCACTTGTAAGACGTAGAATGAGGGGAGACATGATCGAGGTATACAAGTGGAAAATGGGTATTAACAAAGGGGATATAAATAAGGTCTTGAGGTATCTCTCCAAGAGAGAACCCGCAATAATGGATTCAAGTTAGATAAGTTTAGATTTAGAAAGGATATAGGAAAGTATTGGTTTGGAAATAGGGTAGTTGATGAATGGAACAGTCTGCCTAGTAGGGTTATTGAAGCAAGGACCTTGGGTAGTTTTAAATTTAGGTTGGATAAATTCATGAGTGAAAGGGGTTGGATTTGAGTGGGAATTGCACATGAGTAAATAAAATTATCAAAGCTTATTTTTTGGGTAGCATTGAAAATTAGGTTGAACAAATATTCTGTTGGTGGGATGGAATGTGAAGGACCTGCCTAGAATGGGCCAACAGGCCTGCTGCAGTGTTCCTCCTTTCTTATGTTCTTATGTTCTTATTTCTAGGCAATAATTGGATTAGCTTCAAAATTTAAACTATAAGGCATCTTACTTAACGAAAGGTGAGGACTGTTTTTGGGTTATATTGCTGCATATATGTCAATTTTAGTGAAGAATTTGGAGAATTTAAAGGCGATAAATTGAGAATGCCTCATTAGAGCGTCATCAAACTTTCAAAGCTGATAACATGAGAATACAATTTCCGATCGGCTTCGAACCTAAAGTATTTTGGAGTATTTGTCTCTGTACTATAACTAGCGCATGTCTCTTCTCATTGACTTGAAACCTTCGACGCTGATATTATATGCCAATAGAAACTGATTCCAGACTCCTTGTTACACCTTTGGAATACACGTAGGTAGAGTGGGCTGGGCTTCTGGGATACGGGGATACTTTTATGGGACCACTCATCAACCAAAATTCGTGTATTGTAGTACTGGTGATGGAGAATCTCCTCTCTTCTGATCATCCTCTTGCCTTATGTATGTATATATATATATATATATATATATATATATATATCTTGTATCTTGTCTTGAAATAAAGTTTGTAAAAAAAAATGATGGGGTGGTAGGGGAAGTGGAATATTCAAATGGCTTCAGAAAGAAATCTAATAGTCTTCCTTGAAGTCTTTTTATCCACTTCTCCGAGGCAATGGGTCCCACAATTGACACCAGAGGTGGACCCCATCCTATATATATATATATATATATATATATATATATATATATATAATATTTAAATATATAAAATGTCGTGCCGAATAGGTAAAACTTGCGATTTTGGCTTAAATAGCAACGCTCTATTTTCCGAATAAGACAAGCGAAAATTTTTGTATCCAATAATTTCACAAGAATAATTCTGAACCTAACGAAAAAAAAAATATTTCATTTTTTTTATTATTAAATTATTGTAAACTTTTGTTTTTTTATTAACACATCGGCCGTTTCCCACCAAGGCAGGGTGACCTGAAAAAGAAAAACTTTCGTCATCATTCACTCCATCACTGTCTTGCCAGAGGGGTGCTTTACACTACAGTTATAAAACTGCAACATTAACACCCCTCCTTCAGAGTGCAGATACTTTACTTCCCATCTCCAGGACTCAAGTCCGGCCTGCCGGTTTCCCTGAATCCCTTCATAAATGTTACTTTGCTCACACTCCAACAGCACGTCAAGTATTAAAAAAAACATTTGTCTCCATTCACTCCTATCAAATACGCTCACACACGCTTTCTGGAAGTCCAAGCCCCTCGCACACAAAACTTCCTTTACCCCCTCCCTCCAACCTTTCCTAGGCCGACCCCTACCCCGCCTTCCCTCCACTACAGATTTATACACACTCGAAGTCATTCTGTTTCGTTCCATTCTCTCTACATGTCCGAACCACCTCAACAACCCCTCCTCAGCTCTCTGGATAATAGTTTTGGTAATCCCACACCTCCTCCTAATTTCCAAACTCCGAATTCTCTGCATTATATTCACACCACACATTGACCTCAGACATGACATCTCCACTGCCTCCAGCCTTCTCCTCGTTGCAACATTCATCACCCATGCTTCACACCCATATAAGAGTGTTGGTATAACTATACTCTCATACATTCCCCTCTTTACTTCCATGGACAAAGTTCTTTGTCTCCACAGACTCCGAAGTGCACCACTCACCCTTTTCCCCTCATCAATTCTATGATTCACCTTATCCTTATGATTCATCGCAAACTTATCTAAAATATATTTAGTTGGATTAGGCTAAATTAAAATACGCTTTTTATAATAAGGTTAGGTAAGTTTTTTAAGGTACTTTTGGCACAAAATTATTAATTTTTGCATTAACATAAATGAAAAAATGTATCTTTAAATGTATAAGAGAATTTTAAAAAGGACTTAATTTTAAATGAGTTCTTGCTAATTGACCACTTTTACCTATTCGGCATATATATATATATATATATATATATATATATATATATATATATATATATATATATATATATATAATATATATATATATATATAATATTTTCTCTCACTCAACATATAATTCTTCTCTGCTCTGTCTTATCTCACCTAAATTCCTTGTTTAGTTGTCTGCCGCCTAAATTTAGGTGTTAGCAATTTAAGGTTGATGGGTTGTGGGAGTTTAGTGGCGCTCTACTCATAACTTCCATTGATGATTCTTTTACTCTTTTTCATGACCTCATTAATGTCTCTTCCCAGCCTCCTGCTGTCAGGCTCCTTTGTGTGAGTTTTGGTGAACGTATTTCGGTGCGTGTGTCTGTATGTACGTATTCATGTGTGTGTGTGTGTGTGTGAGAGAGAGAGAGAGAGAGAGAGAGAGAGAGAGAGAGAGAGAGAGAGAGAGAGAGAGAGAGAGAGAGTGTGAGTGAGTAAGAGAGTGTGTTTTCACTGACTCACTCACTCACACACACACACACACACACACACACACACACACACACACACACACACACACACACACTCACACATGATAACGACATACAAAATACTGCGGGGAATCGACAAGGTAGACAGGGACAGGATGTTCCAGAGAGGGAACACAGAAACAAGGGGACACAACTGGAAGCTGAAGACTCAGATGAGTCAAAGGGATGTTAGGAAGCATTTCTTCAGCCACAGAGTAGTCAGGAAGTGGAATAGTCTAGAGAAAGATATAGTGGAGGCAGGAACCATACATAGTTTTAAGACGAGGTATGATAGAGCTCATGAAGCAGGGAGAGCAGAGACCCAGTAGCAGACAGCGAAGAGGCGGGGCCAGGAGCTGAGTCTCGACCCCTGCAACCACAATTAGGTGAATTAGGTGAGTACACACACAGGATATAATTCACGACACTACACACAAAGGCAGTTATCGAGTATTCGACCCCCGCGTGACGCCTGGGGGCAGTATAACGAGAAAATATAAGTGGGGGGAAAGAGGCAAATGCGATACCCATTTACAAAGCGGGAGGAAGGTCCTCAGCCTCAAATTTTAGCCCAATCCACCTGACCTCAACTGTAAGAATGTTGATGAAATCAATAACTGTGAATGCAATTCGTAGTCACGCTGCCGTGACACTCACTCAGCGTCCAACTGAAACGAAAAACTGTGTATGAGATATGGGTATTACTAAGCAGGAGAATGTTATTAAGACTGTTGGAAATACGACGGACGTAAGAAAAGTGAACAGGGAAAAAAAACGACTATAGTTGGGTAATAAGAGTCTGAACGACAGTTTAAAAGCTAAAAGTAATTCGTCGCTGTTACATAGTAAAATCACAGTGAAGACGATAATAAAAGACCAGGTAATAAGGCTGAGTAAACGAGACAAACTCGCAAAGAAGACGAAATCAGCCAATGAAGATTTGAACCAACGAATGAAGAATAGTCAAGATTACACCAATGAGTACTAGGGAGTACATGAGGAAAGAGAACGAGGACGACTTGTAAATTAACACCCATGGAATCTGTTGATAACTATCTACTTCTGTCTAGACTGAGGACTATCGTGTATTGAGGGTATACGAGTCAAGGATAGAAAAGCAAGAGGCTCCCTGCTGCCCACCTTGCACACAACAGGGATGGGGAAAGAAGGGAAGAACTCGACCGAGTGAATGAAATACAAGACAGTGTGTCATCTAAGGTTCTGAAAGAGTGAGTGGAACTGTGTGACCTTCTACGTGAAATGGAGTGCTAGGAAGCAGAAGTAAAGGCAGAGACACAAGTTCCAGACCAAGCTTTCTTCCAGACAAAGTATTATTCTACGCAGAACTTTATCAGGTCATGTTTCGCTCTGTTAAGAACTTGATCAAGTCGAGTTTGGGTCTAAGTAGAGCTAGTTAAAACGTACAGTTCAATATTAACAAGTTAATTACCAAGCATTTGAAAGCCGGCGTACTGAGTCCCCATATTTAAGACAGAAAAAGGGTCCCTTAAACGTCAAGCCAGTATCATTAACATGCATAATATGAAACTTAATGGAGAAGATAATCAGAGGTAGAGTGGTAGAGCACCTGGAGAGGGAAGTCACTTCATATACAACAGCCAGCGCGGGTTTAGAGACGGTTAATTCTGTCTAACAAACTTGCTTCATTTCTGCCACAACTAAATAAACCATAGAAATAAAGGAGATTGGAACAAAAGGATAGATATCACAGCCAGCGAGAGGCATTACAGCTAGAGGCATTACAGCTAGAGGCATTACAGCTAGAGGCATTACAGCGAGAGGCATTACAGCGAGAGGCATCACAGCGAGAGGCATCACAGCGAGAGGCATCACAGCGAGAGGCATCACAGCGAGAGGCATCACAGCGAGAGGCATCACAGCGAGAGGCATCACAGCGAGAGGCATTACACCAGGTGAATCATCAATGCAAAAGGTGAACGACAGAGCGAACAAATGGTCAATAGAAAGAGTGAATGAATGACTAAAAGTAATGGGATATTGGGTACCATTCTAGATTTCCTAGATCTGGCTATACGCCACATCTGACTTTTCCACTAAATGCGTTACCGTTCCTAGAGGGAAAAAATGGGGATGAGGTTGCCAGATCCCCATGCGGAGGTGACAGCTAGGCAGATTAATTGCTCTGTCAGCTATCAATTATCACGGATAATTATTAGCCTTGACGTCATAGCAATTATCATACTGAGGGAGGCGATTAAGGCTAGTCGTAATTATATAGGTCTTTGTGGTAAACTCTATGGATTTATTGGTGTGAGCGATGGTGTTGGTGGTGGTGGTGATAATGATGGTGGTAGTGGTGGTGGTAGCGGTTGTGGTGTTAGCTTAATGGTGTTAGTGATAGATATAACACTGGTTTTCAAAATACGTTTAATTCTGATAGTGATACTAATTGTGGGTGAAGGGTTGATCGGTTGTTCAAGCTGGTGTGCGGTTGACCAATCGGTCGGTCGGTTGGTCGGGAAGGAGGAAGGAAAGGAGGAAGGGAGGAAGGGAAGGTGGTAAGGGCGGATGAAGGGGTGGGAGCGAGCATTGAGAGAATGCAATCCATCAACATGACCTAGGCGGGGAATGGCAAACATTCCTTATGGAACATACATAAATTCAGATAATACGATTTCCTGCAAGAGGGCATGGGAGAGAGGGAGGATCAGGGAGAAAGGGCTGGAGGAAGGTGAAGAAAAGGGAGGGGGGGAAAGAGAATGTGGTTTAACAAAGGTAGAAATGTTTACACGAGAGGGAGATAAGGACAGAGGAGAGAGAGGCAGAGAGGAAGGAAGAGAAATAGGTAAATTAAAATGAATGAAAAGATTGTTGACTAGATGGAAAGGGAAGAAAGAGAAGGAAGAATGACGAAAGAACGGGAGGGAGGAGGGGAAGGAGCTACAGCTGGCAGCCAGGAGTGAAGGATCATTCTAAAATTATCATTAATCGATCCGAATTTCCAAGATTAAAACGAGAAAAAATTCAAGTCCTTGAAAATAATTCATCAAGATCGTGGCAAGGAAGAAAAGGATGGAAGATGGGAGGAGGGAGGAAAGGAAAACGATGGAAGTGGAAGGAGGTAGAGGAAAAGGGGAGGATCAACGATGGAATGTAGAAAGGAGAGGGAAGAAGGAAAAGGGAAGGAGGAGGTACAAGATAAGGAAAGTAGGAAAGGCAGAGGGAAGAAGGAACAGTAGGGAAGCGAGGAGGTACAGGAAGGAACAGTAGGGAAGCGAGGAGGGACAGGAAGGAACAGTAGGGAAGCGAGGAGGGACAGGAAGGAACAGTAGGGAAGCGAGGAGAGACAGGAAGGAAAAGTAGGGAAGCAATGAGGGACAGGAAGGGGCAAAAAGTATAGAGGCATAAAGGAGGAAATAGTGAGGAATGGGTGGGTAAGGTGAGATTAGAAGGACTAAGCAGTGGTGAACACAATATGAAGAAGGTTCATAGAGGAGAGAGAGAGAGAGAGAGAGAGAGAGAGAGAGAAGGATGGGGGAAAAAGAGTAAGTAAGAAAGGTGGAAGAGACGATACAAGACCAGCAAGAGTAAGAATAACCCCACAACGTTAATTGCTAATCAAACCTGACGTTTGATCCCGACCTTCGTCATGGTAGAAGACATTAGCATGCCACTCTCCCCCCACAGGTTCCTCTCTAACTGCCGCACCGCTGCCAAAACTAAGATAAATTAACCTTTACACGGAGATGTGTTATTAGTTTTAATGATTAAAAGTTCCACCGTGATTTGCGGGCGTTTTTACCCCCGTCTGAGTTATAAGAAAATGAGATGTATTAAGAAGGCTCAACGTTTTCATTAAGGATATACTAAGAACCACGTTTTATATTCTCATATTCTTGATTGAAATTAACACGAATGCACATTCGTATCCGTTTACCTCAAGAAGATGAGAATGATATAACGTTCTTCTTGTACTTGTTGTCTTTGTATTATTATTATTATTATTATTATTATTATTATTATTATTATTATTATTCATTAACAGTGTGAAAGGTAATGGTTTTGTAGTATTTTTGATACGGGAATGAAACCTCCATGGAGGTTTCATAAGTGCTGGCGGTGACTGAAACATGGAGAAGAAACACTTGGCGTACCAGCATAACCTGGTAAATCAGATACAACGGGATACTTCCATTGTTTTTTTTTCTATGGTGTCGGTGTCTTGGTGTAAATTATCTGATATGAAGCTTGTAAGTAGACACAAAAAAAAACACGTTTTTGTAAAAGTAAAGCGGAGATACTCTACAGGCAGCTAAAGTCGGTACCTGACCAGCCAGGTTGTGGCTGGACTGCGTGCGGCCAGCAGTAACAGCCTGGTTGATCAGACCCTGATCCACCAAGGGGCGTTGACCCCCGGAACTTTCTCCAGGTAAACTCCAGGTAAGCACAGAGTCAAGCAGTGATTTCCTATAAGAATGACGAAGTTATGTCCAGACGAGGTTAATAAAGACACGACTGCAGTGAAGACCTTTATTAGAACTAATAAAAAGTCTTCACTACTGTCGTATGTATGTTACTAACTTGCCTGCTGCTTCCCACTGTTCAAACAACAAGGATCAAGAGTCAAAAACTGATCAATTACGATGGTCTTCAACAGTAGCGAACATACCGCTAAATAGCCATGATTTTCAAGAACAGACCGCTGGTTTTCGATAATGGGGGGAGGCACGTTCCCAAAAACAATCGATGGTCTTCAGTGGCTGTGAAAAGCACGTCCGGACGGCGATGGTCTTCAACAGTCTAGTAAGTGTATCTAAAGCGATGTTTTATGTATGTCGTGAGTGTGGAAAAGCAGGTTATAAACGTGTGTGTAAAATGGTGTAATAATATGTGTGGTTGTTTGGACGTCTGGTGCCGACGTAATAATTTTGGGGGAAGGTTATTAGGGCGTAGGTGAAGGCACCAGGTGCTCTGATGAAACACAAACTTGACGATAATAGTAAATGAAGAACTGGTGAGAAATGAACTGTTTTAAAATTTGTGAAACAGAGGAACAATAATGAAGAGAAGATTTTAATAAAGGTAAGAAAGAACAAGAGAGAATGTTAACAGGATAGGAAGTAATCAAAGAGGAGAAGGAAGAGAAACACCAGGAGGAGGAAAAGAGGGAGAAAAAACTGAAGGAAATGAATGGACAAAAATGACGGCAGACGGAACAGAGCAGAAGGGAACAAATAGACAGGAGGAAACAGAACAGGAAGGATATAGTGAGTCAGGAAGTAAAAGAGACAAGAGTGAGGGGGAGAAGTAAGGGAGAGGACATGGATTAAGAGTGAGAGTAGCGGAGTTGCCTGGGTATACACAAGTTTAAGACAGATCATTAGTATTGCTTCTTGTCCCAAGGGTTGGGTTGCCACTACCCTAGTGTGTGTGTGCGCTGCCTGCCAGACAGGGAACAGGAGAGACAGGACAGATGAAGAGGATTAAGGTGAGAGGAGTGAAAATAAGAGCGAGAGAGAAAGGGGGGTTAAGGAAGGAAAGAAATCGTGTGAAGAGTATGTAATTGGGGTAAGCTAAGAGGAAAGAAAGTAAAGGGAGATGGAAATAAGGGAGAGCAATCACCTCTACATATGCTAGGTGAAAGTAGGATGGATAGAGAAATAATGGAGAAATGCATACACAAACACAGCTCAACGAAGTGGAAACAAGAAGAAGAAAGAATTGATTAACACAGGTACATACAAAACCCGCTGAAATAATACTAAACGAAGTAGAGAATCTAATATAGGATATATTAAAAAAAAAGAAACTTATTCAGACGAGATATCAACGTGGGTTTTAAAGAAAATCTGCAAAAAAATAAACTTCAGAAGGTAATTTACCGATCATCTGGAAAACGTAAAATAGTAAACATTGTGCAGATATTCAGTACAATGATGTTTTAAATTATTTCAGCTCCAAGACTATTGAGCATTGCTGAATAAACACTAGATAGCTTATTACACAACACTGCACGAAAATATTCAAGATCAGTCTTGTTATCAAAGAGACAAAAGCCTGTCATTAGATAACATAGTACGTGAAGGACTGAGAGACAAAAGCCTGTCATTAGATAACATAGTACGTGAAGGACTGAGAGACAAAAGCCTGTCATATGATAACATAGTACGTGAAGGACTGAGAGACAAAAGCCTGTCATTAGATAACATAGTACGTGAAGGACTGAGAGACAATAGCTTGTCATTAGATAACATAGTACGTGAAGGACTGAGAGACAAAAGCTTGTAATTAGATAACATAGTACGTGAAGGACTGAGAGACAATAGCTTGTCATTAGATAACATAGTACGTGAAGGACTGAGAGACAAAAGCCTGTCATTAGATAAAATAGTACGTGAAGGACTGACAGAAACACACATGCTTCACTGGCCAACTTTACCCCAGCAGTCATTTATATGAATAAATAAATTCTCAAAGATCTGAGAGAAGTGATGCTGGCTGACTGTTGTGGATGCTGGGTAGTGTGGTGGGTGTGCCCGGATAGAGGAAAGATGAGACAGCTAAAAGGCTGCCTGACGTAATGAGAATGGGGGAAGGGTTTATCTCCCTGTTTGGTATTATGAGGGCGAGTAGTTGGCTTTATTGAGGATGAATTAAGAGGGCTGGCTGACTGCTGACGTTATGGGGGGTTGTAGTTAGGAGGCTGTCCGTTTGGCATTGAGAGGGGATGGAGTTAGGAGGCTGTCTATTTGGAATTAAGTGGGATGGAGTTAGGAGGGTAGCTGTTTATCTGATTTTATGGGGGATGGAGCTAGAAGACTGGTTATCTATCTGACATCTTGAGAACTGGGTGGCAGGGCAGGTTGGCTCTCTAACGTTATGGGGGGGGGGGAATGAGAACATATAGCATTCTTCACCCGGCATCCAAATTTCCTCTTCTCCTCCACTCAGTCTCTGGAGGTGATCCTGCGAGGGAAGTTGGCCGGGACTTACAGATCACCGTAATTCAGGATCAAAGGATCCTGACTTTGAGAATTCCATCTCTATGCACCGCCCACATCAGGATTCCCGATCCTCCTTTCCCCTCCCCATTTTGCAGCCTCTTCTCCATGGATGTTGAAAGATAAAAAAAATCCATGATCCTGAGGCTGGAAAAATAATATTACAATTTTTTTTCTATTTCTGTGCCATATTCTCTTTTTTTTAAATTCGTAATTAAGGGCGCATTTTTTTTTTACTTTTTCTGGGGAAAAAAATATAATCTATGTTTGAGCCAGTAGGCCTTCAGCAGTGCTCCTTCTTTCTAATGTGTATTCTAGAGATGGAAGCTGTAGCTGGCTTCGAAAACTTTTCTACCCTGAGGCTCGTCCTCACTAACTGCGTGATTTAGCAGGCTATCATGTCTAACGGCCGGTACATTTCTTCTGGCAGTATTTCTTATACCTTATAAATGTGACCCACATGTGTCTAGTACTTAAATATATTAATAATAATAATAATAATAATAACACTAATAGTAATAATAGCAATAATAATAATAAAATATATAATATTAAAGCTTCTTAGTCCACGGATGTTCACCAAGAATGTCCATATAATCTTTTCTTAATTCTTTCTATAAAACAATTTTTTTTACTTTACTTAACATTTATTAAAGCACGAAAGAAAAATAATACTATATATATAATCACGAAGATAACAAAAATAACATACGTTCTCGTTGCTTTTAAAGTGCCCTCAGACCAAATATTCTTTAATAAAACTGGCTTCAATCTTTAATCTGCCCTAAAGGGGTATTTCCTAAGTTGCCTCCCCATTAAAATTACCTTTTCCATTTCAGAGCAGATTGTTTCCCCGTGTATCCCCCGCCTTTTTCTTGCTCTCTTTCGTCTACACTGATTCCTCTTCGTGGCATTCTCAAGTGTATTTGTGTTTTATATATTCCCTTTCCTGGCTCCCACCTGGGAAATCATCTTGATTTACTCACAGATGTTAGTGGATTCATTGTTGCAGAAACACGTAGGCTAAGTATTTCACTCACATGTTCGTAACTTCGCTTTTACACGAATCATTAGGCTTCTTCTTTCACTCACATGTTCGTAACTTCGCTTTTACACGAATCATTAGGCTTCTTCTTTCACTCACATGTTCGTAACTTCGCTTTTACACGAATCATTAGGCTTCTTCTTTCACTCACATGTTCGTAACTTCGCTTTTACACGAATCATTAGGCTTCTTCTTTCACTCACATGTTCGTAACTTCGCTTTTACACGAATCATTAGGCTTCTTCTTTCACTCACATGTTCGTAACTTCGCTTTTACACGAATCATTAGGCTTCCTACTTCACTCGCATGTTCGTGGTTTCCCAATTGCACATGTCCGTAGGCGTCACTACACAAGTCTTCGTCTTTGAGATGGCAAAGTTCCTCTCACACTGCCAGTGGACTCCTTGTCTGAGCCTCGGGGTGTTTACTCCTGTCTCTCGCATTTACAGAGGCATTGTAGTTGTCTCCCTCTCTTCCTTGTTTCCCCATCTTCCCTTCCTCTCTTCCTTCCCTCCTCTCCCCCTTTCTATCAGTTTCCTTTTCTTTCTAACCTTCCTTCTCGTAGCTAACTCTTGTTTTCCTTAACTTCTCCCTTTACTCGTCCCCTATACTTTACGTCCCAATTCTATCCTTCCTCTCTTGCCATTTATATATCCACTTCCCCTCCCCTTCCATATCATATTTTAATATACTTTTCCATTCTACCTCCTTCCTCTTCCATTCTTAGTTCATCTACGTCTTCCATATTCCCTCCGTCTGCCTCTTCCATTCTCTCTCTATCCATTCCGCACCAATTCTTCCTTATTTACCCTCCTTCCCAGACCATTTACACCACTGTTCTGACTGTTTATCCAGCACCTAAATCTAATGGTGTTATCGGAACAACTGGCAGCTAAATCTATCAGCGCTATCGGATTACCTAGCTTCTAATTCCAAAAGAGGAGTCAGCTCCCATGTCCATTAATTTCAACAATGCTCTTGGATCATCTACTGTCTAACTCTAAGAGTGCTAACGCATCACCAAGAGCCTAATCATGATACCTCTACTGGAGTCGCCTAGAAATTAACTTTACATGTGTTGTCAAAGAGTTTGAAACCACTGACCAATTCTAGACCCCAGAGGTCCTGATCAATATTAAGGGGATCTGAGTTAGCATGGGTGTACTGGGAGGGTGAGGGGTGGAAGGAGGGACTTAGAGAGTGTGGAAGAGGGGGAGATATGGAGAGAGAGAGAAGAATAAGAATGAAAGAACGTATTTAGAGTAAGGGAGAGAGAGTGAGTGAGTGAGAGAGAGAGAAAGAATGGGAGGGAGAGGTGAGAGACAGAGGGACAGAGACGCAAGCGGCATTTAACACTGGCAAAGCTGGCCATTAGTATTCTGCGGAAGGCGTGTTGGTGTGGCGGAGGCCGGAACGCTAGGGAAACGCCGGATATGCAAAATGCTTGTCATGAAATTAGGATTTTATGGCAGTTCGCAGGACCTTGTGTGAATTTTTATGTGCTGATATGTGTGATGGGATTTTTTGGTGTTGTTCTTGCGGCGGCAGGAGAGACCCTTTCGGCTGATGCTCCACAAGGTGGTTAATCCTACCTGGAGCTCTGGGGTAATCGACTCTCTAAGCGGGCCACACTTGTGCCCCCAGAGTGGTGGCGAAGAGCGTATTATAAGGGAGGCTGTATAACCTATATGGACTTAGCGCTTCTCCGTGGTTATAATAATAATAATAATCATCATAATAATAATGGCTGATTAGCTGGACATACGTAGGAGTACATCTGTTATGAAAGTAGTGAATTACCTATAAAATCATTAGTGGGAGTTATGTATTACTCAAAGGTAACAGAAAGGCAGAAAATATTCTATTAAATACCGAGTAATACATCCAAGATGTTAGAGGGGAAATCTTAACGAAGAAGGATAGCAGTATGACGAAGGGGAAATCTTAAACGAGGAAGGAAGATAGCAAGATAGAAGAGGAGACGTTCTGAACAAAAGCGAGGCAAAGTTGAAGATGGTATTAAGAAAATCTTAAGCCTTTAACGCCATATATTAAAGGAGGAACCTATACCAAAGCAAAACAGTGATGGTGGCTCGATCCTCTGTCTACTTATGCCTGAAATCGCGTTGTACCTACCTGCTACTGGCAGAAGCGGGTCGAACCGCCTGAACCAGCGTCTCGAAAGTAATGAATCTTGTGAAACTTGCTTTAACCAGCGTCTTGAGGACCAAGAAAGCTTTAATAAGTAAGGCGGTGGATGAACGCCATCACGGGAGAGTATGGCCCTACCACCTTTTTTTTTTTTTTTGGCTTAAAGAAGTTTGGTCGGGGATTTTCTCATAGCGCCTTTCTGCACCACCTCGTAAACTGGAGAACTTGAGCGAAACAAATTTGATGAGTGACGTTAAAGGTGATTGTTTAGGGGATGATGGAATGGCGAAGGTGACGCTGGGAACGGGTGAAGGTGATATTTTGACGTGGTGAGAAGAGGGACGAAGGGAAGAAAGTGACGCTTGAAACGGGTTAAGGTGATATTTTGAGGGGGTGAGAAGAGGAACGAAGGGTAGAAGGTGACAAGTGAAATGGGTGGAGCTAACGCTGGAAAGGGGAGACGAAGATGCTGTGAAGAAGCGTAGGTGCCACCAGGAAGAGTAGGTGCTTTTGGAAAGGGGAGAAAGTGCTCTGGGAAGGGTGTAGGTACTCCTGCGAAGGGAAGAAAGTGTTACTGGGAAGGAGAGTAGGTGCTCCCGGGAAGGAGAGTAGGTGCTCCCGGGAAGGAGAGTAGGTGGTCCTGGAAAGGGCAGTAGGTATTCCTGGGAAGGGCAGTAGGTGCTCCTGGGAAGGGCAGTAGATACTCCTGGGAAGGGCTCACCTATGTGCTCCTGGGAAGGAGAGTAGGTGCTCCAGGGAAGGAGAGTAGGTACTCCTGGGAAGGGCAGTAGGTGCTCTTCAAATTATAAAAATGTGCTTCACTGTTACTATGTCTACATTCACTCACACTCAAGGTAATCAGCCAATTGTACTCACCCAGACAGGTTGGTCAGTAGAGTTTAAAGCCTATCGACTACACCACAAGGTGTATACATATCTGCTGTGGTTGAGTCTCAGCTCCTGACCCCGCCTCTTACTACGACCACCAGCATTATTAGTCACTGACACTTGCTTTTTTTCAAGAGTTCTCTGATACACTGACAAGAGCTCTGTTTAGTACAGTATTTCATACTCGTCCCTTCCCACCATCCCTACTTCTTACTCTTCTTCCTTTTAACCACCTTTTCTTTAACAATCCTTTCCCTAATCCCTCCGTTTCCCTTAATCCTTCCTTTTCATTTTTCCTCTCACCTCATAACATTCAAAATTCCTTTTCCTTTCTCTCATTGTCTCCAACTCTTACCTCTCTTTCCCATTCTCTCTCTATCTCTGTCCCCCATTCCCCTTTCCCGTTCGCTCCTAGTGGCGACAAAGACATGGCTGCCATTTACGAGGGTCGGCAAACATGTTAATGGCGAGAAGGGGTAAGGGGGA
The DNA here is from genome assembly GCA_009830355.1 of Cherax destructor. Lineage (NCBI taxonomy): Eukaryota > Metazoa > Arthropoda > Malacostraca > Decapoda > Parastacidae > Cherax > Cherax destructor. The sequence goes on along the minus strand of WNWK01000100.1, from coordinate 73,189 downwards.
TTGGAAGGGAGGGAAGGGGAGAAAGGAAGAGAGGAGTGGGGAGGGAATGAAGGAGACCGAATGGTCCAGGTTAAGGAGAGACCTGAGGTCTTAACGTAGGCTGAGGGAAGGATACTATAGGTGGCCCACTCCTAAAATCCCTGCCACACGCCCTCGGAGCCGTGATTCGACCGCTTTAAGAGAAACTAGGTGAGTACACATAAGAGCTGGCGCACACAGGACACTCCACTGGACACCATTATTCCTGAATAAGAGCCATTGTAAGAGGCTTTTAAGGGATTTATCTCCAAGGGTAAGCTTATAGGTCAGTACCACTCATCCTGTGAGTGAACATACCACTACGAAGACAGGACTGGACAGTACCCCTCATCCTGTGAGTGTACATACCACTACGAAGACAGTACTGGACAGAACAACTCATCCTGTGAGTGAACATACCACTATGAAGACAGTACTGGGCAGAACCACTCATCCTGTGAGTGAACTTGTTGTCAAATATTATCTGCATTTTATTCTAAATTGCAAACTTATTACTGGTGATTTTAGCGGGAAGATATATATATATATATATATATATATATATATATATATATATATATATATATATATATATATATATATATAGAGAGAGAGAGAAGATACAAAATTTACCCACAACAGTGTACCCCACTACAGTGTGCCCCACAACAGTGTACCCCACTACAGTGTACCCCACTACAGTGTACCCCACAACAGTGTGCCCCACAACAGTGTGCCCCACAACAGTGTGCCCCACAACAGTGTACCCCCCAACAGTGTACCCCCCAACAGTATACCCCCAACAGTGTACCCCCAACAGTGTACCCCACAACAGTGTACCCCACAACAGTGTACCCCACAACAGTGTACCCCCCAACAGTGTACCCCACAATAGTGTACCCCACAACAGTGTACCACAACACTGTACCCCACAACAGTGTACCACAACACTGTACCCCACAACAGTGTACCACAACACTGTACCCCACAACAGTATACCCCACAACAGTGTACCACAGCATTAGAAACACAATAATTCCACATGTATTCCTTTAATATACACACTCAGAGGAGACATGGTCACTATATAGAAGATGCTCAGAAGTCTAAGGTGGATAAACTGGGTATACGGGGATAATAGCAAAGGATAAGGATAAGAAGGTGTATGTAAAAAGCTTTAATTTGGATAAGGATGACAATGCTTTAACCTGAGCAAAAAAGTTGTCCCAGTTAAAAAAAATGCTAAATGACCGTAAAGACATAATGAAAAAAAGGTGAAACACTTGGATACCGTTGTTGCCGAAACGTTTCGCCTGCAGAACAGGCTTCTTGAGTCGAATATGACACTGGAGATAGCAAAAGTAGTTTCGAGGTGATCAGTCACCCTTAATAGGTAATGAGTAGTCCTCCTTTCACTTGTTACGCGGGCGAAACGTCTTGGTAATAAAGATACCCACGAGTTACACAAGTATCTTATTCATCAACTTGTCTCTACTGTATTCCTTCAATAATAAGATAATTTGAAAGAAGGGAAACCATGGGGATGGGGGGGGGAGAAAAAGAGGGAAGAAAAGGAATCAGAATATGTGAAGAAGGTACGAAGATGCAAGAAACACCTTAAGTGTGAAGACAGTGAGTGGAACATATTACACAAGACAGAGGGCGCACACCTCCATAAACAATGGCAGGTAATGAAGATAGCTGCCCAGGGTGGCGGCCAGAGACAGTGTACCTAGAGTATACCTGGAGAGGGTTTCGGGGGTCAGTGCCCCCGCGGCCCGGTCTGCGACCAGGAGAAAATAACTACACGATTTGAAGGCAACCCCGATACACGAGGCAGACAGACAACAGAATGATCTTAAAGGAATGATCTTGAAGAGGTGATCTTAGCTATATTCATCACGCCTGACCCATTGTTCACAAGGAACACAAAGCAGATAACGTTTGAAGATTATTCACTTCCTATCAAGCATTTTGCACATTTCTTTCCCCATTATAATGAAGTTTACCAAGCAAGTTTGATTTAAAATTATAATAGTTCGTTTTCTATACCAGTTATATTTCGCGGTGGTGTGCGCAACGGAGAGAAACGTTCGCGGTGGTGTGCGCAACGGAGAGAAACGTTCGCGGTGGTGTGCGCAACGGAGAGAAACGTTCGCGGTGGTGTGCGCAACGGAGAGAAACGTTCGCGGTGGTGTGCGCAACGGAGAGAAACGTTCGCGGTGGTGTGCGCAACGGAGAGAAACGTTCGCGGTGCTGTGCGCAACGGAGGGGCAGCGAAGACGGTGTTACACAACGCTAGCTTGTTGAATTTACTCTTGATAAATGACACCAAATGAAAATGAGAGAAATCGATAAGATTGTGTATGGAGATTGTGGTAAAATATTAACTGGAAGAGTCAGACAAAGAGACGGATCTGAGAGTTATGACGTATAACAGATTGTTGCTAGATAATACAAGTAGAGAGAGAGGGAGAAAGAGAGAGAGAGAGAGGGAGAAAGAGAGACAGAGAGGGTGGGAGGGAGTTAGGGTGGGTTTTTGTTAGGTCGAATAAACAAGAGTGAAAAAACTTTGAGAGGGGAATGCAAATGAGACGGAAGCATGAGATGGTCTAAGAGTCAGTACTGGTCAGTCATGTTGACATTAAGGGATGGACAGAAGGGGCGTCATGATGGGAAGGAAGGCTTCGACAAGGAATGGTCGACGAGTGGAAAATGAAATAGAAAGATAAGACGAAGTTAACGAGAGATGAAAGAGCAAAGACGGAGAATTGTGAGAATGGAAAGGGAAGAGAGACGGGAGTAAGAAAGACGGCATTATGGATGATGGAGAAAAAGGAGCAATGGAGAGAGAGAGAGAGAGAGAGAGGAATACAGACAAAAGTGAAAGAAAGGAGAACAATGATTTGACGTGAAGTAATGGAAGGGAAGAAGAGGAAAAAAAAGAAGAGAAAAAGCAGTGAGGAGGAAGAGAAACAACGCCACTACAACCCAGGGTGTAATTTCATTACCAGTACAGTTAGCTGGCTTAGGAGCAGCCAACAATATCAGCACAGCAGTTAACAAAGCTAACAGCAGCAGCACAGCAGCAAAAACTAGCTAAGAGGAGCAGCAGCACAGCAGCAAAAACCAGCTAAGAGGAGCAGCTATCACAGCATCAACACAACAATGTATTCGTGTATTTTGAAAGCCCCAGCTGACCTCTTCACTGTCTTCAAGGAAACTTTAATTCTTAATATGCGTCTCAAAGTTAACTCTCTGTGTACATACAGTGAAATATACACATCTCCAGGTATATATAAACTGATAGGCACACACATCGCAGTGTATACACTGATAAATACACATCTGTCTGTGTATAAGCACTGAGAAATATACACATCTGCAATGTCTGTGTGTATAATCTTTGAGCTTAACAACTAACAACAACACAGTTAACAATACTAACAACTTTAACAATTATCATCATTATTATTATTATTAGTGTTATCATTATTATTATTATTAGTGTTATTATTATTATTAATTATTATTATTATTATTTATTATTATTACTGTTATTATTATTATTATTATGGCTACACTTATTGGGAAGCACAAAATGAGTAGGGGCTCGTATCTCACCTGGGTAACAGGGAGGCAATCAGGTATGATGGAAGGAAGGAAAGAGTAGATTTAATTCCTTGGATCAAGAGCCCTGAAGTACAACAGTAGGAGCCATAAAGCCACTCTGATACACGATCTCTCGTTGCCACCTCCTTTTCCTCTTCTGTAATTAACTGAATTACCCCATTTCCAGATTCACTTATTTTCTCTTTTTATTTGTGCTTTTCCCCCTCTCTTGGTTACACCCTTTCTCGTCCTTTATTCTCGCCTTTGGTTTTCTCTCCTTTATTCTCATTTTTCTATTTCCTCTCATATCTGAGGTCTTATCATTGTTTCTCTCCTTGTATTCAATTCTTCTTCCTCTCTTCTCCTACCCTTGTATCTCTCCTTTATTTCCGGCTTTTATTCACTCTTATCTTCTCCCTGGCTTCTTTTTTTTCTCTACATCTTGTTCATCTCTCCTTCCGGTCTCTTCATTTTGCATCTCTTGGCATTTTTCTCTTCAAGATTTCGAGAGAAGAGAGAGAGAAGATTGGTACATCTGACTGGTGTTCTTAGCATGTGAGGGTGGGAAGGATATAGGAAAACGGGGAGAGAGAGAGTGAGAGAGAGATGAAAAGAGAGAGAGAGAGAGAGAGAGAAAGGGAGATTAAGGAAATAAAAGAGGAACATGAGAAAGATTGATGACAGGAAGAAGTGCTGTAGGGAAAGAATGGAGAGAGAGAGAGAGAGAGAGAGAGAGAGAGAGAGAGAGGAGGAGGGAGGGAGGGAGGGAATGGGTAAGAGAGGATAAAGGTACAAAGATGGAAGGAAAACGAAGGAAGAAATTACATTTATTATTCTCCTCTTTAAAAAAAATAACAAAATATGTGCATCCAGTATTTTATAGAAACTCACCGATTCGTCTGTCCAGATTCGTCTTTTATACACTAATCCGTAAATCCTCCTGGTGTCTATGTGCACTCAGCTGCATGAACTCTGCCAGTATGTACTCGTGTGCACGAGCTCTCCGAGACTGTATGTACTCCTTTGCATGAACACTCAAATTCAGTTTTAGAGATCTCGCTGATTAGCCTTTTGAGTACCTTCTCCGTGCTTTCTGAGTGCCTTTTGAGTGCCTTTTGAGTGCCTTTCGAGGGCCTCGGCTTAAACCTAAAGGGGCCTTTGAAGCCAAAAAAAAGGTGAGAGGTCAGAGAGAAGGTTACGCAAGTATTTGCGTAACCTTTCATGGGATCCTCAGCTATGTGGCTGCGAGGGTCCTCAGCCATGTGGCTGTGGGACTCTCAGCCATGTGGCTGCAGGGTCCTTAGCCATGCAACTGTGGCCTAGTGCTGATCCTTGAAGGACCCCTCAGAGCTTGCAGGGTTCGAGTCTTGGTTCCTGGCCTCTCCTCTTAAACTCCATTAAACGGCATTACTGGTTTCTTTGAGGCCTATCATATCTGCTCTTGAAACTATGTATGGAGTTCGAATCCACCGCTTCCACATCCGGTTCACTCCACTTTTCTTTTGCCCAGAGTTTGAAAAAGTACTTCCTGACATCGCTGTGACTCGGCTGTCTGTCTCTTTGTGCCTGGTCCTTGATTTAAAAGAAATTCGTTCTTATCCGTCTTGTCAGTTTTATATGTCATAAGAGAAAGTGTGTGTGTGTGTGTGTGTGTGTGTGTGTGTGTGTGTGTGTGTGTGTATGTGTTCTGTCAACAGAGAGCATCGGAAACCGCTCGAGGCTGTGATTGATTTACTCAATACAAAATGTATTGCGATTCAGTTTCTTCACTACTAAATCCTGGAAAGCATTAAATAACAAAACACGAAAAACGCGAATCAGAGAAACCTGAACGATGTTTCGCCCTCTCTGTTGCTGTGTCAAATACCAAAGCCCTACATAGTGACACATAGTGACACAGTGACACAGTGATGTAAAAGACTTCGCGTCTGAATTACTTTTCACAAATACTGTTAAAGGCTCCTAAGAAACTTTCCAGACTTGAGGGACACCCTCTGTGAGTTCAGACTTGAGGGACACCCTCTGTGAGTTCAGACTTGAGGGACACCCTCTGTGAGTTCAGACTTGAGGGACACCCTCTGTGAGTTCAGACTTGAGGGACACCCTCTGTGAGTTCAGACTTGAGGGACACCCTCTGTGAGTTCAGACTTGAGGGACACCCTCTGTGAGTTCAGACTTGAGGGACACCCTCTGTGAGTTCAGACTTGAGGGACACCCTCTGTGAGTTCAGACTTGAGGGGCACCCTCTGTGAGTTCAGACTTGAGGGACACCCTCTGTGAGTTCAGACTTGAGGGACACCCTCTGTGAGTTCAGACTTGAGGACACCTCTGTGAGTTCAGACTTGAGGACACCCTCTGTGAGTTCAGACTTGAGGGACACCCTCTGTGAGTTCAGACTTGAGGGACACCCTCTGTGAGTTCAGACTTGAGGGACACCCTCTGTGAGTTCAGACTTGAGGGACACCCTCTGTGAGTTCAGACTTGAGGGACACCCTCTGTGAGTTCAGACTTGAGGACACCCTCTGTGAGTTCAGACTTGAGGGACACCCTCTGTGAGTTCAGACTTGAGGGACACCCTCTGTGAGTTCAGACTTGAGGGACACCCTCTGTGAGTTCAGACTTGAGGGACACCCTCTGTGAGTTCAGACTTGAGGGACACCCTCTGTGAGTTCAGACTTGAGGGACACCCTCTGTGAGTTCAGACTTGAGGGACACCCTCTGTGAGTTCAGACTTGAGGGACACCCTCTGTGAGTTCAGACTTGAGGACACCCTCTGTGAGTTCAGACTTGAGGGACACCCTCTGTGAGTTCAGACTTGAGGGACACCCTCTGTGAGTTCAGACTTGAGGGACACCCTCTGTGAGTTCAGACTTGAGGGACACCCTCTGTGAGTTCAGACTTGAGGGACACCCTCTGTGAGTTCAGACTTGAGGGACACCCTCTGTGAGTTCAGACTTGAGGGACACCCTCTGTGAGTTCAGACTTGAGGGACACCCTCTGTGAGTTCAGACTTGAGGGACACCCTCTGTGAGTTCAGACTTGAGGGACACCCTCTGTGAGTTCAGACTTGAGGGACACCCTCTGTGAGTTCAGACTTGAGGGACACCCTCTGTGAGTTCAGACTTGAGGGACACCCTCTGTGAGTTCAGACTTGAGGGACACCCTCTGTGAGTTCAGACTTGAGGGACACCCTCTGTGAGTTCAGACTTGAGGGACACCCTCTGTGAGTTCAGACTTGAGGGACACCCTCTGTGAGTTCAGACTTGAGGGACACCCTCTGTGAGTTCAGACTTGAGGGACACCCTCTGTGAGTTCAGACTTGAGGGACACCCTCTGTGAGTTCAGACTTGAGGGACACCCTCTGTGAGTTCAGACTTGAGGGACACCCTCTGTGAGTTCAGACTTGAGGGACACCCTCTGTGAGTTCAGACTTGAGGGACACCCTCTGTGAGTTCAGACTTGAGGACACCCTCTGTGAGTTCAGACTTGAGGGACACCCTCTGTGAGTTCAGACTTGAGGGACACCCTCTGTGAGTTCAGACTTGAGGACACCCTCTGTGAGTTCAGACTTGAGGGACACCCTCTGTGAGTTCAGACTTGAGGGACACCCTCTGTGAGTTCAGACTTGAGGACACCCTCTGTGAGTTCAGACTTGAGGGACACCCTCTGTGAGTTCAGACTTGAGGGACACCCTCTGTGAGTTCAGACTTGAGGGACACCCTCTGTGAGTTCAGACTTGAGGGACACCCTCTGTGAGTTCAGACTTGAGGGACACCCTCTGTGAGTTCAGACTTGAGGGACACCCTCTGTGAGTTCAGACTTGAGGGACACCCTCTGTGAGTTCAGACTTAATGAAGGGGACCATTTGAGAAATAAGTACAGAATAATGAAATTATTTGATTATTAATAACTGTATTTATTAATTAAGGAGCTGTTATCCGAACTCAGCTCATTTTAAAAGCCAAATCTTTCTTCATCTCTCGCTCTTCGATTTGCTTTCTGATTCACTCCTCTTATCTTCGCTTTTCTTCTTCTCCTTCCTAATTTTCCCCTTTCCCTCCTTCCTTCCCAGTTTTTCCCCTTTCCGCCTCCCTTCATATATCCCCCTCCCTTCTCATTCTCTATTTTCCTTTTCTCTGTCTTCATTTACCCCCATCCCTGCCTTTCTCATTCTTTCTCTTCCCTATCTCTCTTTTCCCTTCCTCTCTCTCTCTCTCTCTCTCTCTCACTGACCAGGCTGACGAGGCCGACACTCGCGGCTCCACACTGGAGAGAAGCCTCAGTAATTGAATCAGTGAAGCCCTCTTGGACGACCTTCATTGTTTACCTACCGTCTCCAGTTTGTCTCCTCCCCACCACTGCTCCCTTTATAGTGGTGGTGGTGTTGGTTGGTTGGTTGGTGGTGGTGGTGGTAAGGGTTGATTTTGATAGTGGTGGTCGTCGTGAGGGTAGATACTGTAGTAGTGAAGGTGGTGATGAGTGAAGAGTGTTAGACGTGTGGTAAAAGAAAAAAAATCAACATTTCATTAGAATAAATTAAGAAAACTCGCATGACGTGATCTGTATTGTTTTGCAACTGGATCATAGAGCCAGCAGGAGGCTTCGTTCTTATGACCAAAAACTCCAGTTAGCTGGTGATCCTAGGACTAAGACCCACATCAGAACACACTGGTCTTTTTTTTCCTGACAATCAAAATACCATTAACACTCACATTTTCCCAATAATAATAATAATAATAATAATAATAATAATAATAATGTAATAAAAATTGACATTTGGAAAATTTTGAGAGATAATTTGACGAGTTTATCTTCGTCTGAAATGGAGCAGAACATAGCATAGTATAGCACTTTGCATAGACACGATATAATATAGGGCTTTATAAAGAAACTGAAGAGTATAGTGCCTTGACACTGGTTATAGAATATAGTTCCTTATATTGACACTATTTACAAAGTACAGTGCCTTATATAGATAAAATCAATTTATTATATAGATAGTTTATAGAGTTCAGTGCCTTATATGGACACTGTTTTAAGACTACAGTGCCTTATACAATCTTTGCTTTAAGATTTCATTGCAAAATATATGCATTATTTAAACAATACAATGTGTCATATAAACATAGTTTTAAAAGTTTATTGCATCACAACAAAGTTCAAGTCTAACTTTCATTTTTTTCCTTCAGTGAATATAAGATTTGATTAAATTTTTTTTTTTTTTTTCAGGTATGCATGAAGGATGTGTGGCACTGGCACTGTAGTCGGTGTGGCTCTAGCACTGTACTTGGTGTGACTCTAGAACTGTAGACGGTGTGGCTCTGGCACTGTATTCTGTAAGTAGATTAAGGCAAGTGAGTGTGCACTGTCTAGGCATCAACCTGCACCACTGTTGCCTGGCCAGCTGCCTGTAGCTATACTGCCTGTGCAGCAGCCTGCAGCGGTACTGCTTATACAACAGCCTGCAGCTGTACTGCTTATACAATAGCCTACAGGGGTACTGCTTATACAACAGCCTGCAGAAGTACTTTCTATATAAGAGCCTTCAGCGGCACTGCTTATACATCACCCTGCAGCGGTACTGCTTATACAACAGTCTGCATTATACATTTAAATCCCAAAATAAGTGAATATTAAGTTTGTTTTTAATAATTCTTATAAATATTGTTATTTCAAATATTGGCAAATTCTATGGATCCAACGAAATGCCCTTCGCCCTCACACTAGGAGGCTACACACAGGCCTGGTCTATAATGACGAATGCTGTGGAAAATTGAGGTTCCCAGGGGTAAGAGATGGTGCAACATGCCCCTCGCTTGAGAAATATGACACCCATGTGTAGTGTCTGGTTATTTTATGGGTGAAACGTGTACCTACGAATGGTTTCTTTAGCCTCATCTCAAAGAGGTTTCTATGAGTTTTTCCCAGTGAAAGAAGCGGGTGGTTTGATACCTTCTTTTTAACCTTTTAAGCAGTGTGGGCAGGGCGATGGCTTTGTAATTAGAAGGACACAGGCACTTAAGGAATACCATATACGTTTATTTATATATATATATATATATATATATATATATATATATATATATATATATATATATATATATATATATATATATATGTGTGTGTGTGTAAAATTACTGTATCTCATGACTATATACTTTTTTTTTTTTGGGGGAGGGCGTTCACTAAAGACCTATAAAACAAACATCGAAATATATCTGTGCTACTTAATAAGCTATTTACATTACTTTGACAGGTTAATTTTAAGGCGATTCCTGTTTTTAACGAGAAACCCCGAGTAATGTGTAAATCAGTGTTTTGAGCTCAGAAACTCTTAAGTTTACAAGACTTACATTTTTACAATGTCTGCTTATGTCTCATCAATCTTGATTATTAATATATGCGGTAATAAATGTGCCACCATTGTGTTAGTGCCTCGTACCATCACCTACCATAGTATCAGCACCTCATAACATCACCTACCATAGTATCAGTGCCTCATACCATCACCTACCATAGTATCAGAACCTCATACCATCACCTACCATACTATCAGTGCCTCATACCATCACCTACCGTAGTATCAGTGCCTCATAACATCACCTACCATAGTATCAGTGTCTCATACCATCACCTACCATAGTATCAGGGCCTCATACCATCACCAGCTTGATGCGTTATGATTATTTTATTATTATTTTCTTCTTCTTCTAAAATAATAACAGTAATAATAAACGCTGGTTTTCTCCTGATTATTTGGGCTCAGTCTTTAATAGAGTAATTTCAGCCCTAATGGAGGCGGGCAGTTGTTGAAACACTATCTTCATCCCCACTGTAATTCAAGCCAGGCGCGGCGCCCCCCTTTCCAGCCTCGCCTTATTTCACGACGCACAAATTTCGCGATGTGCGGGAGGTGTGTGTGTGTGGAGGGGGGAGGGGAGAGGGGTGATGAGGGTTGGATCTCCCTCGTGATATTTTTTTTTTTGGCGGGGCGGTAAGTTTAGCGCACCGGAAGTCCTCCTCCTCCTCCCGCCGCCCTGGCCGAAGCAGAATTTCAGATTTGTGAGGATTGCCGCGGAGAACCAGGCGCAAAAATTGCCCGGCGAGAATGACGCTATTGAATTTAGCATGTAAAACGATTTATGCCGTGGGTGGGAAGGCCCAGTTTCGAGGGAGGGGAGGGGAGAGGGTGGTAAATTTAGGGAAAGGGAAAGTCGACTGAGGAAAGGGAAGAGAGGTGCACGGAAGAAAGTGGAAAGGGCAGTTAATGTATGTCTATGAAGAATATACGTACCTATACCTCGACATGTGTTAAAAAGACACAGTATGAAGTGTGTGTGTGTGTGTGTGTGTGTGTGTGTGTGTGTGTGTGTGTGTGCGCGAGAGATGGAGATTATTTCCCAGTAAAAGTAGACCTTAGACAGGGATGTGGGATGTCACCATGGTTGTTTAATATATGTATAGATGGAGTTGTAAGAGAAGTGAATGCTCGGGTGTTGGCAAGAGGTGTGGGGTTAAAAGATAAAGAATCGAACACAAAGTGGGAGTTGTTACAGTGATGAGGATAAAAAAATTAGGAAACGGAAGATTGGATATCAGACTGGAGGGAGAGTATGGAGGTGAATGTTTTCATGTCAGCAGATGAGTCTATGAAGGATGAGGTGAATCATACAATTGATGAGGAGAAAAAGGTGAGTGGTGCACTGAGGAGTCTGTGGAGACAAAGAACTTTATCCATGAAAGCAAAAAGGGGAATGTATGAGAGTATAGTTATAGCAACACTCTTGTATGGGTGTGAGGCATGGGTTGTGAATGTTGCAACAAGGAAAAGGCTGGAGGCAGTGGAGATGTCATGTCTGAGGGCAATGTGTGGTGGGAATATAATGCAGAGAATTCGTAGTTTGGACATTAGGAGGAGGTGTGGGGTTACCAAAACTATTATCCAGAGGGCTGAGGAGGGGTTATTGAGATGGTTTGGACATGTAGAGAGGATGGAGCTAAATAGAATGACTTCGAGAGTGTATAAATCTGTAGTGGAGGGAAGGCGGGGGTAGGGGTCGGCCTAGGAAAGGTTGGAGGGACGGGGTAAAGGAGGTTTTGTGTGCGAGGGGCTTGGTCTTTCAGCAAGCGTGCGTGAGCGTGTTAGATAGGAGCGAATGGAGACAAATGGTTTTTAGGACTTGACGTGCTGTTGGAGTGGAAACAAAGTAACATTTATGAAGGCATTCAAGGAAACCGGCAGGTCGGACTTGATTCCTGGAGATGGGAAGTACAGTGCCGGCACTCTGAAGGAGGGGTGCTAATGTTGCAGTTTTACAACTGTAGTGTAAGCATGCCTCTGGCAAGACAGTGATGGAGTGAATGATGATGAAAGTTTTCTTTTTCAGGCCACCCTGCCTTGGTGGGAAACGGCCGATGTGTTATATATATATATATATATATATATATGCATATGCTGTCTCTTTACCCATCTCTGTGAGAATTAAGGTCCTAGTGGGCGAAACGTCTTCTTAATAAAATGCCATAAACGACATATAGAAAGAATAAACGAGCAAAAGAGAGCAGGGTAAGGAAGAGGGAATGACATGATGCAGTAAAGAAAGGAGAAAGAAAAGATCCATTGAAAGGACTAAGGACTGGAGCAGAGAAAAAAAGGTTCGCTGAGAAAACGTGAGAGAAAAGAAGAAAGGCATAGCGAGGGAAGGATGAGGAGGAAGGGAAGGAGGAGGAAAGGGTCTGGATGGAAGAGAAGAAAAGTGAAGTCAGGCTCTCTCAAATTATCTGTTCCGTCTTTTCCTCATGAAATACTAAGACACCATTTCAGCGACTCTCTCCCAGGCTCATATTTTTGACTTAATGTGTACCTGGAAAAAAATGGTGGGGTGATTCTGTACCTCGTAAATGTAAGCGAATGTGTCTGATCTGGAGCCATTTAAGAATAATACCTGGTGTTTTACCGTAAATACATGTGCTGATTTGGACCGATACTTTGAGTATAATTGTCATTAATGGATAATAATTTTTCTAAAAACTCTGATAATTGATAATTACCTCACTTCATTATAATATTGATTCATTTGATAATTTGACTTTCATTGTAATTACTATGAAAAATATCAGAGAGATAAAGCGTCTCCATCTAATTAATCAATATTGTTTATATAGTTTGCATACAGCCCATTCTTCAGAAATTTCTATTTTTATGTGTTGTTACATTTAATGGCGTTATGATATATTGTTTTTGATTAAATATTTATTACAGACAGTTTAACTTAACCCAAATAACGTATGTCGAGAAATTTGCTTAAAATCGTAGGTAAGAAACCAAGACTACTTTAAAAGGATAATTTTACAATGTTTTGGCATTTCTAAATCTGTAGTTAGCAGATTTTATAGAATCCTTTTATCGTCAGCTCGGGAAGGACCAGCGTGTTGAAACTGCCGATGGAAATGAACTGGTGTATGATGTATATGTTAATATGCTCAGGAATGTTGAGAGGCAATCAGGAGCATATGTGTATGATTCTTCAGGCAATCCAACATACCCCGCTGCTTCCCCTGAAACCCATCATACCCAGCTGCTACTGCAGGCAACCCATCACACCCAGCTGCTGCTACAGGCAACTCATTATGCCTAACTGGTTTGCTGTTTGGATAGGCTTCAGTGTATATCCTTGATTCTTGTGTACGTCATCCGTCTAAAGTCATAAGAGTACATCTAGTGTTGGCATAAGATGCTATTCTTATTTTCTGAATCATAACTGAAGCTCAGAGAGGGAGAAGCATCGTCTCCACATGCTAGGTGCTTCAATAATCCCCAAGTACTAGGAACTCCAGCATTCCCCAGCTCCACCCTCAACTCTCACAAACAGTAAGCCTCAACCTGGTTCCATACAGTGTATTTCAAGACTTGTGCGTAAACTATATGTACAAAATTTAATAGTATAGTCAGTAAATATTGCCAGCTGGCGCTAGCTCCCAGTGGCTCTATGTTGTTCTTAAGCTATTATAGTGTGCTGTGTTATAAGCTATTGCTGTAATATAAAGTACGGGCAGTAAATATCACCAGCGGAGAGTAAACAAGGGAGGCGCTGCCTACGAGCGAACCAGAGGGGAACTCTTTTTTTAACAAAATTGGATAAGGCAATAATTATATTTTGTAAAATTGGGTACGTAAACCGTGTAGTGGTACAAACTATATATGACAGTCTCACAATGGATAAAAATCCGCTTCCCTTGTCATATTCCATCACCCAGTAAGGGGTTCATATAGAATGTTGAAATCTGTCAGCCTGAGCTGGGAGACTTCGGCAGAGCAATGAGATCATTATCATAATGTTGGTAAAGTTACCGACAATATCTTAGATAAAAGGACACAAGTGCAACTAATGCCAAATTTTATTGTGGCAACGTTTCGCTCTCTACGGCTTTCAATGGCTACGGGAGCGTCAAAAGTTTCGTTGCATAAGAGCTGGAATTACTAACACTTGGGAATAGAGAGAGAGACCAAAGGAGGAGACCAAGCGTCTAGATCAGTGTCCACACCCCCCAACTTTATCACCCACCCTGCTCTCACCCCATTTCGCTCTCCTTTCTTCCTCCCTCAGCTCTTGCCCCTCCACGCCTGTGTATTGGTCAGTTTAGCCTGAGTTGTACGCCCTTCCATCACCAACACCTGACTGCTTTATGCTCCTGTATTCACCGTTAGCCAAGAATCTGGGCACAGCTTAAATAACACTGACTCTGTTCTAGCTAGCTATTACAGGAGCTGTGTACTAAGTCAACGGCAGAAGCGGGAATATCAGTTATTCCAGAGAGAGAGAGAGGAGAGAGAGAGAGAGAGAGAGAGAGAGAGAGAGAGAGAGAGATAGAGAGATAGAGAGAGTTTTGTGTGGTGAGTTGTAGCGTGGTGTAGTGACCTGCTGAATGTGGCAAATTGTAGTGTGTTGTGGTGAACCACAGAATGGTGTGGTGAACCACAGAATGTTGTGGTGAACCACAGTGTGTTGTGGTGAACCAGTGTTGTATGGTGAACCAGTGTTGTATGGTGAACCAGTGTTGTATAATGAATCAGTGTAGTGTGGTGAATCAGTGTTGTGTGGTGAACCACAGTGTTGTGTGGTGAACCACAGTGCTGTGTGGTGAACCACAGTGCTGTGTGGTGAACCAGTGCTGTGTGGTGAACCAGTGTTGTGTGGTGAACACAGTGTTGTGTGGTGAACCACAGTGTTGTGTGGTGAACCACAGTGTTGTGTGGTGAACCACAGTGTTGTGTGGTGAACCACAGTGTTGTGTGGTGAACCACAGTGTTGTGTGGTGAACCACAGTATTGTGTGGTGAACCACAGTGTTGTGTGGTGAACCACAGTGTTGTGTGGTGAACCACAGTGTTGTGTGGTGAACCACAGTGTTGTGTGGTGAACCAACAGTGTTGTGTGGTGAACCAAATGTTGTGGAATAACTGTGGATATGTGGAATTAGTAATGGTGTAGTGAACTGCAATGTGTGTAATGACTGGTAATGTATGTATTTTGGCAAACTGTAGATGTGTGTGGCAGGTTGTAGTGTTGTGTGATTTGTAATGTGGTGTTGCGAGTGTGACCGAGACTAGCCAGGCGCTGTGCAACCAGTTGCTCTGTGTTCTGTGATTCACAGCGACATTATTGTGGCCACTCTTTGCCGTGTTTTATGGACTATAATACAGTGGAGGGTGTCGCCTGGGATAGGTCCTCACTGAACCCCCAAAACCTTCTCTCTCTCTCTCTCTCTCTCTCTCTCTCTCTCTCTCTCTCTCTCTTTTACACAAGGGTTTTACAGGGTTTGGCTAAGTGTTCCTACACTTATCTACATGCTAAGAGCCGTTACCTTCATTAGCTCATTTGAAAGCCGCCTTATTATTTTGAGACATACAAATAGGGATTGGGTAAAGTTGGAGTCTTCTGATGGCCAGCGATTTTGTTTGGTCAACTGACTGTACTTCATTGATATCATTATGCTGTGTGAACATGTTCCAAACTCTAGTCATCCAAGGAATAAATGATCTCAGATAAAGTGATGCTCTTGAGAAGGGTACAGCCAGTGTGTTATCGCTAGTTGCTGCCCGTCTTGTTGTGTAGCTCTCTTCTGGCTGACCACGAAGTGAAGCCAAGTGTGGGACCTTGACAAGATTGGTCTTGTACATGACAATAAGGCCACCCACATCTCGCCGGTGTTGAAGACTGCTGTAATATCAGATCTGTCCAGGCTGGGTCCAGACGAGAGATGAATCGTCTTGCTCTGTTCTCTATTCTGTTAAGAAGTTGTAGATGAGACGGGAGATGGAAGGCAATCCAAGAAAGTGGAGCATATTCAAGGTTTAGGTGTACTTGTTCCTTTTACAGAGTTTTATGGTCTCTACTATCGAGTAGATGCCGCCTTGATGGCAATATTTACAACGTGGAATCAAATTTCACCCCAAGGATATTAGCCTCATCCCCGGGTTCCAACACTCTCCCATTCATTCTTACCATTGCCCCAGCATTACCATCATGGTGCCTACAGACCATACTCATATGATTGATATAACTGAGAGCAGAAGACCTCTTAGAAGTAGTAGTGATGAATCCCTATTTTAAAACACATGGATGGTGAAATTCTCAAGGGAAAAACTTGTTTACATCGTATGTTAGCTCAAAATTGGATTACGCAACTCTGGTATGATTTCCGCGTCTTAAAAAATATATAGTGAAGGTAGAAGACGTTCAAAGACTTTAGACAAATTTAATTCCAGAGTTGAGAAAAAAAGATTTACGAAGAGTAGAAAACAAACGAGATAATTTCCTAGAAGGTAGGAGTGGGACAGGGTGTAAGATATAAGCACTAGAGCATAAGAATGAACACTGCATTACATCTACTAGCCCATGATAAGCAGGCCCAATTCACACCGATCCGCCCACCCATATACCAATCCAACCCATAGGATAAAAGTGGGAAAAAAATCATGATAAAAGCAGTCGGGAATGCAAGATACTGTAAATAAATCGCGAAATCACAATGAGACGATTGTAAAATGTTTTAGTGCTGATAAATATGTAGGACAGAATAGCAACAATTAAGTGACTATATTCTGAAATGTTTGGTCTACACAGTGTGCTTCATCAGTCGAGCACAGTGGTAGCCAATATGGAGACAGTAAAAGGAGTGGAGAGGTACTACTATGAAGTTGTAGTTTGAGGTGGTCAGTCCCTCGGCCTGGAGAGGTGTTCAACTTGGACAATATTCAAAGCCATGAAGCTGAACACATCTCCAGGCTGAGGGACTGACTACCTCGGACTACTATTTCAAGGTTGATGGACTGATCACATCATTCTCTCTCTACGGTTTTCGCTCTCTGCCACCATTGTACTCGCCTACTGCGTAGGCGAAACGTTTCGAAATAAAGACACTTAACTCTTACACATGTCTTAGTTATCTACCAGTCGGTACTGTACACTATTATTATATTAATAGTTTTAAGACTGTCTGGCCGTGGGTTCAAATCCCACCCGTTCTGTAAGATGCAATATTTTCAACTTACAAGAAAAGCAGTGCCGAACATACAATGGAAAATATTTGTTCACAAATAGAGTTGTTGACAAGTGGAATACAATTTAGTACTCATCAGTAGGTGTTGTGGTGCTGGTGAAAGGCTCTTGATCTAAGGAATTGGAGCCACCCTTCTCCATATCTGAATCAAATTTCATTACCTTCCATTATGCTGGTGCTTTATAACGCTTACAGTTTAAGCGCCACTCAGCTAATGTAACGATAATATAAATAAGTAAATTCCAGTTTGGTTAATCCCCGGGTGAGCCCAGACGTATGGGTTATTCTCCATTTCCCTACTTGCTCCTACCTACCTGCCTGGAGGTTCTTGATTGGCTGCTGTAGATCGCTTGTTAGGGAAGAGAACCTATGAGGCCTAAGAAAATAACCCACACGCCTTGGCTTTCTTGGGTTAAACTGAGTTATTAACCCAAAAGAAAGTCTTTATTATTCAGTAGAGTACTGTGAGATCCTACCAATACTTGGGTTTCCAACCATCGTGGCAGACAGAAGACAAGATGCCCATCAGCACCATAGCGGAGAAACATATCTATAAATTGAGGAGGAAGATCTCTGGAAATGCAAGTATGAGAGAGAGGGTGAAGACGTTTGGGGTCATCTTGAAGTGAGGGATAGCAGCCTCGAGGTTCCCAGGAGCGAGCTGCCCATCTCTGGACGCCCGCTGATAACACACTCCAATATTGGTGCGAGAACCAATACAATATCATGCCAGCTTGACCTGACAGCCCCATCTGACAGCTTGACCAGGGCGCTACTGCGCTATAAGCACCCTTGTTGCCGGGGCTCTCAGGGGCGAGAATCGTCTATGACGTGATAAGTGGCTCGTTTAAGTCTCTGTGAGGGATGGTGTCGTGTGGAGTTACTGGTTTTTAAAATACCGTCGCCCAGTATTGAGCCTCGTCCACTGCGTGTCGGCAAGAATACTCGTACGTCAGCGAATAACCTCTCCCGCATCACACCACTGCTTCTACCCAAAAAGGAAAATAATGAAAAATAGTAATCCAAATTACCTGGAGAGAATTCCAGGGGTCAACGCCCCCGCGGCCCGGTCTGTGCAGAGATTTCTTTTTTTTTTGTACGCGCACAAAAAATATCATGTACATATTCTTGAAGTCTAAAGTCAAGTGTTCTTGACGTCTCGCCTACGTACTTTTGTCTGGAAATTTGAATTCACACGTCAAGAATACCACAAAAGTTGAATATAACGCCAGCGTTGTGGAGAAAGACACTTATGGACAGTTCAGGACATTTATTAGAGGAAACGTTTCGCCCCGAGTGTCTTCTTCAGCGTACAACACTGAGCATCAGAGGAACACATCAAGGTGTTCAGTGAAGTCGAACTAATAATTCCCGGAAACGATCTGCACAGACGTAGGTGCCTGGAGGCAGCAATAAGAACAACAACCAACGTCACACTACGGAAGTCAGGCGGCTATAGAATATCCAGAAGCTAGAAAAAACGACTGCTACACAACATTAATACCTCCGTTGGACGACAACACTGCACCATCAACACTTTAAGGTCCACCCACTCATATTTACATTTGGCCAACGTTTTAGAGATTACCCAGGATGTTAACTTTAATTTGTTACTTCCCTGCTGACAGGTCCTCAAACCCTACCTATCTCACCATTGCCCTACTGCTATTACTACTACTGCTACTATTACTACTACTGCTACTATTACTACTACTGCTACTATTACTACTACTGCTACTATTACTACTACTATTACGACTACTACTATTACTACTACTACTATTACTGTTACAATTACTGCTACTATTACTACTAATACTATTACTGCTACAACTACTATTACTACTACTACTACAGCAACTACTATTACTACTACAACTACTACTATTAATACCACCACTACTACCACTTTTCCTCTCACAGCTGGCCACCTCACTCCCGCTACTACATACTCATTTCTTAGTTATCTCTGAATTAGGACTGAACAAGAATCTTGTGGCGAAACAATTGCTTGATATCTCTTAAAATACACACCTGTCGTTTACCTACAACTTATCATTATCACTATACAACATTTCGGTGGCTTCCTAGAGGAAAAGACAGTCTGGTGGCGACTAATGAAACTCTTTTAGCTCTCTTCATTGGTATTTTTTTTTTATGCGCTATTTTTTGCCAGGGAATACAGCCAGTCAATAACATTTAGATCTCACAATTCCCGATGTAGCGGAAATTGTCAGGTAGCATTCGTTCTCCCGTTTTGTGTGAGTCGCGTAGGTGTGACTTGTCAAAGCAGAAAGGAAGGCTAACAGTGGTTAATCGTGTTTGTGTGTGTGCTCTCCTATTTGTGGTTGCAGGGGTCGAGTTACAGCCCCCTGGCCCCGCCTCTTCACTGGTCGTTACTAGGTCCACTCTCTACCTGCTCCATGAACTTTGTCGTGTCTCTTCTTAAGCCTATGTATGGATCCTGCCTCCACTACATCACTCTTCAAATTGTTCCACTTCCTGACAACTCTATGACTGAAGAAATACTTCCTAACATCCCTGTGACTCATCTGAGTTCTCAACTTTTCCAGTTGTGACCCCTTGTTGCTGTGTCCCATCTCTGAAGCATTCTGTACATCTATCCACCTTGTCAATTCTTTTCAGTATTTTATATGTCGTTATGTGTTCCCTTTCCCTCCTGTCCTGCAGTATAGTCAGGTTGATTTCCCTTAACTTCTCCTCGTAAGACATACCCCTTAGCTGTGTGTGTGTGTGTGTGTGTGTGTGTGTGTGTGTGTGTGTGAGTGAGAGGGAGTCTGTCTCTCTCTGTCTGCTGGTGACAACGCTTCTCGCTAAGACTTCCAAGCCATTAAGTCTTTTGCACCAAGCTTCTCGCGCTGCTTATCTCTCTGAAGGCCGCTTCTGGCCGACTTTTTGTCCTCTGATTCACAGCTGCTGAGGAGGACCTGTACTGCGACCTGCCTTGATTCGGGTCGTGATCTGTGGCCTGTCCTGTTGTGGGTCGTGACCTGCGGCCTGCAATGATATGGTCATGACCTATGAACTGATTTTGCTATGCGTTATAGACATAAAAAATTTGATTTCTACGCTTTCGTGAATGTTACAAATTTTATGAGCAGTGAAATGAGAGCTTGAAACCCTGCGAGACAGTGACACTAACACCTGTGCCCCTGTGAGACAGTGACACTAACACCTGGGACCCTGCGAGACAGTGACACACTAACACCTGTGCCCCTGCACCACCATGGTCAGCCGGGTGTCATCCCAGCACCTGTACTTCCCTTCCACAACCCTGCAAGGACGGGCACCCCTGCACCACTCTGCCAGGCTGGGAGAGGCGTGGGGCTCGGACAATACCTGGTTCATCTGCATATAACATGTTATCTAAGTTGTGATTAAATACGACTTAGTCCTGGCTAGCTTCCTTCATGTATATTTATCTGTGTGACTGTCTGTGTGGATATGCATATGGATGGGTGTGTGTGTGTGTGTGTGTGTGTGTGTGTGTGTGCGTGTGTGTGTGTGTGTGTGTTGTCTAGCTTTACTAAGCTGTGCTGCAGATCTTATCCGTGTCATTTATGTATCAAAAAATCAAAAAGGCTTAGTTTCAGCTTTTAGTAGCCAGATTGACATGAGAGGTCCCATTGACATAATGAGTGGTCCCACTGACGTATTGAGTGGTCCCACTGACGTATTGAGTGGTCCCACTGACGTATTGAGTGGTCCCACTGACGTATTGAGTGGTCCCACTGACGTATTGAGTGGTCCCACTGACGTATTGAGTGGTCCCACTGACGTATTGAGTGGTCCCATTGACATAATGAATGGTCCCACTGACGTATTGAGTGGTCTCACTGACGTATTGAGTGGTCCCACTGACGTATTGAGTGGTTCCACTGACGTAATATGTGGTCCCCCCTGACATACTCTGTGGTCCCCCTGACATACTGTATGGTTCTCCCTGACGTGTTCTGTGGTCCCATTCACGTTTTCAGTGGTCCCATTGGCTTTACAGGTGAAAAGTTCATTTCTTCAACACTTCACGAACCAGTCTCACCTCTCCCAGTTTTCGTAGCGGGTTCCTCGCTCAAAGGAGAAAACCTTAAAAATCTTCTGATACGCTCCCCTCCCTTTTTCATGAAATTTTCCTAATCTTTACTCTGCATACAGGTGATCTTTCTCCTATTTATCATGTTTATTGCTTATCGGGGGGGTGTTTATTTCAGTGATCAACTTGGAAATTGACGGATGAAGCGAAGCAGAAGTGTTGATACAGTGAAGGTGTGAGTTAACATTGATATGTAAAACAGCTAAGTCGGGAGAAATAGAGTAGTTCATCCCTTGGGTTCTTCAGTGGTGGCAGCGGTGTTATCCTGCAAGGTTTAAATTTGTCAATGGTTAAGCCAATTGAGCCTGGCCGATTATCAGCGGTTATTTCTGCTGCTGTTACTACTACTACTACTACTACTACTACTACTACTACTACTGTTACTAACCACTGCTGCTACCCTTTTGCTAAGACTCCTGCTGCTAATTCTGTGGCCACCACCAACACTACTACTACTACTATTACTGTTACTTCTACTACCTCTGCTACTGCCTCTACTACTACCTCTGCTACTACCTCTACTACTACTACTACTACTACTGATACCACCATCACCACTACTCCCATTCCAACCTGCCACAAAATGTTCTGGCCTTCTCTACTTTTCTTGTCCCAATAGTGACTTGACAATACTCCAGGAGGAATTGTAACTTCTTTCTAAGCTTCCTCTTATGAGTGTGGATTTTTGTTTACTAAAATATAAAGAGTGAATGTCATCAGCCTTAAGCTTACCATTGCAGTTTATACATTAAAAAATATCAGTAGGGTTGGACCGAAATGGAAGTGACTTTTGAAGTAATAAATTTGATAGATTTTACTTTCACCGAGGGGATAAAAATATGAAAATAATACAGTAGAGAATCTATATCCTTAATTTATTATGGATGGAATATATAATATACAATTCTATATTAAAGTTGCCCTGCCATA
Source organism: Cherax destructor (assembly GCA_009830355.1). NCBI lineage: Eukaryota > Metazoa > Arthropoda > Malacostraca > Decapoda > Parastacidae > Cherax > Cherax destructor. The sequence continues at coordinate 50,956 of WNWK01000100.1, read as the reverse complement.
GTTTTTGTAAAAGATTTATATATATATTACAAAATAAAAACAGTGGATTTGTTTGGTTGAACTGTATTCATTGAACTCTGGGTTGCACTTTCAACAATGATGTATATGTTGAAATTGTTTTTTACTGTGTTTTTTATGTTGCAGTATGACGCTGGGCAATTGTTGTAACATAAGGTGAAAATTATTAAGTGTTGAATTTAAAGTTTCCTGTTTGTGACAAACTTCTGTGGCTGTGTTAATAATTGATTTTGCTCAAAACCATTAACCATCAGTTGCTGTAATTTAGTAAATGAGCAGCTCATTGAACAAAACCCTGGCAGGCTGGATGCGTTTTTTTTTAGTGCCAAGTGAAACTAGGAACACGATCAGAGGTCACTGTTAGTTATAGCAATCACCACCGCTAGTTACAGAAGCTGACACCACCAATATAGCATCAGCTACTGCTGCCATCAGTGCAGCAGCTGCTGCCTCCTCCACCAGGTCAAGCAGCTGCTTCTGCCAGTCTTGCAGCCGTCATTTCCATTTGTCTTCCCTGCCACTCACCAGCCACCACCGGCACATGGCATGCCTGTCACCCAGCCGAAGCAGTGATTCCTAGGTGAAAAAGCTCTACTTACATCCTGTTCCTCTTTTCCCTACCATTCACCCTGCCTCTGTCCTACCAGTCACCCTGCCTCTGCCCTACCAGTCACCCTGCCTCTGTCCTACCAGTCACCCTGCCTCTGCCCCTAAGACAACACCCTGGTCCTCCTTGTCTTTCAAAGGACATTCTCGGGGTCTGTCGCGGTGCCCCAAGGGGTCTTTCTCGCCCAAGTCTTCTAGTATGATATCTAAGAAACATCCATAAGACGAAATGTGGGAAATCGCTTGAACCAAAAATTAAACACAGGACCAAAGATATCTGTACAAGTTGCTTTCAGTCGGAGAGTGACTAGAGTTTCAGACCGAAGCCGAAATACACAAGTTTGTATTTAGGTTATGCGAACACGGCCGTAAGAAACAGCCCTTTTCCTCGCGTAATCTTGAGAGCACTATGTATATTTAACCCAAGATAAAACGGTAGAGCCAAAAATGACTTATTTCCAAGAAAGTCCGTACCACTTCACATGTGATCAGTTGTACAGAAATGCTCATTAGATAATAAATCAAATTGAACATTTTATCATGAACATCTTGATCATGCAAGACATCGATGTCCTCTTTCCATGCAACTCATCACGGGTTCATGTGTTGACGACACATTCCTTCGCTCATCCCTGGGGTTAATTACTCTCAAGAAGATCGTTAACATACACCAAAAAAAATCAGAGTGGCGTATATTGTCGTCGTAACCATTCTTCTCTAGAATGAGACCCACAACATTCTACTTGTAGAAATAAGAACCCTAGTGGAAATAACCCCAGTAGAAATATGAAACCCCAGTGAAAATAAGAACCCCAGTGGAAATAACCCCAGTGAAATAAGAACCCCCAGTGGAAATAAGAACCCCAGTGGAATAAGAACCCCCCAGTGGAAATAAGAACCCCAGTGGAATAAGAACCCCCCAGTGGAAATAAGTCCAAATAGAACAAAAAGACACAATACCGTGACTGGAACAATACACAAATAAAACACCCATAAGAGAATGAAACTTACCACGACGTTTCGGTCCTAATTGGACCATCAACTAGTCACACATTTTCCTAAGTGAGAATATTTTGAGTTTGGAAAAAAGTTACTTTCTTTGAATTTACAACTTTACCCAAAGTAATTTACTCATTATTATGTAAAACTATTGTAAAAAAAACTGTCTTTGTGTAAAATTTACTCATTTACTCAGGTGACCAGGTGAAGCAGGTGACCAGGTGAAGCAGGTGACCAGGTGAAGCAGGTGACCAGGTGAAGCAGGTGTGAGGATACTTACCCATATGTCAAGTCTCGCTCGGGTGATCGATCCCAAGTCCATGTGGTTGTGAGCCGATGGTTATAGCAATGAGCCACATGTCAGAGGACATCAGAATACAAAGAGAGAAAGACATGCAAGAAGTGGTGAAGATAATAGAGTATATGGAAACAGAGGGAGAGATGGAGAAAGGGAGAGAGGGAGGGGGAGGGAAGGAGGGAGAGAGGGAGGGAGAGAGGAAGGGAGAGAGACGGACAGACAGACAGAGAGAGATAGAGAATAAAAGAGAGAGAGAGAGAGAGTGTTCTTCCCCTCTCACTTGTGTTGGTGATCACCGTCTTAGAGCAGAGTTCCCCTTGCATCAGCTAAAAACTTTTTACGTCTGTTTTTATACCTTGTTTTGAAGGACCAGGAGAATGTGACTGGAAGGACACGTGGGGAGGATAGTATGTGGGGAGGAGGAGGGGAGACAGACATGGAAGGGGGGGGGAAGAGTGGGAGACGTGTGGAAGGAGTGGTATGAACTGAAGATCTAGAGTAAGAGGGAAGAAAGAAGAGGAATGGTAAGAAATATCAGAGAGAGAGAGAGAGAGAGAGAGAGAGAGAGAGAGAGAGAGAGAGAGAGAGAGAGAGAGAGAGAGAGGGGGGGAGGTAGGTAGGTAGGTAGGGAGGTTTGTTAGTTTGTTTGTTTCGGAAGAGTAGAGAAACGTTCATCGCAAGTAGCGTAAGTTATTTTCTTGGAACAATGGGCGTGCGTGCGCGTGTTTGCTTGCGTGAGCGTATTCGCACAGGTTTGCGTGAAGGCGGGTGTTTTGCGTATTCACCTGCTTGAGCGTACAGTCAACTGAGAAGTTTATTACATTTCAATTAAGTTTTCAACCACGGTCTAAGAATGGGTGTGTGGGCGGGTGCGTGGGCGGGTGTGTGTGGGTCATCTAGCAACGCGAGTTAAGGAGTAAATTGGTGGGCGGAGTTTGGGAATATTTAGTGTAGGTGGAGGCGGGGCCGCCCACCTGTGGGAGGGGCAAGGCCTCCCACCGGGAGGAGGGGCGGGGCCGCCCACCGGGTGGGAGGGGCGGGGTCAGCCTCCCACATGCAAGATGTGTTTGTGTTGCTCTCAAGGAAGTTATCCTTCTCAAGATCCCCGACTGTCATCTTGGTGAGCTCTCGCCTCCTAGCAGCCGGGTTTCCTAGCAGTTGGGTTTCCTAGCAGCCGGGTTTCCTAGCAGTTGGGTTTCTAGCAGTTGGGTTTCCTAACAGTTGGGTTTCCTAGCAGTTGGGTTTGCTAACAGTTGGGTTTCCTAGCAGTTGGGTTTGCTAACAGTTGGGTTTGCTAACAGTTGGGTTTGCTAACAGTTGGTTTGCTAACAGTGGTTTGCTAACAGTTGGGTTTGCTAACAGTTGGGTTTGCTAACAGTTGGGTTTGCTAACAGTTGGGTTTGCTAACAGTTGGGTTTGCTAACAGTTGGGTTTGCTAACAGTTGGGTTTGCTAACAGTTGGGTTTGCTAACAGTTGGGTTTGCTAACAGTTGGGTTTGCTAACAGTTGGGTTTGCTAACAGTTGGGTTTGCTAACAGTTGGGTTTGCTAACAGTTGGGTTTGCTAACAGTTGGGTTTGCTAACAGTTGGGTTTGCTAACAGTTGGGTTTGCTAACAGTTGGGTTTGCTAACAGTTGGGTTTGCTAACAGTTGGGTTTGCTAACAGTTGGGTTTGCTAACAGTTGGGTTTGCTAACAGTTGGGTTTGCTAACAGTTGGGTTTGCTAACAGTTGGGTTTGCTAACAGTTGGGTTTGCTAACAGTTGGGTTTGCTAACAGTTGGGTTTGCTAACAGTTGGGTTTTGCTAACAGTTGGGTTTGCTAACAGTTGGGTTTGCTAACAGTTGGGTTTGCTAACAGTTGGGTTTGCTAACAGTTGGGTTTGCTAACAGTTGGGTTTGCTAACAGTTGGGTTGCTAACAGTTGGGTTTGCTAACAGTTGGGTTTGCTAACAGTTGGGTTTGCTAACAGTTGGGTTTGCTAACAGTTGGGTTTGCTAACAGTTGGGTTTGCTAACAGTTGGGTTTGCTAACAGTTGGGTTTGCTAACAGTTGGGTTTGCTAACAGTTGGGTTTGCTAACAGTTGGGTTTGCTAACAGTTGGGTTTGCTAACAGTTGGGTTTGCTAACAGTTGGGTTTGCTAACAGTTGGGTTTGCTAACAGTTGGGTTTGCTAACAGTTGGGTTTGCTAACAGTTGGGTTTGCTAACAGTTGGGTTTGCTAACAGTTGGGTTTGCTAACAGTTGGGTTTGCTAACAGTTGGGTTTGCTAACAGTTGGGTTTGCTAACAGTTGGGTTTGCTAACAGTTGGGTTTGCTAGCAGTTGGGTTTGCTAGCAGTTGGGTTTGCTAGCAGTTGGGTTTGCTAGCAGTTGGGTTTGCTAGCAGTTGGGTTTGCTAGCAGTTGGGTTTGCTAGCAGTTGGGTTTGCTAGCAGTTGGGTTTGCTAGCAGTTGGGTTTACAGTTGGTTTGCTAGGTCAGTTGGGTTTGCTAGCAGTTGGGTTCAGCTTGCAGAGTTGGGTTTGCTAGCAGTTGGGTTTGCTAGCAGTTGGGTTTGCTAGCAGTTGGGTTTGCTAGCAGTTGGGTTTGCTAGCAGTTGGGTTTGCTAGCAGCCGGGTTTCCTAGCAGCCGGGTTTCCTAGCAGCCGGGTTTCCTAGCAGCCGGGTTTCCTAGCAGCTGGGTTCCTCCTCACAAAAACGTACTCTTAACCTGTCCCATCAGCCAGGCTTTTCCCCAAAATGAGACTTGTGTGTCCAATATGAATACAGTCATACATGTCTTTGTACTCCATCGTATGAGGACTCTGGCTGTGGCACAACCATTTACAAAGTTTCGCTCTGTGTAGAGCCTCATTATTGCTCTACACAGAGCGAGATGGTGACCCAAAGAGTGCTATGCAATCAGTCTTTATTTCCTTACTCCTTTTGGCAATACGCCATTGCATTCAGGGCATCGCGTAGTTGGATCAGCGTTCAGAATCGTGATGGATGCTGCATTCCAGGCTCCTTAAATGATGGTAAGAAAACTTTCTTTGCCCCATCTAAGACAGATGAGGCTGGAGGCAGATGTGTCCCTCGGCTCTTTACTGCTCTTGTTATTTGAGTACGCGCCAGGCATCGGGTCATTAATCTCCTAAGAAGTTCCCACGAAGTCGTAAGCTCTTCCAGAGAGCTTCACAATGGTCCGAGTCACTTCCTCTTTGCAGGTCCTAACCCATTCTCATCTTACGCAAACCGTAACGATGCACGGCACGAATAGGACGTACTGAAAACACAGTGTGCACTGCGAAACTATTTACTAGAGATTTGTAGCTCTAAGTAGCTCTACTTAGAAGGAAACATCGGTGGTAAAGGCTTGCTGGGCACAGTGTCTTCATCGCAACATTTGACAGTGAGTCTTGTCATCCACAACGAACTGGATGATGAGCAAAACAAGTATTTAACAACATAAAAAGTCATTAAAAATGCCCGAGTGTTGCCCATGTGTCTCAACATAACATTTATAATACGAGCAAGATAGGGGTAAAGACACGGACGGCTGTCGTCCTTATATCTTCAGTTTCTCACTAGACCACAAAATTTTGACAATGTGAACATATTATGCTCGCTCTGTTTCCCCGACTTTTACTTAAAATAGGAATACCTTAAATAGGTATGCCTTAAAATAGGTATGCTAAACAATTGAGGATCTCAAAATCCATACAAGCGGCAAGACAGACAAATCTACATATACTGTCGTTGGTTGTGACAGTGTAACGATACGTCAACATGACTTATGAAATCATTATAACGCGATTGGAAACAAACCACGGTACGGGTGGGGATCGAACTCACGGCAAGCGAGTCGTAAGCCACTAGGCTTTCTGGCCCAGTGGCTTACGCACTGGCCTGGAGTTCGAACCCCACCCGTACAGTGGTTTGACACGTCAACATTCTCAGGAGAGTAAATAACCCAAATACAAACAACAGTAAGAGTTATATTTATATTTCGACATGCCAACTGAGGTCGTCTTCGGAAAAGGACTTCGGAAAAGGACTTCGGAAAAGGACTTCGGAAAATTACCTACAGTAAAGGTTCTCCTCAGGAGACTTCAGCTGGAAACAGTACTGCCAACTCCTCACCAGCAGTAACTGACTGAAGAAACGAGCAGCAATAAGACACTTGTCTGCAATACAGTTATTAAAAGAAACGTCTTGCCACGAGTGGCTTCATGAAGCAACTCGCCCAGAAACGTTTTCCTCAATAAATATCCTAAACTCTGGACAAATGTCTTTTCTCACCCACAGTTTGTCGTTCTTATTTGACCATTTACAACCCAGTCAGTATATATATATATATATATATATATATATATATATATATATATATATATATATATATTATATATATATATATATATATAAATGATCACAATTGTCAATGGAAAAATATGGTACATTGTTTTCTTCTCTGAGGAAATATTTGAAAAGTGTTGTCACAGGATTCAGATATGAGAAATATATTATATCTTTGAAAATATTTATAGATAATAAAAACCAAGATATTAATGATCGGGTAATTAATGATTGAGATATTAATGACGATGTAATTAATGATCGAGATATTAATGACGAAAATATTTATCACCAGGGACGTGGTGTTGATTCGGGGTGAAATTAAGAAGTCACACACACACACACACACACACACACACACACACACGAACGAACGAACGAACGACAGGAGGGAGTACAACCCACCAGTGAATGGAAGCAGATGGCGTGGCCCAAGAGCAATAGTTCAACCTATCTCCCTTTTCCCTAGAGTGGAGAGACACATGAGAACACTGCAGTGCTCGTGTCCAGGACCTCTGCTCCCTCTCCCTTCTGCCACACCCCAAGTTCAATATCCCCCTCTGTTTAACCTCTCTCCCATCACCCCTCTCTCCCATTATCTCTCCACCACCCCTCCCTCCTATCACCTCTGTATCCCCTTACCCACCCCTCCACCACCCCTCCCTCCACTACCTGCTATATTCCCACATAATGACCTACATAACACAATCCATCCATCAACCTCACTCTTTCCCCTGCCTTTACAACCCTTCCTCTACACACCCTTATTCTACACACCTTTCCTCCATACCCTTCCCTTCTTTACCACCCCTTCACTCCCCCACACCATCTACAAAACCCCTACCTCACCATTACCCCTTCCTGCCCAACCATTCCCTACACGTCCCCATTTACTCCCTCCACCAGCATCTCCCTCACCCACCCTCCCTCCCTCATTAGCCAGTAATGGGTCGCTGCTAGGCGAATACAGTCTTTGGCGTGCGCGTTTGTGTGTCTGGTTGCTGACGATCATTACGCAGGGTTGTGGTTGCTGTGTATGTGCGAATATGCAGCGTCTTGCGAGTCAAGCGTAGCTACCAGTGCTCTGTTGCCATCTTTCCTCAGTGCTCTGTATGCACCTGATCACCTAGTTAATGTATTCTTGTCATTCCCATTCTCTTCTATCCTTTTTTCTCTATCTTCATGATACTGATTCCTAACCTATTATGCTTCCTTTTTTATACTTTCATTTATCCTTTCCTCTATCTAATGATACTGGAGTTGCCTAAGATATTTTATGTTCTTTCGTGATAATACTTTAATACTTTCTTTCCCTGACAGACCTACTGGAGAGCCTTATCCTAGAATAGATATTTTCTGTCATGATAAACTAATATTTTGTTTTTCCTGTGTGATTGTCTGGAACTCTAGGATTTAATGTCTTCCGTGAATATAATAATTTGTTCTGACGATGGAAGTCAAGTAAGTTGTGCTTGTGTGTGCTTGTGTGTGTGTGTGTGCTTTGTGTGTGTGTGTGCTTGTGTGTGTGTGTGTGTGTGTTGTGTGTGTGTGTGTGCTTGTGTGTGTGTGTGTGTGCTTGTGTTGTGTGTGTGTGTTGTGTGTGTGTGTGTGTGTGTGTGTGTGTGTGTGTGTGTGTTGTGTGTGTGTGTGTGTGTGTGTGTGTGTGTGTGTGTGTGTGTGCTTGTGTGTGTGTGTGTGTGCTTGTGTGTGTGTGTGTGCTTGTGTGTGTGTGTGTGCTGTGTGTGTGTGTGTTTGTGTGTGTGCTTGTGTGTGTGTGTGTGTGACTCACCTATTTGTACTCACCTATTTGTGGTTGCAGGGTCGAGTCATAGCTCCTGGCCCCGCCTCTTCACTGATTGCTACTAGGTCATCTCTCTCCCTGCTCCATGAGCTTTATCAAACCTAGTCTTAAAACTATGTATGGTTCCTGCCTCCACTATGTCGCTTTCTAAGCTATTCCACTTCCTGACAACTCTATGACTGAAGAAATACTTCCTAACATCCCTTTGACTCATAGGAGTCTTCAACTTCCAATTGTGACCCCTTGTTTCTGTGTCCCTCTCTGGAACATCTTGTCTCTGTCCACCTTATCTATTCCTCGCAGTATTTTATATGTCGTTATCATGTCTCCCCTAACCCTCCTGTCCTCTAGTGTCGTCAGGCCGATTTCCCTTAACCTTTCTTCGTAGGACAATCCCCTTAGCTCTGGGACTAGTCTTGTTGCAAACCTTTGCACTTTCTCTAATTTCTTGACGTGCTTGACCAGGTGTGGGTTCCAAACTGGTGCTGCATACTCCAGTATGGGCCTGACGTATATGGTATACAGAGTCTTGAATGATTCCTTAGTGAGGTATTGGAACGCGCTTGTGTGTGTGCTTGTGTGTGTGTGTGCGCTTGTGTGTGTGCTTGTGTGTGTGTGTGTGCTTGTGTGTGTGTGTGCTTGTGTGTGTGTGTGCTTGTGTGCTTGTGTGTGTGTGTGCTTGTGTGTGTGTGTGTGCTTGTGTGTGTGTGTGTGTGTGTGTGTGCTTGTGTGTGTGTGTGTGCTTGTGTGTGTGTGCTTGTGTGCTTGTGTGTGTGTGCTTGTGTGTGTGTGTGTGTGTGTGTGTGCTTGTGTGTGTGTGTGTGTGTGTGTGTGCTTGTGTGTGTGTGTGTGTGTGTGTGTGCTTGTGTGTGTGTGTGTGTGTGTGTGTGTGTGTGCTTGTGTGTGTGCGCTTGTGTGTGTGTGTGCTTGTGTGTGTGTGTGCTTGTGTGTGTGTGTGTGCTTGTGTGTGTGTGGGGGGGGCGCTGGCATATTAGTTGCTGACTTTTCTTATGACTTCTCTGTTTTCTTCTGTCCTTATCTTTCTAAAATTTCTTCACTTTCTCCACTCCTCTCAATCAACTATCTCCTCCCCGTCTCCTCTATCTCTCTTTTCCCTTTACATTCTCCTTTCCATCATCTTCTCCCCATTACTTTCTCCCTCTCCTGCTCATCACTTTCTCCTTCACATCACCTTCAACACATCACCTCCCTTTCTTCCCTTCATCATTTTTTCCCCACTCACCTTCTTCCTCTCGTCTTCCTCCTTCCCCTTGTAAATTGTCACTCAAAGTAATGAGTTAATATTTAGGAGCCAATCTAAGCTTAACTTTCTCTGGCATTTTAATCGGAATTCCACTTTATTCTCAGATAACATAAAGGTGAAGAGAATAAAAGTCTGTTAATGATGTAATGAGGAGCGCCCAGACTTGGGGGAAAGAGGAGAAATGTTTTCTCTTTAATAATGAGTAAAAATGTCTAAATGTTTCTTTCAGTGTCTGTTTCTCTCTCTCTCTCTCTCTCTCTCTCTCTCTCTCTCTCTCTCTCTCTCTCTCTCTCTCTCTCTCTCTCTCTCCCCTGAGTGTGCTGGAGAGATCTGCCATAGCAATAAACACGTGACCTCACTCAAGTTATAATTAACCAAACCAGCTGTGAATTAACCAGCCCGCCCCAAGCACAGTCAGCCTGCCACACCCACGTATGTGTGTGTGTACTCACCTAATTGTGGTTGCAGGGGTCGAGACTCAGCTCCTGGCCCCGCCTCTTCACTGTCCGCTACTGGGTCTCTTCTCTCCCTGCTCCATGAGCTTTATCATACCTCGTCTTAAAGCTATGTATGGTTCCACTTCCTGACTACTCAATGGCTGAAGAAATCTTCCTAACATCCCTTTGATTCATCTGAGTTTTCAGCTTCCAATTGTGCCCCCTTGTTTCTGTATTCCCCCTCTGGAACATCCTGTCACTATCTACCTTGTCGATTTCCCGAAGTATTTTGTATGTCGTTATCATGTCTCCTCTACCCCGTCTGTCCTCCAATGTTGTTAGTCCTATTTCCCTCAACCTTTCTTCGTAGGACAGTCCCCTGAGCTGTGGAACTAACCTTGTCGCAAACCTTTGCACTTTCTCTAATTTCTTGACGTGCTTGACCAGGTGTGGGTTCCAGACTGGTGCTGCATACTCTAGTATGGGCCTGACGTACACGGTGTACAGTGTCTTGAACGATTCCTTGTTAAGGTAACGGAACGTTAATCTTAGGTTTGCTAGTCGCCCATATGCTGCCGCAGTTATCTGGTTGATGTGTGCTTCCGGAGACGTGCTTGGTGTTATGCTCAACCCAAGGTCTTTGTCCTTTACCGAGGTTTGTAGCCTTTGTCCACCTAGCCTGTACTCTGTCAGCGGTTTTCTTTGCCCTTCCCCGATCTTCATGACTTTGCATTTGGTGGGATTAAATTCGAGAAGCCAGTTGCTAGACCAGATGTCCAGCTTGTCCAGGTCTCTTTGAAGTCCTGCTTGGTCCTTATCTGATTTGATTCTCCTCATTAATTTCACATCATCTGCGAACAGAGGCACTTCTGAGTCTATCTCGTCCGTCATGTCATTCACATATACCAAGAATAGCACTGGTCCTAGGACTGACCCCTGTGGGACCACGCTCGTCACAGGCGCCCACTGTGATACCTCATCACGCACCATGACCCGTTGTTGCCTCCCTGTGAGGTATTTCCTGATCCATTCCAGTGCTCTTCCTGTTATGCACACTTGGTCTTCCAGCTTCTTCACTTATCTCATATGAGGTAATGTGTCGAAGGCCTTCCTGCAGTCCAGGAAAATGCAATCAACCCACCTTTCTCTCTCTTGTCTTACCTCTGTTACTTTGTAACAAACCAGGAGGTTTGTTACACAGGATTTGCCTTCCATGAATCCGTGCTGTCTGGCGTTGATTATTCTGTGCCGTTCCAGATGCTCCACCATTCTTTTCCTGATGATTTTCTCCAAGACTTTGCACTCTATACACGTAAGTGACACCGGTCTATAGTTTAGTGCCTCTTTTCTGTCTCCTTTCTTAAAATTGGGGACTACGTTGGCCTTTTTCCATAACGCAGCAACTCTGCACCCTCCCGAAGGACCCACAGGGAGATATTGTCCGGACCCATCGCCTTTGAGGTGTCAAGGTCACTGAGTAACTGCTTCACCTCCTCTTCAGTTGCGTGTATGCCCTCCAACACTTGATATATTCCTTGTTGGTGTCGCGCTCTGTCCTGTCTACCCAGCTGCCTTCCTGCCTCCACTGTGAATACCTCCTTAAACCTCGAGTTGAGCTCCTCACATACCTCTTGGTCGTTTCTTGTGAGTTCCCCATCTTCTCTTCTCAGCCTTATCACTTGGTCCTTGACTGTTGTCTTCCTTCTGATGTGACTGTACATCAGTTTCGGGTCAGACTTGACTTTCGATGCTATATTATTTTCGTACTGTTTCTGGGCCTCCCTCCGTACCTGTGCATACTCGTTTCTAGCTCTACGACTAATCTCTTTGTTTTCTTGAGTTCTTTGCCTTCTGTACTTTTTCCATTCTCTGGCACTCTAAGTCTTTGCCTCCCTGCACCTTTGGTTAAACCAGGGGCTCTTTCTGGCCTTCCCATTTAATCCTTTGCCTTTGGGTATAAACTGTTCCTCTGCCTCCTTGCACTTTGTCGCTACGTATGTGTGTGTGTGCATGCGTGCATACTCACCTATTTATGGTTGCATGGGTCGAGACACAGCTCCTGGCCCTGCCTCATAGCTGGTCGATACTAGGTCCACTCTCTCCAATCTCCATGAGCTTTGTCGTATCTCTTCTTAGTATGAATCCTACCTCCACTACATTGCTCTCCAGATTGCTATATTTCCTGAAAAATCTGAGTGAAGAAATACTTCCTAACATCCCTGTGACTCATCTGAGTTTTCAGCTTCTAGTGTGTGTGTGTGTGTGTGTGTTTGTATCCCTCAAGTTGCGCTTGAGGGATACCTCAAGCGCTACTTAATAGGGGTTGCCTGATTTTTTTTTTCAAGATTTTCCTTTATAACTCGAGAACGTCTCATCAGAGCGTCTTCAAATCTTTCACCGCTAGTGTACTGTAACTAAGGAAAGATTCATGCAAGTGCTGGTATGTGCAGGTGGCCTCTTGATCATTATTATACTGACCGTTCCCAGTTTGGGTTTCTGTGTGATAACTTGAGAAAGCCTCTTCTGATAAAGTTCAAACTCTCAGCACTTTGTAGTAGTGTGGGATTGTACTTCGAGTGTCTATGGGACAGTATACCATTTAATAAAATTAAGTGATATGATTTTTCATTAAGTATTTATCTAAGTCTCCTCTGGATACTTCAGTCCTTGATGACCAACGTATCTTAAGATTAGTATTGTATCCTGTAAGCTTATCTTACGACTAGTATTGTATCCTGTAAGCTTATCTTACGACTAGTATTGTATCCTGTAAGCTTATCTTACGACTAGTGTTGTATCCTGTAAGCTTATCTTACGACTAGTATTGTGTCCTGTAAGCTTATCTTACGACTAGTATTGTGTCCTGTAAGCTTATCTTACGACTAGTATTGTGTCCTGTAAGCTTATCTTACGACTAGTATTGTGTCCTGTAAGCTTATCTTACGACTAGTATTGTGTCCTGTAAGCTTACACTGCGTATGTAAAAAAAATCTGAAATACTAAAGTCTTTAAAATGTTTAAATGCTTGTTCTCCATGCGTTAACTGTGGAATGCTTCTACTGATCGGCTTGAAATCTTCACTTAAAATATACTAGGTTTCTAAAGGGTGTTGAGCTAAAACTTATTATTTTCAAGATATTATTATTATTATATTTATAGGAGGCCTAACCCGTACTAGGAGGCTTTAAAGGTGTTAATCTCCAGCTCCTCTGCCTCTTGAAGGTTTACAGCTTCATCTACTATTCCCCTTAGGTGGGTTGAGATAGAGGGGGCTGAGGTTAGAGGATATGGGAATATTTTTCCCCGGATCTGGCTTTCACAGAAATATATCTGGTTTAGTTAGTCTTTGAGGATAAATGTTGCGTGGCTGGTGATGGCGCCGGAGACGAGAGGATGAAGAATAGGTGGAAGGGTAAAGGTGGAGGGGAATGGTGACGGAGGAAAGAGAAGAAATGGAAGGGATGTGTGAAAGTGAAGGAGGGGAGGAAGAAAAGGATAAGGTTGGATAGAGTAGTGGGAGAGGAGTGGATGATTGAGGAATGATGGACAAGTAAAGATTAGAGCGGTGAAACGAGAGATTAGTGGAGGGTAACATTTGACCAGGCTGTGACGTGATATATAAAGGGGGACGTGAGGCGAGGCTGTGAGGCGAGGCTGTGAGGCGAGGCTGTGAGGCGAGGCTGTGAGGCGAGGCTGTGAGGCGAGACTGAGAGGTGGAACTCACTAGACAACACAATTAGCTGAGTCGTTCTTCTGAGTGTTTACGCTGAGTCGCTGATAAAGTTGGTGGGGAGACTCACCTTCCTGCGTGCCCAGCCTCCTTGTCTTCCTGGTCCACCGCTTTGTCCTCCTTCTCTTTCCCTCCTTATCTGCCTCCTTGTTCACTTTCCTATCCACCACTGATTCCATCTCCCTGTCCACCACCTGGGCAGGTCACGGGGGCTGGTTTTACTACCAAAATTCAACATTCCCCCTAAACATCCTTCGGTATAATGTAATATATTCAGAGACGATATTGCACATGGCATGGTATGGCCATAACAGGCACCATTACTGGCACCTCTGTACAAAGCTGACTGCCACTCGTATGTTTATCTTGTATTTTCAGACACTTTGAAAAGTTTCGTTTTTCTCTGGGGGGGAAAAAAATGTATTATATACTTCCAAAGTGAAAAGTAAAGATGTCAAATCTCACGAATTTTAATAAACTTTTATTATTTATTTTATAAAATGGTGAGTTATTATCATATAAAAAAAAATATCTTGTGTTTTTGCTATAAGATTTTTGAAGCAAATTTTTTTTATAAATTTCTTCACAATTACAATTATTGTTAATGTGACAGTTATGGGTATGCGCTAAACCCACAGGAGCCTACGCATCTCCTGGGGTGTGTTGGTTAATAAGGTATCATTTTCGGGAGTCATCACCCCTGCAGCCTGGTCCTAGGCCAGGCCTCCTGGATGCTCCACAAGGTGTGATCCAAGGAAGTGGATGGTAGCTCTAGTTTCTTGGATCAAGAGCTTCTCACCAGCACCATCAGAATTGATATGGGAACTTTAACACTTTTTCAGTTTCTGAAAATTCCGAAAAATTAACAGACGAAAGAATAAGGAAAAATTGCCAGTTCAGATGAGATTATACACTGGCATGATAGCCACCCTCACCTCCACTGGCATGATAGCCACCCTCACCTCCACTGGCATGATAGCCACCCTCACCTCCACTGGCATGATAGCCACCCTCACCTCCACTGGCATGATAGCCACCCTCACCTCCACTGGCATGATAGCCACCCTCACCTCCACTGGCATGATAGCCACCCTCACCTCCACTGGCATGATAGCCACCCTCACCTCCACTGGCATGATAGCCACCCTCACCTCCACTGGCATGATAGCCACCCTCACCTCCACTGGCATGATAGCCACCCTCACCTCCACTGGCATGATAGCCACCCTAACCTCCACTGGCATGATAGCCACCCTCACCTCCACTGACATGATAGCCACCCTCACCTCCACTGGCATGATAGCCACCCTCACCTCCACTGGCATGATAGCCACCCTCACCTCCACAGGCATGATAGCCACCCTCACTCCACTGGCATGATAGCCACCCTCACCTCCACTGGCATGATAGCCACCCTCACCTCCACAGGCATGATAGCCACCCTCACCTCCACTAGCATGATAGCCACCTCACCTCCACTGGCATGATAGCCACCCTCACCTCCACAGGCATAATAGCCACTCTCACCTCCACTGGCATGATAGCCACCCTCACCTCCACTGCATGATAGCCACCCTCACCTCCACTGGCATGATAGCCACCCTCACCTCCACTGGCATGATAGCCACCCTCACCTCCACTGGCATGATAGCCACCCTCACCTCCACTGGCATGATAGCCACCCTCACCTCCACTGGCATGATAGCCACCCTAACCTCCACTGGCATGATAGCCACCCTCACCTCCACTGGCATGATAGCCACCCTCACCTCCACTGGCATGATAGCCACCCTCACCTCCACTAGCATGATAGCCACCCTCACCTCCACTGGCATGATAGCCACCCTCACCTCTACTGGCATGATAGCCACCCTCACCTCTACTGGCATGATAGCCACCCTCACCTCCACTAGCATGATAGCCACCCTCACCTCCACTGGCATGATAGCCACCCTCACCTCCACTGGCATGATAGCCACCCTCACCTCCACTGGCATGATAGCCACCCTCACCTCCACTGGCATGATAGCCACCCTCACCTCCACTGGCATGATAGTCACCCTCACCTCCACTAGCATGATAGCCACCCTCACCTCCACTGGCATGATAGCCACCCTCACCTCCACTGGCATGATAGCCACCCTCACCTCCACTGGCATGATAGCCACCCTCACCTCCACTGGCATGATAGCCACCCTCACCTCCACTGGCATGATAGCCACCCTCACCTCCACTAGCATGATAGCCACCCTCACCTCCACTGGCATGATAGCCACCCTCACCTCCACTGGCATGATAGCCACCCTCACCTCCACTGGCATGATAGCCACCCTCACCTCCACTGGCATGATAGCCACCCTCACCTCCACTAGCATGATAGCCACCCTCACCTCCACTGGCATGATAGCCACCCTCACCTCCACTGGCATGATAGCCACCCTCACCTCTACTGGCATGATAGCCACCCTCACCTCTACTGGCATGATAGCCACCCTCACCTCTTCACTAAATTAGTCAAAATATTTCACTCACGAGAAATAATGAGTGTAGAGGCCAGTGTATACCTGGAGTATATCTGGAGGGTGTTTCATGGGTCAATGCCCCCGCAGCCTGGTCCATGACCAGGCCTGTTTTTGAGATAGCTGAGCCACATAAGGTCGAAAAAAGGGGTCAGTTACGTAACTTTTCCAGGAAAAACATAAAATTACACTCATACTCACACGAGCATACACAGGCGTGCACTAGCGCCCGTACACACGCAAAATGCGCGCTGAAACACACACATTCGCGTAAAAATGACGAGTGCATACGCACGCTCTTACCCTAGTACGAGCGCATTTACGCTCGCGTACAGGCACATTCACGCACACACTCACACGCACGCTCTCGGAAGCACACACTGGTTTAAAAAGCTTTCGTGAGACATAAAGCAGGTAGAGAGGTGAGCTCTAATGGAATTCCACACTTGTCTTCAGTGAGTACCTCATCCAGTGAGTGTAGTGGCAGGACTCTGATGGCATCCTTCAGGTGAAGCTTTTCATGTGTGGCTCGACTCTCTGATCCCTATCCTTCAGATGAAGAGTTTCATGTGGCTAGACTCAGTGATCCCTATCCTTCAGCTGAAGCTTTCCATTCGTAGCTAGGCTCTCTGACTGGACCAATCTGCTGAAGCTCCTGTTTTTTAAATCCTGATTGGGTTCAGCCTATTCTCAAGCATAAAGCTGCTTCTTATTCTCAAGCTTAAAGCTGCTTCTTGTTTTCAAGCTTAAAGCTGCTTGAATATTTACATCTATCACCTCGTTGCTTTTCTTATTTCATTATTATTTTAATAATTTGTGTTATAATTTGTTTGGCTGATTTCTTGGTTAGATAAGCTTTATTTGGCTGCTTAGATATTATGCTTTAGAATTTGAGTTGGGAGTACAGACATGAGCGCGCGCGCGCGCACACACATACATCACACACACACACACACACACACACACACAGTACACTCACAGGACTGAAACACAAACACATTACAGACCCACATCTTGGACCCAAGTCGGTTGCAACACAATTCTTGAGTCAGATTTGCTGGAAAGTGAAAACCGATTTTCTATATCGAAAACTCACATTAGTGGTAGCCCGGAGGAGAAAGCTCCCGCAGTGGCTGATACAGCCAATAATCTTGGAGAGGAAAATGCCAGGAATAAATGTGGGCATAAAGTGAAAAGATAAACGAGAGAGGGAAAGAAAAGAGGGGTGAGGAGAGAGAGAGAGAGAGAGAGAGAGAGAGAGAGAGAGGAGGAAAGGTTAGACAGAAAGGGAGACAAGTAAGAGGTTAGTGGAGGATGAGGAAATAGAGAAGGCTGGAGGATGGAGGATGGCAGGTGTGGACGAGGTTGAAGAATTGAAGTAGAGGTGTGGATTAAGTTAAGGGTGGAAATGGGAAGAATAAAATTGAAGAAAGGGGTACGGACAGAAAAATGGCATAAGAAAGGGAATGGAAGAATAGCAGCTTTAGAAATGTTGATAAAAATCAAATGAAAAAATACGAAAGTGAGGGGGAAGGGTATAATGCGAAGAAACACACTGTAAGAAGGAAAAACAGTGAAGCAGGGAAAGATGCCGTGAAAGTGGGACGATTAAGGAATGGAAGGGGTATAGAAAGAGACGAGAAAGGGGAGTAAAGATTGGAAGGGATTGCGATTAAATAAAGAAGGAGATAGAAAGTAAAAGAGGAAGGAAAAATGGATCGAGAAATTCAGGAGCAAGGTGAAGGTAGAGAAGAGGTGGATCGAGAAATTCAGGAGCAAGGTGAAGGTAGAGAAGAGGTGGATCGAGAAATTCAGGAGCAGGGTGAAGGTAGAGAATATGTGAAGAAAAGTAGGGGATTGAATTAAGGGGTGAGGCAAAACAAGATTGGAAAGGACTACGTAAGGGAGACGAAAGGAAAAAATAAACCGACTTCCGCCTTTGTAACTCATTAATAACAAAAACATATATTAGCCTGTGAAAATATAAACAAGTATGCAACACTTAAGGCATTAAATTAGATGATTCGCCTAAGGAAACCTTTATGAATCCAATACAAAGGCTGAAAGAAACATACAATATATAGTGGACAAAGGTTAGGTGAATTATGTGGAGTCACGTATGGTAAGGTCAGGTCCTGTAAGGTCAGGTCCTGTAAGGTCGGGTCCTGTAATGTTTGGTCCTGTAAGGTCAGGTCCTGTAAGGTCAGGTCCTGTAAGGTCAGGTCCTGTAAGACCAGGTCCTGTTAGGTCAGGTCCTGTAAGGTCGGGTCCTGTAATGTTAGTTCCGGTAAGGTCAGGTCTAGTAAGGTCAGGTCCGATAAGGTCAGGTGCCGGTGCGCTAGTCATATGTTCATGTTGCGTGTGGTGGAGAAAAAATTATTTAGCAAGGACATCTGATAAGTTAAAATTTCCGGCGTTCTGAATCACTGTGATCAGGGCTGCCTCAAGACATTACCGCTTCCACAAATCATTCTCTTTTAAAACCAATCTGCTTTTTCTATATTTCATCAAGTTGTCTCTGCTGCATCCATACTTGTGCTCCCTTGCTGGTCCAGACTTCAGTCCGTCTCGTCTACGTTCAGTCTAGTGAATACCATGCATGGGACGATGTAAACGCCTGCCCTAGTTTCCATCATCCTGGATGGTCTCGTCTTCATTAACTCCATCATGGTGGACGACGAGCTGATGGCCTCGTTCATTTTGTGATTCGCGAGAATCTTAGTGAAGTTGTTGGTACCTCCCTAACTGAAAGCCTCACATACCTAGCTGGTGACTGTATTCAAGTGGCTATGTTGACTATGTTGTTGTGAGAACGTCTCCTGCAGTCAAAGAAGTGTGAAGGAAACTGAAGGCTTGTGAGCACTTGGGAAATGTTACATTAATCTTTGACGAACTGCAGCCTGCAGGTCTTACGCGTTCTAAGGAAGAATCCGCTAACGACCCGTCTCTGTCTGTGTCATGATCTTAGTAAAAGTGTAGCATTATTGCTTTTGTTTGTAGAATTTTCGTCAACACTGAAAGTCATCTTTTTGTTAGTCACCGCAATGGCAGAGGTTAATCAGACATTAAAAACCGCACATTTTATCACTCATGAAGCAAGAATGGGTAACATAGAAGCATATAATGTCTTACCTGCTCTCCTTAATTTTCTGCGAGGTCGTGGCGACAAGTTCTGCACAGCCAATGCCAAGGAAAATGTACTAGCATGGGAGTTTGCTGCAGCTCTACTGTAACTTGTTAATGGATGATCTGACTCAGTTGATCTTAGCGCTGTGCTGATGTGTCTTCGAGGAAAATCAACAAAATGTCCTCCACGTAACATAACCTTCTTCAGTTGTCGGGGATGACAGGTTTGATGCGTTCTGCTTCTAAATATTCCACACACAGATGAATAACATGACACTGATGGGTGAGCTCAAAACAATCCCAAAACAATGCTGGAACTTATTCTCTCGTCAACTGAAACAACTGTAACTGAAGCTCTAGCCTGAAGTCACAGTTATCACATCACAATCAGGCGAAGCTACACCCAACTTGAAACCAGGAAGTTTTGATGATCCTGCCTTCAATACCAGTGTACACACGCAGTCAACATCATTCTCACCGAACTGTACATCAGTAACATGTATACAGGGAAAGTATAACTACATCTATTGATTGAAATATAATTACATCTATAGGTAGGAATAATTAGTCAATATAAAATATATATATATATATATAAATATAAATATATATATATAGTGGTACCAACACTCTTATATGGGTGTGAAGCATGGGTTGCAAATGCTGCAGCGAGGAGGAGGCTGGAGGCAGTGGAGATGTCCTGTTTAAGGGCAATGTGTGGTGTAAATATTATGCAGAAAATTCGGAATGTGGAAATTAGGAGAAGGTGTGGAGTTACTAAAAGTATTTGTCAGAGGGCTGAAGAGGGGTTGTTGAGGTGGTTTGGTCATTTAGAGAGAATGGATCAAAGTAGAATGACTTGGAGAGCGTATAAATCTGTAGGGGAAGGAAGGCGGGGTAGGGGTCGTCCTAGAAAAGGTTGGAGGGAAGGGGTAAAGGAGGTTTTTTGGACTTCCAGCAAGCATGTGTGAGCGTGTTAGATAGGAGTGAATGGAGACGAATGGTTTTTGGGACATGACGATCTGTTGGAGTGTGAGCAGGGTAACATTGTGTGAAGGGATTCAGGGAAACCAGTTAATTGATTTAGTTGGACTTGAGTCCTGGAAATGGGAAGTGCAATGCCTGCACTTTAAAGGAGGGGTCTGAGATAGTGACAGCTGGGAGGGACTTTTCTCAGCTGTCGTATCTGAGTTCCTCTGCAAAGACAGTGATTATGTATGAGTGTGGTGAAAGTGTTGAATGATGATGAAAGTATTTTCTTTTTGGGGATTTTCTTTCTTTTTGGGTCACCCTGCCTCGGTGGGAGACGGCCGACTTGTTGAAAAAAAAAAAAAAAAAAAAAAAAATATATATATATATATATATATATATATATATATATATATATATATATATATATATTTAACGTACAATAATATTACTCAGAGTAGAATGTGTAAATTATTGCCAGTAGTTGCTTTTGCAGCATAAAATAACAATATTTTTAATAATAATGCTAATGAATAAATTTAAGGCAAACTTATGGTGATATTGATTACTTGAAATATGATAATTATAGTGCAAATAAAATTATTTACATTAAAAATGTCACTAAACTAATTTTGTCTAAGAATTAATAGGAATTGTCCATTATTATGCTTAATTAACCTTGAATACAGAGAGTAAAGACAAGGTTCATCACGCTCATGTCTATGTTGCATTTGTCCTTGAGAAAATATCTTGTATTAGACAGAGAAAAAGGCATTAAAGATGTGTGTGTGTGTGTGTGTGTGTGTGTGTTTACCATTTGTAATTACGAGTTTGTCGTCACAGGTGTGGAGCTGACTACGTGATGTCACTTCTTTTCCAAATAACTAGTCACCTGTTTGCTGAAATTTCTAGTAGATTTATCTAACAATACCTGCTCTCGGACCCTAATCAAGTTGATTACCACTGTAATTATTTTATCAAAAGCTTTTGATAAAATAATTACAGTGGTAATTTAAAAACCAACATCTCTCATATTTTAGGTAGTAAGAATTCCTCCCAATCTCTTGTCATACTTGTTTCTATGGAATTTTATATAATTTCCGCATATTTGTTCCCCAAGTTTTAAAACTAGGACATTTCCAGAGGTTTCAAATTTCTTTATTGCTGTATGAATAATGTCTATGGTGCCGAAATCCTTTAATAGCCAAATTTTATTTTTTTCGAAATACAATGTGATTTTTTTTTTATAATTTCACAAAAACCATTTCTTCTAAATAATTTTGACGTTTACCATAATTGCAAGTGTGTGTCTACTGCGAGTGTTAATCTCCAGCTCTTAGACCCTTTCCTTTGCTCATGAATTTTATCGTGCAGTTTACGCTCAACTCTCTTTGCCATGCGTGTGTTTTGAATTCATGTGAGGGGAGGGGGGAGATTAGACTGGTTAGATTCCATTACATCTCTTCGTAATACAATGCAGTTCCATTTAGCAGTTAAAAGCATTATTTCAAATATCCGTACCTTGATGTATCTGAGTGCATTTATGTTATGATCAAGGGATGCAAGTCTCTTCTCTCTCGTGACCTTGATCCAAATACTAGCCCACCTATCATTCCTTTTCCTGCCGTCTCCCAGTCATCCCTTCAGAGAATTTAATCACGTTAGAGAGGATTTAAGTTTCCTGAATGCAAGTTGGTTTCTATAAGAAATCTTGTGACTGCCGACTGATTTACTAGCATATTTACTTCTTACGTGGTATACTTATCAATATATGCAACAATTTAGCTTTTATTTTCTCTTTGTGATAATTGTTACACGTTTTCAATTTCCATGGTTTTGAATAGTGTAGGGAGGAAGAGGCTGGAGGCAGAGGAGATGTCATGTTTGAGAGCAGTGTGTGGTGTGAATATCATGAAAGGAATTCGAAGTGTGGAAATCAAAAGGGGATGCAAGGTCACCAAGGGTATAATTCAGAAGGCTCTGGAGGCTCTGTATGTTAGTTGTGTTTACATAAATGTTATGTGAACGTAAATGACTGCCGACAACTCCAGGGAAACTCACACAAATGCATTCACTGTTGACGCCTTTATTAAAGAAGTTACTTTCCTTGAGAAGTGACGAAGATCCAAGGACCTAAACTTGTCAACAAGGATTTCGTAAATAAATGCTTTCGTGTCCATTTCTGCGGGGAAATGGACACGAAACAATATTTTATGACCTTAGCATCCCTCTTTATTACCCATGAGGAGATCTCTTTTTCCCGATTTAATGACGCATTAAAAGGCGCATTCACACTTTTCTCATAACTCGCAAATGGTATACAATGCCGATAACTAGATGAGTAAGACACACTCCAAGTTTCAGAAAGTTCTGACTTTATCAGGGTTTTTTAAAGACACAATCAACAACAACAAAATTTACTGTTTCAACTACATGAAATCTTATAAAGTACGTGATAAAGACTACGTCTTTGCAAAAAAAAAAAAGTCTGCTGTGTTTTTTTAACTATTTGTCTTCTACCCTCTACTCCAACTTTATCAAATGGTGATTTGATAAAGCTCAAAATAAGCAAAACATCGTCAAAATAAAGGTTTTCTCTGCAAATTGGGTCTCATACACTTTTTGGGACCATCAGTCAGTCAGATCATTCAGAAATCCTTTACAGATCATACACAAATCCTTTACAGATCATACACAAATCCTTTACAGATCATACACAAATCCTTTACAGATCATACAGAAATCTTTACAGATCATACACAAAACCTTTACAGATCATACCCAAATCCTTTACAGATTATACACAAATCCTTTACAGATTATACACAAATCCTTCACAGATCATACACAAATCCTTCACAGATCATACACAAATATTTTACAGATCATACAGAAATCGTTTTTTTCCTGTCGTCCTCCGTGGGCTTCTCTCCATTTTGATACAGTCTGATTACGTAGTTGTTTACCTCCTAGCTCCTCCTAGCACGACTTTCAACGAATCACAGAACGAATCACAGCTGGGTGAGTCTTAGACTTTCTATGGACCAGTGGTAAGGTACACTGGATTGCTAGTTTTAGGACTTGCCTGCAGTGGGGTCGATCCCAAACCGTTCTTGGATTTGGTTGCTTCTAGTGTGACTATGCAGGAGTTTAGGCGGTGTTCATCCTTAGTCTCTAGGTGATTGTCATGCTGGTCCTTTGACTCACTCCTGCATTAAACTTATTTCATTGTGGTATTTTTGTTATGCGGTACTTTTGTTATGCATATTTTCTTATGTTATCGGTTTTCTTCCCTCATCCATCTTTTTCATGTCATACAGTTCTTTCATTCAACTTCCACAACACCGATTTCTTCCGTCCCCCCCACTTCATTTCTTTCGCTCCCATTCCCAAGCACAGCCCTTCTTTCAAAACCATTTCTTCCAGAGACCTGTTATTTCACGGCTATTTCTTCCCTAACACGGCTACCTCCATCAAATTCTTCCCTTTCTCCCGCTTCCTTCAGGTCTCCAGCGACCTTCCTTCCTTCAATCCTCCCATCACCAGGGTGAACAGGTCGAGCGAGAACAACCTGGCCACCTGCTGATATGTCGTGGCGTAGAAAAGTTATAGCATAAATCAGAATAAGTTTCTCCCCTGTTGAGTGATACGGCCTGAAAAATGGAGATGAAATTTGCAGTAAAGTAAGCTTTACAATGTCGGGTCTTGTGCGGTAATACCCGGGTAACCACAATGGTGAAATGTTTGTGCACTGCAGAGAATATGGGTTACTGTGTGGGGGAAGGAAATGGGTTGCTGTATGGGGGGAATATTGGGTACTGGGGGAATTTTATGTGGATGGGTTATTACGTATTAGCGTTTGTAGGTGGAGGGTTCAGTCTCTTGGCCCCAAGATTCTTGACTTTCAAGGGACTGAACCCCCAGTACGGAAGCTGTGTTTGGTGTCTCATTTTCCCAGGTTTTTCAATTTGTTTATCTTTCGTGTGTTGATAGTTTTCTTAATACCCTTTGATTCCTTCCCTTGTGTCCTTTCAACCCCCTGTTCTCATGTTCTTCTTACTGTTATAAAACTATAATTAAAAAACAATAATGATAATTATTCTATTACTATTCCTACTACTACTGCTGCTACTACTACTACTGCTACTACTACTACTACTACTACTACTACTATTACTACTACTATTACTACTACTACTAATACTACTACTAATACTACTACTATTACTACTACTATTACTACTACTACCACCACTACTACTACTAGTACCACTACTACCACTACTACTACTATTACTACTACTACTATTACTACTACTACTACTATTACTACTACTACTAATAATAATAATACCAGTAATCATGATTTTAATTTAAACTATATCACTAGAGGTAACTTTAAGAGAAAGTATTTCTGAAATAACATTTCACATAGGCGGAAAAAAAATCATTGATTTAAACCAATATTTTCACATACCTTCAAAACGATTTCAACCACTTCCCTCCATATATAGAACTAGAACGTGCAGTCGAAATCATGCGATAATAGAGAACAGGAACACTAACAAGGAGACAGATTTGTTTTCTTTCGAAATATATATTTTTTTTTCGTGGTAGAGAGGGGAGGGGAAGGGTTAGAGGGAGGGTAATATTAGCGATATTCTTTATTACTTCGCTAATTAATTTATGCCTGGTCATTACCAGCTCACGAACTCATTAGCCCAGGGTTGCTGTGCAGCTTCGCTCAGCTGATCAGATTCATGTGAAGATTCTGACGATATTGGCCTGAAAAAATGAGGGTAATTTTAATAATTAGAAGAGATTTCTTTTATGGGAGGTTTATTTTTAATTATGTAGCGTATGATATATATATATATGTATGTATTTATGTATGTATATATATATATATATATATATATATATATATATATATATAATGGTGTTGGTCATGCTTTTGTTGTTTGTTGATGATATTGGTCGGGCTTTTGTTGTTGATATTGGTCAGCTTGTTGATGTTATTGGTCAGCTTGTTGTTGTTGATATTGGTCATGCTGTTGTTGATGTTTATGTTATTGGTCAGGTTGTTGATGTTATTGGTCAGGCTGTGGTTGTTCCCGTTTTTTGGAATAATGAAAGTTGTTTCTGTTTAAGTAAACAGGTGACCTCGTGGTCTACACACTAAGAACATGAGTCGCTATTTGGAGATAAATACTATATAAAGTTTGTTACTAGTTGCTAGTATAGTAGTCGCTAGTACTTACTAGTCGCTAGTACTTACTAGCCATTGATAATCGTCCTATTCTGCTTTTATTTTGATCCCTTTTGTCTTTTTTAGTGTTTATCACTATAAATTGTTTACGCTATTTACTCTTTTCCAGCTCAATAAATATTTTTAAGGGTCCTTTATGGCAACAGATTTCTGATTGGCCAGTCACTTTAGCATCAGAGGTGTTCTTTTGTAACGCGTTTCTGATTGGTCAGTCACTTTAGCATCAGAGGCATTCTTTTGTAACGCGTTTCTGATTGGCCAGTCACTTTAGCATCAGAGGTGGCCTTTGTAACGCGTTTCTGATTGTCCAGTCACTTTAGCATCAGGTGTGTCCTATGCAGCGGGTGTCAGATTAGCGTCAGATTTCCCTAAGTTTTCTTGATTTTGCTAATCTGCATTTCCTCATGTCTTTGATCCCATTTTGTGCCTAATTATCTCATCCTCGTGACAAACATCACCTTGGAGAGGAAACGTTTGATGATGTCTCGCCCATTTCTCAACCATAGTCAGATCAAAACTAAAGCTAAAGCGAAACAGTAAAGACCTGAAAACTGATCAGTAGGAAGGAGAAGGAAGAGGGAAATATTAGTAGTAGTAGTTGTTGTTGTGGAAGATTTTTGTAACAGCAACAGTACATGTAATAATAAAGATAGCAGAAGTGGAGGTGATAGTAATGTTAGCACCAGTAATTCAATAATTCTTCCCTAGGTTCTCTTCTAATTTCCCTCTTCCTATCTTCGTGTTCCTCTCTCTTTCTTAATTTTCACCATCCTCTTCACCTCGCAGTCTTTTTCTCTTCCTCGTCCTCCTTATCCTAGTCTTTTTTTTCTTCTCTCCTTCTTTTCCTCCTCCTCCTCCTCTCACCCTTTTCGTCTGCGTCATTGTGTTGTGGTAGGCTGGGAGTTGACTTACGACCCGTAGCTCAATTGCTAGCGCACTTAGCTCACACATTGAGGTCCGTGGTTCGATGCCCGGTACGGGTGAAAACGTTAGGACGTGTTTCCTTAAGACACCTGCTGTCCCTGTTCACCTCTCAGTAAAATAGGTACCTGGGTATTAGCCGATTGGTGTGGGTAGCATCTGGGGACAAAATTGACCTAATTTGCCGAAATGCTCTGCATGACAAGGGGCTTATTGCATTGATGTCAGCTAGGCCTGTATAAATAAAGATTATTATTATTATTATTATTATTATTATTATTATTATTATTATTATTATTATTATTTTATTATTATTATTATCGTATTCCCACTTTTTTTTACCTATTCACCTCTTACCCCCCCACACACACACCACCTTCACCTTCCACACTTTTCCCCAATTCTTTCCCTACCTAATTCCAGCTCCAACTTCTTTCCATACCACATCCCACATCTCCCCACCACATGCACCAGTTACTACCACTTCCTCCCTAACTACCTCCAACACCTACACTCACTTTAGTCCTCCCTACGACTTACCCAAAACCTTTCTCTCTTCCTTCCTGTCTTCCTCCTAACTCCCTACTTTTACCTCTACGTATTCTCAAATCTCTCTCCCTTGCCACCCTTCCACCCACCCCCTTTTCCCTTACATCTCACTTTCCTGTGACTTCCTTCCCACCACCATTCAAGCTATGAAGGGTAAGGCAGGACAAGGGCAAAGTGTTGGGAAAGGAGACAAGATATTAAGGAAGGGAAGTCTTTTGAATGTTGGAGTGTGATCTCAAGTGGAAGAGGGGAGGAGAGGAGGCAGAAGAGGGAAAGGAGTGGTAGCGAAAAATAGGGTGGAGGAGAAGAGGAGGCAGAAGAGATGAGCAAATTCTAACTTGTCCAGTAACCAAGTGTTTATATTCAGTAGAAGATTCGACAGGTAACACTGGCCTCCCCCCCCAGGCCACTCAGAAAGAAGAGGGAGACTCTGGACACAGGTTACAGGTATATCACGGAGATAAGGACGCATGACCCCTACCTCTTCACCGAGAAAAGTCGAGTGTAAAGGGACCACAACTCTTCAACACCTTCTCTTTGTCCATAAGGGATATTACCAAGACTTCTGGCTGCCTTCTCAAGGCATGTCGACAAGTTTTGGAAATCATTTCCTGATCAGCCGGGCTGAACTGCGTACGTTGGACTACGGGAGGCGGATCAGACCAACAATGAGGCCGCGAGAGCAGTGACCTCCGTAAGCAACTACAAGTAACACGCAGGTAAACAGGACAACAGTATACAATACTGACAGGTTAATAAGTTAGATACATGTGGAACAGTTCGGTATCTTTTTTCCGTAATAAAGATACCTAACTATCGCACATGTCTTATTAATTTCAGGGCTAACTCTTGTGTTTGTACTGAAGATGTTAGAGACGTACTCTAAGGGATTACGGGACTGGGATCAGGGAGAAATCTCGCACCACTGTCACCAATAACGATGGCAGAATATTTTATTCAGATTACTAATCCAGAGGGTTAGTAACCCAGGATAACACAAACCCACTATGGCTTATTACCATTGGGATTCTTTGAGTATCATCTCCAGGATGCGACCATAAAACAGTGAAGGGAAAGTGAAAGACTGAGGCTGGTGAAGGAAAGGGAACCTTCGAAGTAATAATCAGTTCCACAGACTTGACGATGGCGGCGGCAGCGGCAGTAATAATAATTCCCCTCATCAGTAACGTTGAGTAACACAGCTGGGACTTGTAATCAGCTGGTCCTTGTAATAAAATTATCAGAGTAACAGAGAAAGTATTTGTAATCAACTGTTTAGGGTACAGACCAGCTGATCAGTGTAAACACAAGGGCATGAAGAGAAAGACAACAAAAACACAGTAAAACATCAGAAATGTCTATCACCCACACAAAGGTCTATCAGAGGAAGTGTTCTATAGTTTCTTCTGGACAGAAGTAATGGAAACTGGCACATTATGTATAGGGGTTCATAAAAGTCGGTGCTGTCTCCTTTTCCTTTCCCCCATTTTCTTTTCCTTACCTTCCCACCCCCTTCCGCCCCTTCCATTCCACCCCCTCCTCACCTTCTTCCCCATCGTCTTCCTGGTGGCTTATAGTCACTGGGAGGAGGTCGTGTGACACTATTCTCTAACGACCTAGTTCGTCACTGTGTCACTCGGGTCATAAAGGCGTCTTAGTTGCCTTTCTCTTCTCCTTCCCCCCTCCCTTCCCTTTTCACTAACTCTTCTCCTTCCTACTTCCCCTCTACTTTTTTCTCCCTTAGTCTCCCCATTCCTCATCTTCTCCACGTCCATCTCAACTTCTTTCTCGGTCAATATCCCTTCCCTTTCTTCCTTTCTCTCCCTCTGCCACTCTCTCCATCAGTTCCTTTTTCACAATCCCTTTCCTTCCTCCCTAAATCTCTCCCTCCCTCTCCTCCACCTCTTCACTTTCCATATCCTTTTCCCTTCAACTTTACATCTGTTCCTTCCTTCTACTCCTGCCTCCATTTCACCCCAAAATCTCACCTTCACTACCCTTCCATATATCACCCTCCCACTTCGACCTCCCCTTTACCAGTGTGTTTTCTCTTCCACCTCTCCTACTGTCTATTCTTTTCCTGTTCATTATCTCCTTTCCACCTCTCTCACCGTCCGCCTTCCCCTTTACCTTCTACCTTCCATCTTTCCTTGAAACACAGCTGATCTTACTCGTCTTGAAACACAGCTGATCTTACTCGTCTAGAAACACAGCTCATCTTACTCGTCTTGGAACACAGCTCATCTTACTCGTCTTGGAACACAGCTCATCTCACTCGTCTTGAAACAGCTCATCTCACTCGTCTTGAAACACAGCTCATCTCACTCGTCTTGAAACACAGCTCATCTCACTCGTCTTGAAACACAGCTCATCTCACTCGTCTTGAAACACAGCTCATCTCACTCGTCTTGAAACACAGCTCATCTCACTCGTCTTGAAACACAGCTGTTATTACATCATCTTGCTCTGAAAGTCTGCTGATCTCACCTCATCTTTAAAGAGTTGATCTCATTTTGGATCAAGAAACCTAAGATCTCACCTCATTTTGTCTTCAACTTCACATCTAGTCTCATCTTAATAAAATTCGGATCTACTTTGGCCCCGTCCTGAGAAACTTGGTCTCACCTCACCTTGTCTTAAGTCAGCTCAACTCCCTCTATGTCAAATTTATCGTATTGCGACTGTCCCGACTAATTCAATTTCCTTTGAGCCAATTAACTGTAAATTAATTAATAGAGTGCTCTTGCCTCCACTTTCTCTGCCTCGTGTTTTCTCCACCTGCTTTATTTCATTACCTTGCTTCTCCTTTATTTCACGGTTTTTCCGCACTACATATTCCGTATTTTTCAGTTTCTTAGACCTATAAACTGTATCTTTATCTTGTATTTGCTTGCTAAGTTAGTTTCATCTGAGAAATAAGTATTTTTCTATTCTCCGAAGTTTATTTACATATTTTTTTACTGTTTCGCTTCTTCTTAAGTTCTCTGTATCTCTCTAATCTTTAAGTCTCCCTTCTCCTCTCTGTTTATCAACCCTTTTCACTTTAGTTCATTTTTCTCTATTTCTTCATCTTCATTTTTCCCCTTCCTCCTCCTGGTGCTGTCACTCTTGCTTCGTCTCCAGACATACTCTCAAGACAATTCCTATTTCTTTCTTTGGCACTGCATTTCTTTCTTGTCCTTCCTTAACTGGTTTGCATTTTTCCTTGCCTCTCCTACTGAGAGATTTATTGTTGTGGTTTTCTTTCTGTTATTTAGTTCTTCCTCTTAACTGTATAATCTAAATGAAATGCTTTTAGTTTCAAAGTGGGTCATTATATTAGTCTCTCTCTCTCTCTCTCTCTCTCTCTCTCTCTCTGATTCGCGTGTGTACTCACCTAGTTGTGGTTGCTATGGTCGAGTCATAGCTCTTCATTGGCCGCTACTGGGTCACTCCCCCTGCGCCATGAGCTTTATCATACCTTTTCTTGAGGGTATGAATGGATCCCGTCTCCACTACATCGCTTCCCAAGCTATTCCACTTCCTGACCATTCTGTGACTGAAGAAATATTCCTAACATCCCTGTGGTTCATCTGAGTCTTCAGCTTCCAACTGTGTCCCCTTGTTGCTGTGTCCCATCTCTGGAACATCCTGTCTCTGTCCACCTTGTCAATTCTTCTCAGTATTTTATATGTCGTTATCATGTCCTCCCTATCTCTCCTGTGTGTGTGTAATATATATGTATATATATATATATATATATATATACCTGGAGAGGGGTCAACGCCCCACTGCCCGGTCTGTGACCAGGCCTCATTATATATATGTGTGTTGTGTGGGTGATAGTTCTTAATTTTGATATAAGTGGATAGTTTTTCTCGGTAGATAGTCTCGATGTGGACTTAAAAACCTTCTACTATCTGTCTTTACCATGTTCTCCTAAGTCTCTCTCTCTCTCTACTGACATTCAACTCTTACTCACACACAGTCCACCAAACTTGTGCTCTGTGACTAGCAGTTGTATTTTTCAACCAGATTTTATTCCGAGTCAGGCTTAGCTGAAAGTGGTAGAAATGAGGGGATTTAAATTCAACACCTCTTCCCTCGTGCTCTCTTGCAACTCTCTTCCCCTCTCACTAACTCTCTTAAGACTGTTTTTTTTTCCGAAGAGAGGGAAACACTTTTTTTTTCGCCTGTTTTGTTTTCCCCCTGATTGTTTCTTCGTTAAAGTTTCCTCTGAGGAAGAGAGAAGAGAGGCGGGACAGAACGAATAGAAAGCCAGTCAACATGGAAATCAGTACGTCTGTCACCCAAACAGCCAGCCATTCAGACAGCCCGCCAATCAGCCAGTCAGATAAAATTATAATTAGCCAGACAGCGGTAAAGCCTTTCAGATAAACAGGAAAAAACTAGGAAGCCAGATAGAAAGGAAGCAAAAAAACCAGCCAGCAAACCGGCTAGCCAGGAAAAAGGTCAGCCAGCCTGCCAAGCCAGCAGAAAGCCTGTAAGGCACGCGGTTTTGTGGTGGAGGTGCAAGGTTTCTGGTGAGGAGGGAAGGGGATAGGAGAGGGGTTAGAGAGAGAGAGAGAGAGAGAGAGAGAGAGAGAGAGAGATAGATAGAGATAGAGAGTTGGGGTGAAAAAGGTAGGAGATCATGTTTGGTGAGGAAAGAGTTGGACAGGGTTGGGATGAGGGAAGAAGGGGCTGAGAGTTGAGAGGGAGAAGAGGGGAAAGAAGGTTGGGGAGGCGAGTGGAGTCGTGACAGAGGAGAAATAGTGTACCACAGCCTGAAGCAACTTCAATGTAACTGATGTTGTAGTGGCCAGGCTTAGGCTTGGTTAAAAGTACTTCTGCAAATGCAAATTATGTGGTCAGGCATATGGTCACTGTCTTGAACACCATGTGCTTAATTGTCCACTTACTGACTAATATAGAGATAGACAGTATAATAGTATAATAACCTATGAGACATGTCAATATATCTTATTAATGAAAATAAGATACCAGATATACAAAGCAAATTTCCTAAATTTGCTTGTAACAGATAAGTGAAATGTAGATATAAATCCAAATGTATATATACCTGTTAACCCTTTTGGGGCCTAGTTCCTATTCTTTTTGTGTATCCATATGCTCTTGTGCTACAGTCCACAGCATGGATATGAGGTGCACAATAAACTAGCCACTTCGGTGGCAAAATCTAAAAATCTAAATCTATCACATAAAATCACGCAAATTCTTATATGAAGTCAAGGAAATCATGACTTATCCCAACTTACTTGGAGTCTGTGTATCCAGAACCCATAGTATAGTATCCAGAACCCATAGTACAGTATCCAGAACCCATAGTACAATATCCAGAACCATAGTACAGTATCCAGAACCCATAGTACAGTATTCAGAACCCTCAATGCAGTATCCAGAACCCATAGTACAGTATACAGAACCCACAGTACATTATCCAGAACCTACAATATAGTATCCAGAACACACAGTACAGTATCTAGAACCCACAGTACAGTATCTAGAACCCACAGTACAGTATCTAGAACCCACAGTACAGTATCTAGAACCCACAGTACAGTATCTAGAGCACACAATACAGAGTATAAAATCCAGAGCACATAGAACAGAATCCAGAACCCAAACTACAATATCCAGAAACCAATCGGAAGAACACACCTGTAATATATGAAATGTCCTCCTCGAACTGTAGTCAGTTCTAATAAATATATATACAAAGTGAACTACGAGCCATAGGTTGAGTCACCTTTGCTTTAAATCAATATCTTTAGTGGAAAATTTTAAATTTGCTAAAAAAAATTGCTTAAGCAGATTAGGGAAATGTTGAGAACTCTAAAGGTTTTTCCTTTCTTATACAATCTTATTTTTTTCACGTATATCCGTCATCCACTAAAAGGTATACCATTATCTTTTTCTAAGGGGGCAAGTCCGTGTTCAGTATGATTGATTTCCTCCGAATATGTTTGTTTATATATATTATTTGTTTTAGTTTTGTAAAAAAAAAATCCCTTTTAATTGTCATAGAATCGATTCACAGATTGAAAAAAGGTGACTGCTGAGTGGCATTTTGTATACAGATTCGCACATTTGTATATACAGATTTTTTTGACGGGGGGGGGAATTTTATACAAGTTTTTGCATATTATAATTGGAAAATCAACGGATCAGAGTTATGCTATTGTGTCTTAATGAAAAATGGAATGACTTCTGCCCGGTAATCTTTCCTGGGATTATTTTTTTTCCCTGCGCAATATTTCTGCTCCGTATTTCTGAAAAAAAAATTCTGCGTGCAGTATTTTTGCGCAGTCTTCCTGCAAAACAATTTTGGAAAAAAAAACTGCAACACTTGTTCACAATAAGTTTAGGAAATAATTTTGAAATAAAAAAAACACCAAAAATATTCCCTTTGAGTAATATACCCTTTGAGTAATATATAAGTGGAAATATAAACACATAAGCAGTATAATGTGATCCTTTATTGACAACGTTTCGCCCACGCAGTGGGCTTTATCAAGTCACAAACAGATCTACCCCACTGACTCCATTCTATACATACTCTTGCACCTTTCACCCAGGTAGATCTGTTTGTGACTTGATAAAGCCCACTGCGTGGGCGAAACGTTGTCAATAAAAGTTCTCATTATACTGCTTATGTGTTTATATTTCCATTGTGTCGGTATTTTATACCATTTAATTCCAGTAATATATAAATGCAGAATATCTACGCAGTATTTTCCCACTTCTGAGCAATATTTTTCTAATAATGTCGTGTGTTGGCGCAGTTAATTTCATTTGTGGGCACAATTGTAGTCGCATAAATCTCTGCGCTCTCTTATTGACCGATGATGCGCAGTTTAACTCAGTCGTATTCTGTCCAATTTGTTTCCTCTCTACTTTGCGCCCTACTTTGAAAAGTTTTTTTTTTTCATTTGTTTGTGGCAATTTATGCGTAGTTTATTGTACTCTGGGAGTGTGTACTCGGGTTTTGGTAGCTGGTATTCGCTTGTACTTCTTTTGTAGGTGCTTGTGCTCGGTTTATCGTAGGATGTGCTCGGTTTATCGTAGGATGTGCTAAGTTTATCGTAGGATGTGCTAAGTTTATCGTAGGATGTGCTAAGTTTATCGTAGGATGTGCTAAGTTTATCGTAGGATGTGCTCAGTTTATCGTAGGATGTGCTAAGTTTATCGTAGGATGTGCTCAGTTTATCGTAGGATGTGCTCAGTTTATCGTAGGATGTAACAAAAAAGGCACAATACCGTGACTGGAACAATACACACACAACCCGCACATATAAAAAGAGAGGAGCTTACGACGACGTTTCGGTCCGACTTGGACCATTTATAAAGTCACACAAACACACAGGACAGGAAGAAAGGGTATTTATAGGCAGGCAGACAGGGGAGGGTACAGTGAATTCGATTCGATTCGTCCTGTGTGTTAGTGTGACTTTGTAAATGGTCCAAGTCGGACCGAAACGTCGTCGTAAGCTCCTCTCTTTTTATATGTGCGGGTTGTGTGTATATTGTAGGATGTGCTCAGTTTATTGTAGGATGTGCTCAGTTTATTGTAGGATGTGCTCAATTTATCGTAGGATGTGCTCAGTTTATTGTAGGATGTGCTCAGTTTATTGTAGGATGTGCTCAGTTTATTGTAGGATGTGCTCAGTTTATTGTAGGATGTGCTCAGTTTATTGTAGGATGTGCTCAATTTATCGTAGGATGTACTCAGTTTATTGTATTAGGTGCTCCGCTTATCGTAGGATGTGCTCAGTTTATCGTATTAAGTGGTCAGATTATCGCAGGATGTGCTCAGTTTATTGTAGGATGTGCTCAGTTTATTGTAGGATGTGCTCAGTTTATTGTAGGATGTGCTCAGTTTGCTTTAATTTGTGTTCACTTGAAGGTAGTGTGTGCTAGCATATATGGTCGTGTGTGTATGTGTGTGTGTGTATGTGTACATGGATGTCTGTACAATTTGGTTACAGTACCAGTATCAGTCAATATCGCTCCCATCGTTCGTGCAATAATTCGCTTTTAACTGCCTTTCCCAGTTCTCTCTTTTTTTCGTTATTCTTCGTTCTATATATTTCTGTTTTCTTTTGCTCACGTTTCGTAATATTCCCAGTTTCTCTCACCCCTCCTCCGTATTTCCATTTTCGCCTATCCTTTCAGTCTTACATTTTTTTTCTTTACCCTTTTATTCGTTTTCCTTTACTTTCTACTTTTTGTCTTTGCATTCCTTTTTAGTTTTCTTTCTCACTTTCCTCCCACAACACGTGTGTATAAGATGGGTATTAACAAAGGGGATATAAATAAGGTTTTGAGGATATCCCTCCAAGAGAGAACCCGCAATAATGGATTCAAATTAGATAGGTTTAGATTTAGAAAAGACATAGGAAAGTACTGGTTTGGAAACAGGGTAGTTGATGAGTGGAACGGTCTGCCTAGTAGGGTTATTGAAGCTAAAACCTTGGGTAGTTTCAAATTTTGGTTGGATAAATACATGAGTGAGAGGGGTTGGATTTGAGTGGGACTCGCACGAGAGTAAATAGAATTGTCAAAGCCTATTTCTTGGGTAGCGTTTATTCTGTTAGTGGGTTGGGTTTGTGAAGGACTTGCCTAGTATAGGCCAACAGGCCTACTGCAGTGATCCTCCTTTCTTATGTTCTTATGTAACACTTTTTTTCCCTCACATTTCCCTCTTTCTTAATGTATTTTCTTATGTCTCTTTCTCTATATATATTTCTCCCCGTTTTTAGCATATCCTTTATTGCTCTCCCGTTTGAGTGTGCTACCTAGAGTCAATTCACTCTCCTCTCTCTCTCTCTCTCTCTCTCTCTCTCTCTCTCTCTCTCTCTCTCTCTCCTGCACCAGCATCCACTCCGGCAGAGCGTGACCAACGATGCTGTACAAGGGAGAGGAGAAATGGGAAATGGAAAAGGAGAGATGGGGAGGAGAGGAGGGGGAAATGGAAGGGAAAAATGGAAGAACTGGAGGTAGGAAAAGAGGGGGATAGGACTGAGAAGAGGAGATGGAAAAGGGAGAGATGCAGACCAGAGGGGGAGAGAGAGAGAGAGAGAGAGAGAGAGAGAGAGAGGAGAGAGAGAGAGAGAGAGAAAGGGAGAGAGGGAGATAGGAAAGGGGGAGAGGTAGCAGCTGCCCTCCTGCTGAATATGCATCAGGCTTGACCATCAATAATGCAGTAACTCTAGGAGTGGGACCACACCTAGACCCATGTATGTTCCCAGCCACGTAAATCCTCCAGCCTCTTCCCCCTCCCCCCTCCCTCCCTGCTTGCCACCCCCTCCCCCCTTGCTCCTTCCCAGCCCCTGCCTTGTCTCTCATTGCCTCTTACTGCCTTCACTTTCTGCCTCTCACAGCACTTTCTCTCTCTCTCTCTCTCTCTCAAATTCTACCTAAGGGAGCCTTAAGATTTGCAAATTAGTCAAATAAATATATTTTTTCAAGTATAAAAAACATTCCAAGTTGAATTTGTTGTTTTTTAATTCAAGCTTTCTATTTTGTTCACTTTTCTTCTCTAGAAGTTTTCATTCATTTTACTTAGTATGCAAATTCGTCTATAAAAAAATCTAAATTCGTAAGTGATACACGGAAGAGGACTTTAAAATAAAGAGGAATCAAGATTACAACTGAAGTAATAAGAACCAAAGTTGAAATAATAATAATAATAATGATAAAATTAATAATAAAATTAATAAAATTAATAAATATAATAATTGCTGTTGTTTTTTTTTCATTAAAAATTATAGGTGCTTTACTTTAGTAAAACTTTATTAAATAATCTTAACCTGAGTGAGAAAAAAACGGACTAGACATATCTAATATAACAAAAATAGTCTTCTTCCCTGAGGAGTTACACAGTAAGTCCAACTCTGAAGATGAACGAACAAGATGAAGGAATTTACAAGATAGTAAGCCATAGTGAATCCAGTTTTCAAGGTAGTCATAGTAGATTTAATTTTCAATATAGTAAGCCGTAGTGGATCCAAATTTCAAGATAGTAAACAATAATTGAACTGGTTTTCTAGAGGCTTCGTAAGCCATAATAGAACTACTGAAAGTCAGCAGTACTGTCAGCTAGCTTCTAAGGTGTTCAGAAGCCCCTTAAGCTGAGTTGAATCCCTCTTTCTGGGGAATCGACGTGGGTTGACAAATGTCAGAGGACAGTAAGTAGGTACAGTTGGGCTGAGGTGAGTGTTAGTGCACCGATATTTTGCGTTCACCTTCCCCCTGACAAAATAGGTAGTCACATAACTTTGACAGTGTCTCCACAGTTATAATGACTGCTGAGATCCACTCGTCCTCTCCGCTAACAGGGCCAGAGAAAAATAAGATGATTCAGTCTTCAGCTATTGCTGAGTTACAGACAGTTTACAATATTCAGAAGGTAAGAAACAGTTATAATGAAATTACAGTGATCCCTATCTCCGAAAAGTAACAGCGATATTAAGAGAATGAAAAGAATTAGTATTTGTAAGGCAGTAATGACTTCCGTGGACCGGACGAGGCAGCT
Organism: Cherax destructor; assembly: GCA_009830355.1. NCBI lineage: Eukaryota > Metazoa > Arthropoda > Malacostraca > Decapoda > Parastacidae > Cherax > Cherax destructor. The sequence goes on along the minus strand of WNWK01000100.1, from coordinate 13,581 downwards.
GTCAGCGTAGGAACTTGTCACTCAGGTACACCACAGGAAGAAAGATAAAGAAAGAAAGTAAATGAACCCCGAAAGAGTAAACGAAGTAGATGTTAGGTGAAAGTAATGACTCACGTTAAGAGAGAGTAGAAAAAGTAGACTCACCTCAAAAGAGAGAAGATAAAGTAGACTCACCTCAAGAGAGAGTAGAGAAAGTAGACTCACCTCAAGAGAGAGTAGAGAAAGTAGACTCACCTCAAGAGAGAGTAGAGAAAGTAGACTCACCTCAAGAGAGAGTAGAGAAGTAGACTCCCTCAACAGAGAGTAGAGAAGTAGACTCACCTCAAGAGAGAGTAGAGAAAGTAGACTCACCTCAAGAGAGAGTAGAGAAAGTAGACTCACCTCAAGAGAGTAGAGAAAGTAGACTCACCTCAAGAGAGAGTAGAGAAAGTAGACTCACCTCAAGAGAGAGTAGAGAAAGTAGACTCACCTCAAGAGAGAGTAGAGAAAGTAGACTCACCTCAAGAGAGAGTAGAGAAAGTAGACTCACCTCAAGAGAGAGTAGAGAAAGTAGACTCACCTCAAGAGAGGGAGAGAAAGTAGACTCACCTCAAGAGAGAGTAGAGAAAGTAGACTCACCTCAAAGAGAGTAGTAGGAAAGTAGACTCACCTCAAGAGAGAGTAGGAAAGTAGACTCACCTCAAGAGAGAGTAGAGAAAGTAGACTCACCTCAGAGAGAGTAGAGAAAGTAGACTCACCTCAAGAGTAGAGAAAGTAGACTCACCTCAAGAGAGAGTAGAGAAAGTAGACTCACCTCAAGAGAGAGTAGACTCACCTCAAGAGAGTAGAGAAAGTAGACTCACCTCAGTAGAGAAAGTAGACTCACCTCAGTAGAGAAAGTAGACTCACCTCAGTAGAGAAAGTAGACTCACCTCAGTAGAGAAAGTAGACTCACCTCAGTAGAGAAAGTAGACTCGCCTCAAGAGAGAGTAGAGAAAGTAGACTCACCTCAAGAGAGAGTAGAGAAAGTAGACTCACCTCAAGAGAGAGTAGAGAAAGTAGACTCACCTCAAGAGAGAGTAGAGAAAGTAGACTCACCTCA
>WNWK01000100.1:0-7500 GCA_009830355.1 Cherax destructor | reverse complement strand
GTTTCCCCAACCCTTTTCTCTCTCCCCCTCCCCTACTCACCACACGCACTTCCCTCCCCCTACTCCCCTCACCCGCCTTCCTCTCTCTCTTCCCCTCTCCTCCATCTCATTATTGGCTTTGAGAATATCTGATGTTTGTTTAACACACAACCAAACACACACACACGCGCGCGCGCGCTCACACATCCCAGGTACTGAGAGGGAGTTACGATAGAAAATTCATCCTCTACAGAATATAATCAGTCACAAATGAGGAGGTCAGTGCTATTGTAGCAGATATATACAACCCTTCACCGAAGAGCAAGAGCGCAACACGATAATGAGCTCTACATCAGTGCCACGGTAAACACTGAAGTGTTACTTAAACACACATTGATTGAAAGAACTAGGGTCCATAAGGAGTGATAGATAAACAAAGAGTGAAACAGATGAAGGTAGTAATATAGAATATCGTGAGAGAGCACATCAAGGATGCTGCTATAAGATTTAGATGAGGGAACGAACCAGCGAGGCTGCGTCCGGTCTTCACACTAAGCCATACATATGCTATAAGTTGCATGGTGATACTGACAATTTTTAGGTAAAAAAACCCCAGTGTTGCACTAATCAAAATACAAAGGAAAAGTTTGGCAACTTCAGTTTTAATACTGATGAGTAGCTACAATAGTATATAAATGTCTATTGCCTACAACTAGGCAGTTGTTGAAGATGACGACTCTGTTTTGTGTTATTACTATGGGTTAATGGCACACAAATTGCATGCAAGAGGAATTAGTGGGAAAGTGGTCAGATGGATTTTTTTCCACTTCCTAACAAATATAACCCAAATAATAATAAACAGAGTAAAATCAGGGGCTGCTACAGAAAAAAGTTCTGTTCCTCAATCTCATTTCAGACATAGAGACGTAAATTATAACCGTGTATCATCATCCTCTGTAGATGATGCTAGAACTTAATGTCATCCACAAAAGACACAGCGAACTTCCAAACTAATATAAACCAAGTCTTCCACGAGGCTACTGACAACAACACGAAGTTTAGTGAGGATAAATATCAGTTACTACGCCATGGCAGATTCTGAAGGAAATTAAACAGAAGCGAAATACAGAGAGGAGGAAAGAAACAAATCAGGTTGTAATAGAGGAGAATACGTGAAGATGAGAGTGAATTCTAGAGAAGTACAGTAGGAAAAGAACTGGAGCGAAAGACAACGAAATAATGGAAAGACTAACACAGAGACTTGACAGGAGACATAAAGAAAAGAAAATCGCGAGAAGAGGACAGAGTGTGGAAAAAATTAGTGCCAGGGGAACATTTAGAAATATAGAAAAGCAAAACAAGAAACAATTCGAGAATAAAGATCCCAGTTGTTGCACATGTCTTATACTTTTCTTTATTTGTATACATTTATAATAATAATAATAATAATAATAATAATGGATCCCAAAATGTGAAGAGGAACTGTGGTTCCACTGGTATGAGATTAGTTTTTAAAAACCTGGATCAGTGGTCACAGTGAGGCCCATGCTAACCTTCCTAGTGTGTTTAGAAGTACACCTAGTGAGATTAATCTTATTAGGTCGGCATGGTACAGTAGATAACGCACTGGCCTGCTAGTTTTAGCACAAGCTTGCCAAGAGTTCGATTTCTCTATGAGCTGAGTTAATATACGATGTAATGTCATCGGAAAATACAAAAAATGGAAATCAGCAAACAATTTTGCTTATTTTTCAGATGTCTCCTTCCTCTCCCTTTTACATCATTCTAAGGGAAGCATTAATGTTGATGAAGGGCTCTTGATCCGTTAAACTGAAGTTATCCTTCCCTTGGATCAAACTTGATTATCTCTAACTCCTCTATGGTTTTTCTTAAAAGTAATTATCTTTTCCAGAGTTCCCTCTTTCTGTTGCTCCCTTTCTCTCCTTTTCCCTCATTTTCACACATCGCTCCCACATCCTTTCCTTTTCAGTCTCTCGTTTCTTCCCCGCCCTCCTTCCATCTCTTTCTCTCTCTCTCTCTCCTCTCTCTCTCTCTCTCTCTCTCTCTCTCTCTCTCCTCCATCTCCTTCCCCATCCTCGTCCCCTCAATTCCCCTTCCCCTCCCTCTTCCCCTAACATTATTCTCAAAAATGGGTAATATAGAAAATATGTTTGCCTACGATATGGCTTTTCCCGGCCCTATGGACAGCAAACAAATATTTTAAAAAATATATATAGCGAAATTCCATTTTTTAATGGCTATGAATGAGGTAAATTACTATGGATGATGATCGTATGATAACGTAAAAATGATTTTTTTTACAAGTAACAGAGTATTTTTTAACGACGTTTCGGCCTATGCGATGTGTGTAGACTCGAAGATCGAAATGTCTTCTAATAAAGATCTATTTGGGTCTAAAAGCTATCTAATATAGACCTATTTAGGTCGAAACTCTAATACAGACCTATTTAGGTCGAAACGCTATCTAATACAGGCCTATTTAGGTCGAAACGCTGTCTAGTAAGGATCTATTTAGGTCGAAACCTCTATTAAAAGCCCATTTACGTAGAAACATCTACTCGCCTTTCACTACAATTCTCTTTAGAATATAAAAAAAACTGAAACACCACAAATGTTAATCCAATTTATCTATATAATAAATACTGTAGAATTTAAATAAATAAAAAAATTGAAATCTATAATAAAAATTATGAAATAATGTGAAATAAAGCAATATATAAGTTTTTAGTAAATTGTTAAAATAAACATTGAATAATTTTTTTCATAAATTTAAATATTTAGGATAAATTAATAAATTTCTTAAAACTGGATTAATATTTTTTTTGGTGAATGCATAACAAATTTTATTACGAATTATTGAATCAATAATATTTATTCCAGTTCATTCTAATAATTCATATTTATTGTAATAGGTAGATTCATTATTATTATTATTATTATTATTATTATTTATTATTATTATTTATTGTTTACATTACTTTAATAAAAATATTAGTCATATGAATATTGAAAACAATAATAATTTTACTACTACTAATACTACTACTACTACTACTAATAATAATAATAGTAATAAAGACAGAAGATAAGTAGAGATTCAATGAAACTTAGTATATGCTTGAGACTCGTCAGAAACTATTAGGGTAGCAAGGTGATTTCATCCAGAGACAGACTAACTAGCGTCTAAGTATTCCCGTCTGACAGTAATGCCTTAATGAGGGGAAAATTTACAATCAGGGATAGTTCTGCCTTCACGTTTTTCTTGCTTTGAACTCGTCTAACCCTTCCCTTTCCCCTCCCGCCCCCTTCCCCTTTGTCATAGTGGTGGTTGTGGTGGGGGGATTGTGGTAAGCGCTTGGGTTTATTGTTTGTTAGTGAAAGCTCGGTCCTCCGTCCGGTGAGCGACGGTAATGGTGCCGGGATTGCGGCCAGCGCTTGTGTTTATCGTTTGTTTGTGGGATCTGTGAGTGGTGGAGGCTCGGTTCTCCGTCTGGAGAGAGACGGCTCCGAGAAACGTCCCTTGATCTTCACCATGTTTGGGTTAGTGCTGGAAAGGATGTATCTACGTGGTGTTCTATCATTCTTCAATCATTTCCCCGGTGTTCTTTCATTTTCCCCTCACACCTCCCTTGTTCTTTCATCCTTCCCTCATTTCTCCATTGTTCCAGCATCTCTTTCATTTCTCCAATTACCTTATATAAGAAAAGGCATTAAACTTCCAGGCAAGAGGAGCAACACGAACGTAGATAAGATTTATCTCACTGATAAGAAATCAATAAAACAGACTGCTTGCTGAAGCAGTTAGAGCGAAAACCAATACATTGTTTTAAGAACCAGTTAGACAAGCACTTTCGAATTATCGGATTCAATTAGATGGTATGCTGGCACTGTCTGCGGTCAAGGGAACCTTGGCATTAGTTCAGAAACTACTTCAGGACCGCCGGGGGACCATGAACCACTTAGAGAATAGTAAGGGTGGAACAGTAAATATTAGTAGTACTAGTAGTTATTATTAAATAGTTATTATTAGTAGTACTATTAGTAGTTGTTAGTTGTATTAGTAGTAAAGTTAGTAGTAGTAGTGAAGAATAAAGCACAATGCCGTGAAGAGAAATATTAGTTAATAACGGAACAATAGTAAGAAAAAATGCAAAGCAATGGAATCCTGTTAATAGACGAAATAATTCACAAATAACCCACACTTTGACGAGTCTTGACATTTTGACCCCTTCTCGAACCCTTATCAGGATAGATTTCAACATAATTTGTACCTGCACAGCCAATTACCCGAAAGAAGAGGTTTCACCCAGTTCATACGATCCAACAACCTTTACAGATTGATGATGTTTACAGAATAAAGACGGAATAGCGGAGTGAAGAGTGGGGAGAGAGCCTTCTGCTTTACCATATTGCTCTTGCAGATGATGCCTTTGCTCTCTGTCCACATGACTAGTGATGAAGTTCAAGATCAAAACTGAATAGGAATCTTTTTGCCGCCTACCTTTACTATGTACCCCGATGTACTAACATTTACTAACATTACAATGTACTAAAATGCACTGCCATGAGTTAGTTGCTATTTGAGACAGAGCAGGATAGAAGAGTATGTTACCATTAGATGGGAATTAAGAACACACAAACCAGAGAGAGGTCAGGAAATAATTCTTTAGATTTAAGGTAGTCAGCAAGTGGATATAACCTGGAGAGAACGTGTTTGCTTTGTGTGTGTGTGTGTGTGTGTGTGTGTGTGTGTGTGTGTGTGCGCATGCGTGTGCGTGTGTGCAAGCGTGTGTAAATTTTGAGATGAATATGGAAGACACAACAGCCTATATTGAATTAAAACATTCACTGTGTGTCTGTCTGCGAGCGTCAGCTAGACTTCATGCATATTGGCCCAGCAGACTATGCTGATTAAGCCTGGCTGGCTATGTTGATGAAGCCTCCCTCTTGTTTGCTGCTTGTAAATTGCGTCGAATTGTTAGGGGTGGAATACAAACTTGCATTAGGAAGGTGGTTGTGTCGAAGTGTCTCTTGTTCGTTGGTTCCAGAGATTGTGTGTGTGTGTGTGTGTATATATATATATATATATATATATATATATATATATATATATATATATATATATATATATTGCACACACACGCTGACCGACTCCCATCTAGGAAGGGTGACCCGAAAAAAAACACTTTAACAATTATTTGCACTATCACTGTCTTTCCATAGGCGAGCAGATTCGACAGTTTAGATGTCTCTATAAACAGCAGATCTTCTTTATAGTGCAGGCACTGTAATTCCCACTTCCAGGATTCAAGTCTGGCTGACCGGTTTCCCAGAGTCCCCTTCACAAAATATTACCCTGCTCACACTCCATGTAAGAACAGAATAAGAGTGGAAATGTGAGAAGTGGGTAGTACTCACTACGCACTTATCAACTTCCAATCATCGTTTTGGATATCTGCGCCACCCCATCACCCCATCGTCACCATAACAAAGCCCCATCACCACCACCATCCGAGGCGGCCTCTTTCCCTTATCAGACGAAGCAAATTCCATCACTGCCCGAAAATGGTCAAACTTTACCAGCAGTGTGCAACTCGGTATATTTGGATTCATATCACGGCGACGGTTTGATATTGAAGCTATGAAATTCCCTAGTACATAATTAAATCCCATAATATGACGGTCCCTGTGTGATATTCCTTTTTACAGTCGTGCTTTCAAAAGTACTTTTCAAGGTGCTTGTGTTCCTTATTGCATCGCCGGATCTAAATGTCGCATTGAAGGCTCCTCACAGAGCAAGGCTTCACTTGATGAAGCTCAATTTAGAGAGAAGCGTGAGTCGGTAAAGCTTTACACAGAGCGAGATGTGTTAAATCTCTACACTGAGCAAAAAGCAACTTGATAAAGGTTTACATAGAGGGAAACGTGACTTGATAAAGCTCTACACTAATATCATAACTTGATAAATCTCTATACAACGCGAAACATAACTTGATAAAGCTCTACACAGAGAGAAACTGTCACAATCTAAGCTTGTTCTACAGTATTGTTTTCTCTTCAGTACGTCGGTGAAGGAACGTGTATTTGTACGATTGTTATTTTGTTTGTTCCCGTCTGTTTTTGTGTTGTAATTATGATGTTTGCTCGTGTTTGTGGGTGATTGTAATAATTAATTTTCGTGGTGTTTTGTGGCAGCTGATTGTTACTGTGATTGTGTTGTCCTTTTGTGATGGTTAATTGTGATTGAGTGCTGTTGTACTGTTTGTAGTAGTAGAATGTGTTTGATTGTGGTTGTTTGTCATTCAAGCACAGTTGTTGCTTGTGATTGTTAATTGTGGCTGTAAAATTTTCTTAATCGTGGCGACTGTATGTGATTTTTGGTTATTTGTGATTGGGGTGTTGTTTGTGGCGCTGTCCTTGTTTGTGGTAATGTCATGAAGCTGATGATTGTGTTCTTGTTGGTTGTGTTGTTTGTGTTGATATCGTTGTTGTTGTTAACAATGTTAACGGTGTTGGTGTTCTTGTTAATTGGTAGTGTTGCTGTTGGTGTTCTTGTTAATTGGTAGTGTTGCTGTTGGTGTTCTTGTTAATTGGTAGTGTTGCTGTTGGTGTTGTTAGTGCTGGTGTTGCTGTTGGTGTTGTTAGTGCTGGTGTTGCTGTGTTTGCTGTGCGGTTTTTTTATGGTTCAACATGATTGTTGGTGCTTGCATTGTTGCAAGCATTGTTTTTGATTGAGGATTATATTTATCTGAAATTGTGGTATTGTTGCCTCTCATATATTGTTCCTACCACACATATTTTTTTCCATTATTTTATTTTCCCCTTTTTTTCTGTTCTGTTTTTGTATTGGTTACTTTGATCTCTGTACTGTGGACGGTGTTTTCTTCCCCTCAATTTAGTAGAGTATTTATTCGTTTAGTAAATTGAAACAGAAAGAAGTTTTTGTAATAAAACATGTCAAAAAAACATATACCGATTTGTTAGAGATGAAAAAAATATGCAATTGTTTTTAATATACATTTAATAATTGGTCCACATGTGGGGTGCACTGTGTGATACCTAATACAAGTGGGTAGCACTGTGTGCTGAGTTTCACATATGTGGGTAGCACTGTGTGATACCTAATACATGTTTGTAGCACTGTGTGCTGAGTTTCACATACGTGGGTAGCACTGTGTGCTGAGTTTCACATACGTGGGTAGCACTGTGTGCTGAGTTTCACATACGTGGGTAGCACTGTGTGCTGAGTTTCACATACGTGGGTAGCACTGTGTGCTGAGTTTCACATACGTGGGTAGCACTGTGTGCTGAGTTTCACATACGTGGGTAGCACTGTGTGCTGAGTTTCACATACGTGGGTAGCACTGTGTGCTGAGTTTCACATACGTGGGTAGCACTGTGTGCTGAGTTTCACATACGTGGGTAGCACTGTGTGCTGAGTTTCACATACGTGGGTAGCACTGTGTGCTGAGTTTCACATACGTGGGTAGCACTGTGTGC
>WNWK01000099.1:500000-835622 GCA_009830355.1 Cherax destructor | reverse complement strand
AAAACCTCTCATAAGCTACCTTTTTCTCTTTTATCACACCCTTTACTTCTTCATTCCAATACTCACTCCTCTTTCCTCCTGCACCCACCCTCCTATAGCCACAAACTTCTGCCCAACATTCTAATACTGCATTTTTAAAACTATCCCAACTCTCTTCAACCCCCCCCACTACTCATACTTGCACTAGCCCACCTTTCTGCCAATAGTTGCTTATATCTCACCCTAACTTCCTCCTCCCTTAGTTTATACACTTTTACCTCTCTCTTACTTGCTGTTGCCATTTTCTTTTTGTCCCATCTAGCTTTTACTCTAACTGTAGCTACAACCAAATAATGATCTGATATATCTGTTGCCCCTCTATAAACATGTACATCCTGAAGCCTACCCATCAACCTTTATCCACCAATACATAATCCAACAAACTACTTTCCTTACGTGCTATATCATACCTTGTATATTTATTTATCCTCTTTTTCATAAAATATGTATTACTTATTACCAAACCTCTTTCTACACATAGCTCAATTAATGGTTCCCCATTTACATTTACCCCTGGCACCCCAAATTTACCTACTACTCCCTCCACAACATTTTTACCCACTTTAGCATTAAGATCCCCAACCACAATTACTCTCTCACTTGGTTCAAAACTCCCCACACACTCACTCAACATTTCCCAAAATCTCTCTCTCTCCTCTACACTTCTCTCTTCTCCAGGTGCATAAACACTTAATATAACCCACTTTTCACATCCAACCTTTATTTTACTCCACATAATCCTTGAATTTATACATTTATATTCCTTCTTTACCTGCCATAACTGATTATTCAACATTATTGTCACTCCTTCTTTAGCTCTAACTCTATTTGAAACCCCTGACCTAATCCCATTTATTTCTCCCCACTGAAACTCTCCTACCCCCTTCAGCTTTGTCTCACTTAAAGCCAGGACATCCAGCTTCTTTTCATTCATAACATCTACAATCATCTCTTTCTTATCATTCGCACAACATCCACGCACATTCAAACATCCCACTTTGACGGTTTTCTTCTTTTTCTTTTTAGTAAGCTATACAGGAAAAGGGGTTACTAGCCCTTTGTTCCCGGCATTTTAGTTGACTTTTACAACACGCATGGCTTACGGAGGAAAGATTCTTATTCCACTTCCCCATGGATATGAAAGGAAAAGCAATAAGAACAAGAACTATTAAGATAAAATCAAAGAAAACTCAGATGAGTGTGTATACATAAACGTGTACATGTATGTGTAGCGTGACCTAAGTGTAAGTAGAAGTAGCAAGACGTACCTGAAATCTTGCATGTTTATGAGACAGAAAAAAGATACCAGCAATCCTACCATCATGTAAAACAGTTTCAGGTTTCTGTTTCACAGTCACCTGGCATGATGGTAGTACCTCCCTGGGTGGTTGCTGTCTACCAACCTACTACCAATATATATATATATATATATATATATATATATGCGTGTGTGTGTGTGTGTACTCACCTAGTTGTGGTTGCAGGGGTCAAGTCATGCTCTGGCTGGTCATGCTCCTGGTGTTGTGTGTGTGTATGTGTATGTTGTGTGGTGTGTATAGTGTGTTATGTGTGTGTGTGTGATAAAGTGTGTGTGTGTGTATAATGTGTGTGTGTGTGTATAATGTGTGTGTGTGTATAATGTGTGTGTGTGTGTATAATGTGTGTGTGTGTGTGGGTGTGTATGCACATGTGCGTGTGTAAGACAATCACAAATGAGTAATCATACAAATGCAACACAAACCATTAAGGGATGGATAAAAACTGACTATTCCTCTTACACTGTTGCAGCCAGCACATCAGGAACTATGCAATGTTGCAATAGATGAAGTAGGAAATTCTCAGAGGTTTGTAGGCAATGTAGTCCTCATAATGACCTGACAATGAGGCAGCCTCAGCAGACACCCACACACCCTACATGTCAACCATATACAGGATATGGATGAGTGCTAGTTGTTGTCCGAGTGCAAGTTACAGAACAGGAAATGTGACCATCCTCAAAAGCCAAACTAAATTAATATTTATATACCTAGAGCAAAGGCACTATGAATTTAGTACCCAGCAGTTGTAATATAAATTTCAAAATAAACAGTGTTACTTGTCTTTAACTTGATATGCACAGTTAGATGAGAATGTTCTTTGAAACCGAAATAGTGTTTAGCTATCAAAATATGTATTACTCAGATCACTGAATCCCGTAGTTGTTGGCTTTTGGTAACTATTTAAATAATCCATTTATATTTATGTAAATGTCCCAAAATGAAGTGAGTAATACGGAACTGAGACAGCCCAACATATTACGGTGACAGTGCTTAGAATTTAGAGGTAAAATATTACCAAAAGCATTTCCAGCTGTTATCCTAAATTTATAGTTCATTAGCTGCAGCAACAATTAAGCTAGTTTTCATAGCTCTGTTGACAATATTAAAGTCCCCAGTTACAGAGTTAAAAGAAAAAGTCTAAAAGACAGAAAATATAAAACCTTCATATAGACTTCAATTGAATGCTGCCCAAGTAACAAAGATATGGGAACTATAATGTTATGCCATTACATAATCTCCAAGGTACGTGCTGATGTTGCTACTATCTTGACGTAACTGAAAGTAGTTTTTAGACTAGTGAAAAGTCCTTTAGCAGGGAGACTGTGGTCTAATACAGTCTCATCCAAACCTTCCATTTATCAATGATGAAAACATTCCACAATGACAATTCTGGAGATTTTGTGAAACATCATTCTTGAAGAATGTAGACAACTCTCCTAGATAAGGATCCAGTTTGTATATCCCTTGGCTCATGTTGTCTACATGTTAAGATTAGCAAATGTAATTTAGAGTAGATTATTAAATTCAGGATGATGGCTAGCCCGAAAGTGTTATACAGTGCCTGGGAATGGCTAATTAGATATAATTGGAAGATGAACTATAATTTGCTTGATCAAAGGCCCTTTTACAGCATCTTTAAAGTTCAAAAGTATAATTCATTAGTATTTGGTAATAACTGTGAAGAAATTTTGATTGTATATAAAATGGATTTGCAAAACCAATATTAAATAATGAATCTAAGTGATGAACTCCCTAAACAAACTCCCTCCTGGTAACTTGCAACTGATGCAAAATTAATAAAATTAAATGAATGATGAAATCATTCAGTAAGCAAGAAAACGATCAGATCATTCATGTATGAATTTTCAGTAATGACGCTACCCACATCCGGATGTTAGTAATACTATTTCATAAGCAAACGAAGAACGTATTATATCCATTAATTCTTCAGTCAATGCGCTACCCACCCGGATGTTGTTACTATTTTAACAAACAAGAATTAATCCATTAATCCCGTATGGGCCAAACAACACTGGCTGCTCATCCTGTACCCACCACACTAGCCACTAGCTATATAATTTGTATGGAAATATAGAACTGAACAAAACGCAATGAACTTTGTTAGGTCAACTGAGATTTATTTACTCATAATATAATTAGTCTAAAGTAGCAGTTCTTAACAGAGGTAGGGTTGGCCTCGCCCCCTAGAGAGGAATGAGTAATTGCCAGAGCAAAAATAAGGAGTATGTTATGTACTTGTTCCTTAAACAGACTCTCTTGAATAGTAAAATGTAATAAAGCAAGTAAGAAAAAATAGTTTCTAAATTATATTTAAACAGCTAGAACTAGTTTTTCTTACTAACTTTATTACATTTTACTATTCAAGAGAGTCTCTTTAGGGAACAAATACACAACATACTCCTTATTTTTGCTCTGGCAATTACTTACATACTCCTTATTTCTGTAAGCAAATAATCTCTGGTCTTTAATGAAACGTCTAAGTGAGAAAACAAAAAAGTATCGGTAATAATTATGACTCCATATCTCTGAAGAGTAGCAGTAGTTGTATTTGTTGTAGTTGTGTCTGTAGTCGTTGTTTAGATGCAGTAGTTGTTGTAATTGTGTTGTAGTTGTAACTCTTGCTGTAGTTATTTACCAAACATTTTATCTGCAAGTTGGTCACTCAACGCTCAAAGTCATAAAAAAAATTATCTACAATAAAAAGGATAAAAAAATAAAAATAATAAAAGCAACGAACAAACACTTAACACACAAATACATCATACCAAGTTAAAATAACAACCATCAATTAAAACCCTCATTAATTAAATTATTAATGATCTCCGAAGAGAATAACAACTCAGAAAGTGAGTGGTCTTCAAAAGACACTGTACATCTACCCAAACAAGCGCCACCCCAACAAGGTTGTGCTGCGTATTTTAGGTCTTGGGGCGGCTGGCAGCAATAGCCTGCTTGACCAGATAATCGATAAATTCTGGTTCACAGAACAGAAACTATGAAAATAAGAGAATGGTGCGTCTTCCGAAGATCATAATACGCGTTTCTACTACTTCAAATATACTTTTCACCGTTTTTTTTTTTTCGTTAAAATGTAGTCAGGTAGTAAACACAAAATTGTAATGAGAGTTTAAAAGTTCTGAATTTTATTTAGTAAAGGTTTCAAGTGAAACTAATTTTATGGCATTGTGACCAAGTTCCTGTAATCTTCTATGACTAATCATGGGGAGCACTCTTATATACGAAGGTGACCCTCGAACTCAGCAAGATACAGTAAGAACAGCCTTACCTTTATGGTCTCATTCTCGTACTTGTCGGGTCTGACGCCGTTGGAGAGGAGAACCCCGTCTCTCTTCCAGGAGAAGCTCACCTCTGGTGCTCCCTCCGCCAGGCACTGCAGCCGACCCGTCCTTCCCACCTCTGCCGCCGCCCGGTTCAACAGCTGCAAATTGCGGCCAACGTTAGCATAATATAATCAGGAAGGATAAATGAAAAGCATTTATGTGCTTAAAGAACAGGAAAGACTTCATTTTCAAAAATGGACGGTGTTCGAATGTGTGGCCAAGTGTAAGAAATCGAAAAAAAAAGAAATCCAAGTCAGCTGTTTACCACCAGGACAGGGTGACCCAAAGTCGGAAACACCTTCAGCATCGCTCGTTCGATACCTATCTTGCCAAAAAAAAAAAAAAATGTGCGGACATCACCGTTCAGATGATTCGCTAAACTCGTAAGGGTCATACAACGCGTGACAAAAGGGGTATTAGGTTTGATCCAAGAGAACGATAGTTCCAATTCCTTGAATTAACAGCCCTTCACCAGCATCTAGTCTCCTCCGTAGAAGGGTAGAAAGGGAAGAGACATGTTAAAAAAAAAGTGAAGGGAGGAAGGAGCAAATGAATGCCTACAAGAGAAAAGAAAAGCAGATTTTAGCTTTATATATTACTCTTATTATATTTATGTGAAAAACTAACCCGTGTGATTGAGGGCGTGGTGATGGAAGGTTGAACTTCCATCACCACGCTAATTAATTTTACTCATAGTTGCCTCAGTAGCCCAAACACAGATTACTGCTGTTGATAAACTTGCATACGTATGGAAGAGACAGTAAGGAAGGCTTACAATGAAATTTAATCAAACGAGAAACGTAGATAAAGGGAAAGTTGATACATTTGATGGATAGAGGCGCAAACTGCTCAAACAGGGTAAACTGATCGATAAAAGGGCGTTTTTAGTGTACACTTAGAGGAATTCATCAGCGTATATACACCGAAAGGTGTGATCCTTTTAGTGTGTGTTTACACTGAAGCATTACACCGAGTTTAACATTGAGATGAAATGTATGAAAGAGTTTTAACATTAAGATGAAACATTAGAATGCATGCAATACTGCAAGGATAATACGTACATGTAAAAAACCTGCTTTAATGTACAGAATTAATTTACACCATTGACTTCATACACACGCATGCCAATGCCTGTCACATTTACAGCACATCGTTTACGTTCAATACTTCACTCTCACATCAGCAGGAGAGCTGAGAGCACATACAGTATAATTATAGCGGAGCTTTAGGAGTAACTAACCATACATTTCTCACTGTGGAACCTTTCTTGAGAAACTGTGACCATAAACTCACACCTGTGGGATTGTTCTGATTGTAACCATTTACAGTTAACTGTGTAATGCAATTAATGAACTATTCACCTCTGTGACGTGCTGTGGGAATATGTAACAAACACAATTTTTCAGGGGAAATTAATTATATGTGATCACATACTAACACTTTTTTGATGGTACTGAGCAAATGTTATCACATACCACCACTTTTTCTTGAGGGTGTTAAGTAAATGTGACGAAAACAACAATTTTTATTAAAGTACTACTGTGCTGTGAGTAGATTTTGATATATTTTCACTTATAGAAATTGACTGTAGTATCTCAGCTTGCATAACTAATTACTATAATAAGTATTCTTCTCTTGAGCTGCATTTTTATAGTAACTATTTTTCTCACGTATACTAAACTGTTCTCATTTAACTAGTGACTGTTCTCATATAGTTACTAAACTGTTCTCATTTAACTAGTGACTGTTCTCATATAGTTGTCTAGTACAACCAGTTACTGTCCCTTCAACACCAGCTGTTATTTTCCTGTAATTAGCTACTGCTCTCCCAACAAACCATCAGCTGATGCCCTGGTTGCTGTGAAACCCATTACACATAGACCATTGTTATCCTACAGCCAATTAGTGTCTTACACTTAAGGCCTGTCGACAGGAGGAGGGTTAAGACCGTATCTCACTTGTATTCAGAGCAACATCAAGACTGCTTTAATCACTACACTAGGGACTAGATGAAAACTGTGCATATACACCCGAGATATATACACCTTAATTGTCAGCGAATTGGTATTTAACCCAGGAAGAGGTCTCTGCTGCTACCCTTCCCTCCGTAACTTCCACCCACCCACTCATACAGGTTGGCTGGTTGGTTGGTTGGTTGCCTTGCTGTGTTCCTTCCTCCCTACCCCCCACAGCAGCAATCACCTTGTTATTGACTCACCTGCGAGTGCTCCACCTGTGGCCTGGTCTTGACCACGAGTGTGACGTTTGCCGTGGCAACCTTCCCGATGCCGTTGTTGACAACGCACGAGTAGACGCCGGTGTCGTTCCTGTTGGCCCTCAGCACCTTCAAGGAGGCTTTCTTTCCCCTGTAGGATAGTAGATGTAATGTGATGGAGGCTTATATCCTATTTATGACTTTCTAAATAGTATCACTGTAAAGTCTTATTATTATTTAATTTACTACTTTTAGTACTACGTATTTGTAATTTCATTTTATTAGTATTATTTTATTTGGAGTCTCCTTAATACTGTTATTAGAAATTGTACTTTCATATTTATTATTAATTTACGACTAAATTTACAATGTGTTAATTGGATTACCTCAAAACAGTTATATTCTCTTGCAAAAAAAAAAAAAAAAAAAAAAAATGTCAATTCCTGCCAACTCGAAATTACTCAACAAGCCACATGAAAACTTAAAGCTTCAGAGTTCTAAACTTTTCAAAAAAAACTACATGATACAGCGTTTGACCTGACCACAACAGCAGTACCACCACCATCCTAGCAGCATCAGTACTACCACTCCAGCAGCAGTATCTCCATCACCCCAGGAGCACCATCTCTATACCAGAAGTGCCACCACCCAAGCAACAGCAGCAGTTCTACAACAATAGCAGTCTCAGCATCACCACCACCACCAGCAACACTTGGGTATCTTTACTGAGAAAACGTTTCGTCAAGTGGTTTCATCAGTCGAATACAAAGGAGAATGGTGTTGTACACGTGTCTAATTAATCACCACTACTATTACTACTACCACCACCACTACCTCCACCACGCCCAAGCAACAGCAGTATGACATCCACTTTGTTTGATGGGATATGACTATCGTATAGAAAAGGTAGCAGCACACTGCCGATGTATCCACCTTTGCAATCTTCTGTATCTATCTTCTCTACCATTCCCTTCATATCCCTCCTAAAACAGCTCCTCCTCCTTCCCCTCCTCCTCATTCACCATTATCACCTCTTCCTACGAGTTATTCTCCCAAAAATCTACCATTCTTACTTCTACCCCTCCTGCTGTATCCCTTCCCTTCTGCTCTTCCTCTACTCATGTTGCTGCTGTTGCAACCCTTTCTCCCATCTCATCCTCGTGCTTTGAATTCCCTCCTTTCCCTCCTGTTTTCCATCACATTCTCCTTCAGCTTTACCTTGCACATCCTCCTACTTCCTCTCTCATCCTCCTGAAGGTTCCTCTCGCTTCCTCTGTCCCGTCCCCACCTAACCCTTCTGCTGCTGTTCCTGCTGCTGTTCCTCACCCATCCCCTTCCATCCTCCTCCTGCGTTCCCCATATTTCTGTTTTTCCTCTCCTCCTGCAGGATACTCACCCAAAGGACTGCTGGGTGCGGGTGAAGGGGTAATCCTGCCTGCTCCACTGCATCATGTCTTCGGTAAGAGGGTTGCCGTCGGCAGCGCACTCAAGGCTCGCGTCCTGCCCCTCCGAAACCGTCACCACCTCCGACGTGTACTTGATCGTCGGCGGGTCTGTTGGGACGTGGGATAGAGAGAGAGAGGTGTTACACGGGTAAAGGTTGGACAAATACGTGGGTGGGAATGGTTGGTTTTAAGAAGGATTTGTCTCTTATGGGCCAGTAGGCCTGCTACAGCGTTCCTACATTATGTTCTTACGTGTCCAAGCTTACGTGTCCAAGCTCACCTCGTAGCTTGTTTTCGTCACTGAGGTTTTATAATGGTGATTAACGTCGATGTGTAAACAAGTCACACATACGGTAAATCGGACATTTCACTGAGGAAAAGTTTCGCTAACCAATGGACTGAGAGAGCAACTGGATCTAGAAATATTTCTTTGATAAAGTGTTTTAGTTTACCGCGTGTGTCTCTCTTACATACTGTCTCCGTTTGTGCTTCCGTCCTCTTGTCCACCGTTTGTATTTATGTGTCACGGTCCTCTTAACTCTGTTGTGTGTCACTTTTTTTCAAGTGTGTATGTGTATGCCCTCTTATTCTCAGTTACTGTTGTCTCAGTTTTTGTCTTCTGACTCAGTCCTCTCATCTTTCGTTTCTCTGTTGTATCACTTCTCTTTCATCCACCGTTTGTCTATTTTCCGCTGTGCGAGTATGTATGTTTCACTTGTGTGCCTCAGGGTGTGTGTGTGTGTGTGTGTGTGTGCGCGCGCGCCTGTGTACTCACCTAGTTGTGGTTGCAGGGGTCGATTCATAGTGCCTGTATGTGTGTGTGTGTGTGTGTGAGAGAGCGCGCATCTCTCTCTCTCTCTCTCTCTCTCTCTCTCTCTCTCTCTCTCTCTCTCTCTCTCTCTCTCTCTCTCTCTCTCTAAATGAAGGTCATGAGAAACCGCTCAAAGAAGACAAACAAAGAGACTCAGTTTTTTCCCCTCCGGTTATAGCCAAGACAAAATAAATTATTTGCTTGCTGTTGTGCTACAGAAAAATAAGAAAATGGAAAAAGAAAAGGAGTGTTCTTGAATGGATTGAAGGACCATTGCACAAGTGGCAGATGATTTGCCCACGGAGCAGCGGGAGACAGCCCCTAGGTACGCTATGAGGAAGATGGGCTAGAGGAGGGAGAAGAAGAAAGAGAAAAGAGGAGAACGAAGAGGAAATAGGAGAAAGAGAAAAGATGAAGGGGAGGAGAACAAAGAGGAAATGGAAGAAAGAGGAAGGGGAGGAGAACAAAGAGGAAATGGAAGAAAGAGAAAAGAGGAAGGAGGGAAAAAAGGGGAAGGAGGGGAAAGAAGAGGGAAAAATTGAAAAGTGGAGGAACGAGGGGAAAAAAGAGGAAAGAGCGAAAATGAAAACAAGGGAGGAGAAACGGAACAGATAGATGAAACAGGAAAGTCGAAGAAATTCAAGAAGACGGAAATGAAAAGGACGAGGAGAAACATGAGAGGGGATGATAGAAGAGGTAGCTGGAACAGAAACGAAAAAGAGATTGAGGAAGAGGGATGAGAAAAAGCAAACTAGGGTTAGAAAGATAATGTGTGTGCAGAAGTGATGCATGGAAAAGGCAGGAGGAAGAGAATAAGAATAAGAACAAGTTAGGAGTACAAGAGCGACGGAAAGGATGGGAGCAAGAAGAAAAAGAAAGAGAAAGACGAGGGAGGAGTAAGAGAGAGGGAATCTAGAATCTGAAAAGGGTTGAATCTAGAATTTAAAAAAGGGTTTAATCTAGAATTTAAAAAAGGGTTTAATCTAGAATTTAAAAAAAGGTTGAATCTAGAATCTGAAAAAGGGTTGAATCTAGAATTTGAAAAAAGGGTTGAATCTAGAATCTGAAAAAAAAGGTTCAATCTAGAATCTGAAAAAGTTTTAATCTAGAATCTGAAAAGGGTTGAAAGAAAATGTCTGAAGGAAAAAAATGGGCAGATGGTTGTTGTGCACAATGTTATTTTGGGAGATGTAAACAAAACTAATACAATACATTTAATTAGGTGGCTAAAACACGCAGGGGCGCATCTCGCACCTGGCCAAATGTAACCAAGACGGCTGGCCTAGCCAAACGTCACCTTACCTAACCTAATCTAACCTTAACTAAACGTAACCTAACAGATTATCATTATTTCTACAAATAAAAAATTGCACAAGAAATATCTGTTTATTTCATGATGTATATAGGTTGCATGTATGAAAAGCTATAAAATAGCTTAAAAAGAGCTTAAAGAAAAATTCTTTAAAATCATAACAAAAGGAGAAAATTGAGAAAATTTTAAAATGATCTCGGACGTAAACAAGAAATCGTGCCAAAAAGGTGAAGTGTGTTGTTGAGTCTGTCTGTGACTGACTGTCTATTTCTCTCTCTCTCTCTCTCTCTCTCTCTCTCTCTCTCTCTCTCTCTCTCTCTCTCTCGTACACAAGAGTACTACTAATATAGCATATTCCAGTAAAGCAGTGTCACTATAGCAGAATTTATACCAACTGTACCACGGTCGTGTAAGTATATATATAAATATTATATATTATTAAAGAGTATATACTCACGAGTACCTTTTGAGTCAGTTCTGACAAAGAGTACTACCTAAAGTACATACATCAGAGAAGCACTTATGCGAAGACTATTATATAAAAAAATTATAAACACATTAAAAATTGAGATAAACAACAGCCCTTCGTCCTCGATACTCAAGCAACCACTTACACTGCACATTGAGGTAGACCTTTGCTACAGTGGCGCCCTCTTGGTTAGTGGCTTCCAGTTCGTAGTCGCCAGCGTCGTCAACGGTCACGCCCCTGATGTAGAGCAGAGGGCCGTCGGCCGCCACGTACGACCCAGTCGTGCCGCCCATGGTGTCCGGGTCGAGGGCGTAGGCGTGTCTCCAGGACTCGTCGATGACAGGGTCGGGTAGCGGGAGGCCGTGGCGGGTCCAGGAGTACAGTACGGGGCCAGGGTTCGCCCGTGCCGTCAGGTTCAACACCTCTGACTCCCCTATCACCACGTCCACTACTTCAGGAGGATCAGACAGAAACGTCGGCGCATCTGTCAAGGAGAATATATGGGCTTTAAAATAGCTGAACTTGTGATGAGTGATCCACATGATTGACACAAATACCGAGGAAGGTTTCAGTTATCTAAACCTCTCATGATTAAAGACAAACTGCAGTATATCTCATGTGTTTGTGTATGTGGTGTGTGTGTATATGTGGTATGTGTGCGCGTACATGTACATATACACATGTACTCGTATATACAGTACAAAACGATAAAATAATTAACTAAGAGAAGGTGGAGAGTGAAGAAGGGTGGGAAGGATTGATGAGATGCTTGCCCTAAGGAGCGAGGGAAGTAGGGAAAGAGAACTAACGAGGGGTCTGTTGTAACGGCAGGAAATTAACGAGGAGTCGGTCCTTTGAGGAAGGGGAATGAACTAGCTAGGCCCGCCATTAGAAGAGCGGTGGGTGGACGAGAGCAGTAACAAGAACTCAGTGTTGTAGAGAAGAGAATTAGCTAAGGATCGGTATTAAGTAGAGAGAATTAGTGAAGGTCTGGCTGGTGTATGGGAGGAGAGAGCATTAATGGCTTTGTGCTACAAAGGAGAGAATGAGTTAGCTAATGTGCAGTGCTATGGAGGAGACAACATTAACGAGGGTCTTGTACTACAGGAATGGGGGTAGAAGAGTGTTAACGAGTGCGCGGAGCCACGGGGATGAGGGGAGAAAGATAATTAACGAGAAACCAAAGCTACGGGAGAGAAAGGATAGAATTAATGAGGACCTGCTGCTACGGAGAAGAGACAATTAAGAAAAAACACCAAGTTTGGCCCTTACCACTCTAGGTTAGGATAATAAGATATGATATATTGAAGATATGTAACTGATAGGTAGGAAATATTCACGTAACACTGTTACAAATGTCATGGCTGGTAATGAGATTCCCGCAACATGTTGATAAATTCTCGGGTCTGGAGGTGGCAGAGAAATATATGACCCTTCAGGTTGAGTTTACAGTAACCTATTCTGTGTTTACACTGGCGGTGGGTGGCCCAGAGCAACGATCGAGTGTAAGAGAGTCCAATCTTTAGTTCAGATCGAGTCCAAATCGTTTGGAATATTTTCTTGGGATCAAGAAAGTGAGATACTATTTAATACGGAGACTTTGAAAATGCCAGAGTCCACCACGGGTAAGTCAGTGGTCGCTGCTGCCGTGGCCGACCGCATAGCCAACATCTACCTTACCTGTGACATGCTTGTGAAAGGTTTCAAGGGTTTTTCTAACCCCTTCTTCCCTATCATGTTCCCTAAGGCTCAGCCTGAGGCCCAATATTTTTTTCCTAACTGCCTAGTTAACAAGACTTTTGCTGCTAATTGCCTACATGACCTTCAACTTAGGTGATCAGGCACTTTAAGCTATGTCTGCTCCTTTTGTCATTAGAAACCACCATTTTGCATCGCGACGGTTACAGTGCTAGCACCAATGAACTGGTCATCATATGACAGACGTATGTCATGTGTTTTTTTCCTTAATTAATAAACCAGAAACGTCAACAAGGGTTAGACATTCTATGACAAGGCCTCTTGTTAAGAAGTTTGGAGAGTGGTCGAGCTAGCAATGCTGTTAGTTATCTCCCCATACTGTTTAAATCATAGTTTTGCTAATTTTAATATATGAATAATTCATGGACTCCTCATTCTGTCACCTTGGATTAGCTCCCAGTTGTCACTCTCTCCATAAAGCTAATGATATCCGAATTCTGTAAAGAAAGCTAAAATCATTAAAATTGTTAAAATCACCTCATCAAAGTTAGCTGCTCTGAAATTGGGAACCATTAGTGTTAATGTGAATCTCAAAAATTGTTTTCATTGTAAATCGAATGATTCTGTGATCACTTTTTCCCTAGTCTCTCACCTCACATGATTTAATAAGGTCACAGTAGTCTGTGGTGAAAACAAGATTTAAAATATTGTTACCCCTAGCAGCCGTGGTGACAGCTTGAGTTAAAAAGTTCTCCTTGATGATATTGACGAGTCTGGCGGCCTCCTGGTACCCTGATCGAGTGCTCCATTTTATGTTAGGCACGTTGAAGTTACCAACTAATATTACCTCATTGTTCATACAAATTGCCTTAATTTCGTCATACAAATAGCCGTCGTCATCCCTGTGTGTGTGTGTGTGTGTGTGTGTGTGTGTGTGTGTGTGTGTGTGTGTGTGTGTGTGTGTGTGTGTGTGTGTGTGTGTTTCTTCTCATTTGTTTATTAGTTTGAATTTCTACCTACACACAATCATATCCCACTACATAATGCTTTTGAATTTCTGTCACAGCAGTACATTGTTGACAGTCACTCCACCACCTTTCTCATGAGTGCCAGCCTTATTAAAAATATGGTATCAAGTCAGGGCAGTTACTGCTATTAGATCTGAGGGGGTCAAATTAAGATTCATTAAGAGCTATATCTGAAACTTCTGCTTGGGCATATGCGGATAAATCGTCTTTTTTTTTTTAATACTGTGATCATTTGTGTAAAGAAATTATTATTTACCAAACTGTCTCTTCCCTCCTGCAAAATCCTACCCAATCTTGCTTAAACATGTTTACTTCGGGGAGAGAGAGAGAGAGAGAAGAGACAGACAGACAGACAGAGAAAGAGACAAAGACATTCTGATTTAATGGGACAATTTTGTCCCACCTCTACTGAATACCACCAGTGTAATCAGACAACACTCCAGAATTGGAAGCACCAGTAAGCGACGTTTAAAATTGGCCTAGTCTCTCTCCAGTCTGGAGACAATATAAAGAGGGAGGCTCTAGAGATGTGTAGGGAAGGCACTCTTTTATATTCCTCAGCCTCGGCATATTCTAGGTGCTCACCAACCACAAACTGAAATGGATTGGAGGGTGGAGCGGAGATACACGGCCAGATATCGTTAACGACCTGTCCTGGTGATAAGACGAACTACTCCCAGGATCGCTCTACACCAGGGAGGTCCACCAGTGCCTTAGCGACGGTTGCTGTGGTTAAGGTTGCGGCTGCGGTTGCGGCTGCGGTTGTGGCGACGGCTGCTGCTACTACTTCTTGTTGTTGTTGTTGAGTCAAAGGCGGTGGCAGCTGCCATGGCCGGTCAGAGCCAAGGTCTAACCCACCATCATTTGTGTCCTTGACACCACTGTTGTGCCACGACCCCACCACAGAGCCCACATCACTAAAGACCCCGGGTCAGGTGATTTTCCCGGACGATAAACTAACAATATCAACCAAAACATGCGTAACCGCCCCGCGCATGCCAGAGTCGTGACGACACGCACCCACCTGAGAATCATGACCTGCCGCCGTACACTTACATCCATGCTAATGTTAGCTCTGACTCAAGTGTGATAATGTCAGAAATTTATATCGTCATTTAATATTTTCATCTATCACTGTGTTCAGTTGCTTACCCGTAGTTTGTTATTAATATATTTATAAGGAAAGATTAACATGCAAGTCATACGGAGCCTGGGGAATGGGAGGTAATCAGGACTTGTATGAGGAAGCGGTGGGACAACTATTCTTCAGATTATCAGTCCCCTCATCATTATTAAAGCAATCCCACCACCTCGTCCTTCTTCGAAGGGAATTGGCGTGTCCGTAGAGGAAAGGAAACTTAAATATCACTGATGTCAGTTTGTGCTGTGTTACATTAATGTTGAAAACAAAAAATAGCAAGTTGTTCTGTTGACCAAAAGTGCAGCCAATTATGATGAACTGTAGACCCTGGCAGAGTGATTTAGTCACCAGTGTAGTCCAAGGATTACTGGGATTTTTTAGAATCCTGAGAAAGATTCCTTCGTCCAGCATGAATGAATCTTATCACCGCACATGCTTTTGTTGCTGCTGTTGCTATCATGAATCCAGGCTTTGCTCATATTTATGTTACTGTTACAAATTCTAGCACTGCCCATGTTTCTGCTGCTGATATAAATCGTAACACCTCAGACGTTTCTGCTGCTTCTGCTGGCTTTACAGCTGTTGCTGCTACAACCATGTGCCTCAGGCAGCCCCTTCCCTTATCCCAAGGAACCTGCCCTCTCCCCTTCCCCTACCATCCTGTTTACTTCAACCCAGATGTGAAAATCTACTTCTCAGTTTCCACCCATCCATCCATCCATTCAGATTAATTCATAATCATTTCTTTGCCTCTATTTTTAATCTTAAAGACTGGCGCTGTGTCTGGACTCTGTCTCAGTCTTCCTTCCCCATCTGTGTGTTGATACTGGTGATATCTTAATCCAAGGAATTGAAGTTACTCTCCCATTCCTTTGATAGCACCTCCGGCTCACATCATAAAGACCTGGTTCGATCCCAGTACGGGTGGAAACGTTAAGAGTTTCCTTACACCTGTTGCACCTGTTCACATAACAATTGGGTACCTGTGTGCCTGAAGACTAGTGGGGAGGGGTCGCATCCTGGGGAAGAGGACTAAAGTATCACATTGAAACAAGCCTAACAGTGGCTTTATTGGGTTATCCTGGATTACTAACACACCAGGTTAATAACCGGAATAAAATTTTCAACGGCGTTTCATTCCGTTTTCTCTTTGGGTTCAATTTACCCCCTTCATAAGAACCCAAAAATTCTCATTGCCACTCTCCATCTTTCACCTCCATTCAACCAATTCAGTTCCTTTTCCTAGCCCCTATCCCATTCCATTATCCCTGTTCTATCCAACCACAAACAAACAAAAAAAAAAGGTTTGAACCGCCTCTGTTTTCCATCATCCTTGAACCCATTTCGAAAAGATATCAGCATCTAGAAACACCGTTTAACTCTCCCTTGTTGCCTTCTCCCTCTCTTTCCCTCTCTATCCCTCCCTCCCCTCTATCCCAAACTTCTCCTTCATTAAAACTAGAAACATTATCTTATTCCCCTCTCCATAAAAGCTCTGCAAGAATTCCCAGCCCATTTTAAGGACCATGAACCCCCTTTCCCCACAAAGATGAGCTCCAAGCACCCCCTTCACGCTGAGTTTCAGCCACCCTCTCTACGTTGAGCTCCAAGCGGCCCCTCAAAGCTGAGCTCCAAGCGCCCCCTCCACAGTGAGCTCCAAGCACCCCCCCCAGTGAGCTCCAAGCACCCCCTCCCAGTGAGCTCCAAGCACCCTCTCCACAGTGAGCTCCAAGCACCCTCTCCACAGTGAGCTCCAAGCACCCTCTCCACAGTGAGCTCCAAGCACCCTCTCCACAGTGAGCTCCAAGTACCCTCTCCACAGTGAGCTCCAAGCGCCTCTCCACAGTGAGCTCCAAGCACCACCCACAGTGAGCTCCAAGCAACCTCTCCACAGTGAGCTCCAAGCAACCTCTCCACAGTGAGCTCCAAGCACCCTCCACAGTGAGCTCAAGCACCCCTCCACAGTGAGCTCCAAGCACCCCCAACAGTGAGCTCCAAGCACCCTCTCCACAGTGAGCTCCAAGCACCCCCTCCACAGTGAGCTCCAAGCACCCCTTCCCAGTGAGCTCCAAGCACCCCCTCCACAGTGAGCTCCAAGCACCCCCTCCACAGTGAGCTCCAAGTAACGCCACTACCTTCACACGTCAAAGCCCTGAAGGCGTGCCTGGTGTGGGTGTTATATATCATTCACAACAAGAGGAAATCCCAGGTCGAACCATTACCATCACCAGCCAACCATCACGCCTCTCTGCTCTGACTGGTAGGCAAGACAGGAAGGAAGAAAATTGAGGTTGTGAGGAATGGAAGGCAGGATTAGAATAGTTGTACAGCAGTTGAAAGGTAAGTAGTGAGTTGTTCTCAAGAAGCAATGTTAAGAGGAACGATTAAAATTGAAATATGTCCCGTGACCGAAACGTCTGCTCAATAATGAAGCATCCCCGATCTTCAAGATATTGCCTGTTTTTTTGTTTTTCCTCTTTTTTTTTTCCCAACCTCTAGGTTTTCGTTTTTATTTAGTCTATAACCGGCTTCAAATTTTTAACATTTGTATACGGAAACCAGGGCAAAATTAAAGCAAGGTGCTCTATGACCAAAGTCAAAGAACTTATTCCAAGATTCACAACTCTTCGTTTATTGGCTTCGAACTTTCAAGGAGTTACCTCTAATGTCGATGACAACAGAGCGTGAAAATGAAGACTGTAGGTGCACATTTGATTGTGTGTGTGTGTGTGTGTGTGTGTGTAAAATAGCGTGAAATTTTTATTCATGATAAATTACGCCAAAAATATTTGAGTCAACCTTCCCTGGGGCTTCAATATTTAATGGATGCATCTTGTAGACCGGATAATACCCATTGTGTGTGGGCAAATGTGTCACTATACTAAATTAGTTTCATACTTTGAATCGTTTGAATCCGTAACATAACTGAAGAATACCGCTTTAATAATAATACTAATAATAAATTTCTAAAAGGCTTAAAATTTTCATCCCTGGTGTGTTTTCTAGAAAGCAAAGTTCACATTGTTATTAGGCTGCACGAGTCCTATGTGTCAACTTTATTAAATAGTGACAGTGATTACTTTCAATAACTACACAATATCTCCGTTGATCAGCTTCAAAATATCAACGTTGATTCAT
Source organism: Cherax destructor (assembly GCA_009830355.1). Classification (NCBI taxonomy): domain Eukaryota; kingdom Metazoa; phylum Arthropoda; class Malacostraca; order Decapoda; family Parastacidae; genus Cherax; species Cherax destructor. The sequence continues at coordinate 817,645 of WNWK01000099.1, read as the reverse complement.
TCCATAAAAATCTGACACCCATTGAGTTGAGATTGTGATGGTGAAAAATGGAAATTTTACCGCCATTGCTAAAAGTTTGGAATCGTTGGATTCAGACCAATTACTAGAGAAAGCTTTTTCTAAAAGGCTTCAAACGTTTAATGTTAGTAGGTTTCACTAAAATGTTTGGCTTTCACTTTGAGCTCTGTAAATTTTATTTGGGCAACTTTGTTAAACTGCATTTCACGTAATGACCTGGAATGCCTCTTAGATCGGCTTCAAACACTAAACGCTAGTTTATCCTAATTAAAAATATCAAACTGGACTTTCTTAAAATACACTTGAATCAATTTTTTTTTTAGATTGTGGAGATTTTCAAAACTGCAAAAAGAAAATTAAGACTTAAAACTCGCATTTTCTAGGGTGTTTTTAATTTTCACGAGTAATCGAGTCTAGAAATTCAATATTTTCGTACCAGTTTATGCTAGAGTCGACCATATTGTTAGGTACAGCGTCTTGTCTGCTATTAACTTCCTCAAGGGTTTACCGATTACTTTAAATTTTCAACCCTGATTATCTATTAAAATAAGAAGGGTCAATAAGAAGGTTCGTGGAACAATAAGAAGGATCAATAAGAAGGTTCGTGGAACAATAAGAAGGTTCGTGGAACAATAAGAAGGTTCGTGGAACAATAAGAAGGTTCGTGACAATAAAAGGATCAATAAGAGTTCGGAATAAGAAGGATCAATAAAGGTTCGTGAACAATAGAAGGGTCGTGAACAACTTAGAACCATATGAATGGCTAAACTGGTTTATGCAATAACTTTTGATAGCCTTTTCTGATCGGCTCCAAAATTTCGGCACTCGTGTATAATATTCAGAAGGTTGTTACTGTTACTGGAGTGTGTGTAGACCTGGAGTATACCTGCAGGATGCTCCTGGGGTCAACGCCCCCGCGGCTGTGGTGTCTTTTTGCTACTTTTAATCTCGAAACAGTATTATTTTTCATTAAGCAACTGGAGTAAGCAAGTGCCTTTATGCTAGTAAGGAACTCTTGATCCAAGGAACTGATGTTATTCTCTCCTTCCTTGAATCAAATCTGAATGACTGATGCTTCTTACGAAATTGATGAAAAGTATTTTGGGCTTAGGATGTGCAGGTGCAAATTTTGTTACATTCTGTGCAATGTATCTTCTGATCAGATTCAAACTTTTAGTGCTGATGGGTTTTTACTTAATGAAAGCTTCGCTTTAAGTTTAGGTCTATGTAAGTTTTAATCAACCAGTTTAATTAGACCATTTTTTTTAGATATAACTAAAGAATGTCTCTTCTGATCAGGTTAAATCTTCATAACGTGCTTTTCATGTTCCAATAACATGTGGGCGCTCAAAAAAAAAATATTCCGAAATCCTAAATGAAACTAATTACTTAACTATTTAAACCTTACATGCTGGTCAATCTTTCTTGGGAAAAAGCTTCGACTGATTTTAGCTTGTTTATGTTCCAGGTTTGCCTTTATGGAAGAAATTGTGAAAATTGAAATTCTGTTTTTTCAAGAGAGAATTTCAAGTGCCTCTTCCTTTTGGCTACAACACTACAACTTGATAATCCAAATTCCGAGTTCCTTCATACTTAATGTACTGGCGTATTTAAATATGTTAGTCTCCCTGAGATAAGAGAATGTCTCTTCAGTTTAGCTTTAAAGCTAGGAGTTCATAAAATATTTGAATTAATTTGGACAGTGTACGTCCTAATTTTTCCATTTTTATAGAAAAAAAATGAAATATTAGTTTCCATGTGATAACCTGTGAATCTCTCTTCTGATTGGCTTCAGATCTTCAGAACAAATATTTAACATTAAAAATTTATGCCGCACTCTGCATTATTCCTATCGCATGCGTTAAGGTAAAGGGAGCTGAGATTATGCAATACGGAGATACCTTTTTCGGATTGCGCAGCCAACGAAATACATCCTGTAAAACACTTGTCTTATTTACACACTATCACTAATACACAATTCTCATCAAAACTGCCACATATTCTATCCCTCATCACACCTACCACTCTACCCACTAACACAACTGCAACTCCATGGTTACCACCCTATCCACTATGTACACCCATTACATCCCCACACCTGTTGCTGAATCCTTACATTCTCCCCTTTGCATACAATCACCCACTTTCATGCCCCTTCCCTCTTTACCTCTGGCACTTAAGGCGCCCCTTCAACGCTGGCCTGAGAGCCCTCAACCTAAACCACGAGGGAAGTGCGTGTGCACGTGCGAGTGCGTACGAGAGACAGGAGAGAATTTTAGCCCTTTCCCAACTTTCGTGACTTGTTACCACACATGGTTGGCAGGAGGAAGGAGAGGGGGTTATGCTGAGGGTGGGGGCGATGCTGTGGGTGGGAAAGATGTTGAGGGTGGGAAGGATTTTGTGGGAGGGATTCTGAGTGTGGGAGGGATGGTGAGGGTAGGAAGGATGCTGAAGGAAGGATGCTGAGGACTGGAAAGATGTTGAGGGTGGGAAGGATGTTAAAGGTGAGAGGGAAGAGACAGTGAAGGAAAAGTAGCGAAAATATATGTAAATAAACAGGGAGTAGAAGAGTGAGAGATACAGGATTGTCTCCAAGACAGGAGGGAACATAGGGAGCGGCTAAGATATATAAAAAGAAGGGGAAAAGATAAACAAGAAAGAGAAGACATGAGAAGGAGAGAAAAACGAGAGAAATAGCAAGACGACAGAAAAACAATCAGTGAAATGATAATGGATAAGAGAAATTTAAGAAGAGAAAAATCTAGCGGAAAATAAGAACGAAAACTTTTTGAAGAATGAGAAGAAAAGACATGTTAGCTAGGTGAAAAGAGGACCAGAACAACATTAGCAAAGAACTATCAAACATTTCCTAGGAAACTGCTCTAAGCACTAATGTCAGTAATAATGTAGTCTCACTAGTGTTCACCCTTACTGGGCCCCTATGACAGTTACCCTGTGTCACGTAACTTGAACAGCGCCCGGCTGGGCCGTAAGCCAATCAGTTCAAGTCAACCACATGACTCACGAAATCGTAATGACACCCGTGGTATGGTTTCAAGTCAATCCATGCTTAGGGGTAAGACGTCGTGCGCCAGGCTCCACCTTATCCATCAGTATATCATAACAGACCATGTGTATCGTGTCATTGCTACCTCACTATTCGCTCCCGAACTCCCATGACACTAAATCTAAAACCAACGCTTGGAAATGCTTAATAAAGAAGCATACAAGATCGGTAGAAAATATGTCCCACCAACGAAGCCCAAAAGATCTTGATAGAGCGTTCAAAACTTCACAGGAGGAAGGAAGGAGTAGGCCGCCTACTTGCTTGGTAAACAGCAAATATCATAACAAAGGAAAGAAAAACCTACGCCGAGAAATCACAGACTTAAAACAGAAACTAAATCATACCTACTAGACGGGACAAAAAATAAAAAACAATTCAAGAATTTGCGAAAACTCGAAATACTTTTTCCACATAAGCAAAATCAAAGTCAAAGGCCTTTTCCAGAACTGGCCGTACGGTATAAACCTTGGAAATTGATACCGATAAATTGGTTTAAAAAGGAACGTCAGCAAACGCTTACGGTTCTGGGACCTACCCACCTACCTACCTACCTCTCTAACACCACAGTTTAAAATGTCTGTATATATAGGTGGAGAGTGGGGTGTGAATCTCATTGTTTACTCTCGTGTCTTTTTAAACCAGTATTGGCGTCTATACAAAATCCAAGTCCATTATTGGTCATCCACTCAAAGGAGATTCATACACAGATGACGAAATGAGCAAAATCTTGAGAAAACAATATGACTCAATACTCATCGATCCTAGATGCCACAAGAGTTCAAATTATTTTCTCAATTCTGCCTCCCTACAAATTATGTATATTAGTACAAATCCAGCAAACCTCAAAAGGAAATATAACAAAATGCCCACGCACGTTGCACCTGGCTTTGATTCCTGAAATGCGTTATCTATAAAGAAATGAAAGTAGCATTATAACAAGAATGATCTGTCTTCTAGGAGAAAAATCTTATATTCAGGTGAAATTCCAGAAGCCTTACGAAAGATCAGATACGGTTCTTGCTTCCAAAGGTGGCAAGAATAACGGCTATAACGTACAGAGCAGCAGCGCTAACATCAGACATCATTCAAGTTTTTGAAATGATGCCAAGACACTAAATTACCGACTATGGAAAAATATGAGCTGCAGAATTCAAGCCAAGATGGCTTTAGAGAAGGAAGATCTTGTCTATCACAGCTTTTAAATCACCATGACTAAATTACGGAGGTCTTGGAAGAAGAAAACAAACGCTGATGGAATACAGTAATTGTTCACAAAATGGAGATGAATAAGAATAGAAAACAACTGGGAAATGGACATTCAAGCTTCTGAGAAATAGATGACGAAGAGCGTAGTAAATAAAGTTCAGGACCCCAAAACACACTTCTAGCATCAGTGTTTCTCATCTCATAAAATGAAAATTAAGAACACTAACTTCAGCTGCGTATCATTTTCAGCTAATGACATCGAAATAACTAAAAAAAAAAAAGGTCACTTTAGTAGAAGACATTAAAATTACAAACATATGTCAACAAAATATTATGCAAGGTAAATGAAAATAACATGTTCACTTCTGAACAATTTCAACTAAGCATGAGAAGAATGAAAACCTCAAAATGAGCACAGTATGCAGAACACAGGCAAAACATATCTCGGAGAACAAGGAGTAGGTAAAATATAGTGATGAGATGATACCAAAACTTTGCCGATACCGATATTCAGTTTTAAGTCGATGCCATCAAAATTAACAGATACCCACTGAACAACAATACTATCAGAATTAGCCGATACCGATACTTCTGCGCAGTCTCTCAGAGTCAAACATCACTGTTGTCAAGCAGTTGTTAACATCCCTTATTACTACTGTTGCATTCTTTAATGTTCCTGTTGCCTTCTTTAATGTTCCTGTTGCCTTCTTTAATGTTCCTGTTGCCTTCTTTAATGTTCCTGTTGCCTTCTTTAATGTTCCTGTTGCCTTCTTTAATGTTCCTGTTGCCCTTCTTGCCGACCAATGGATGGAGAGATCCATAAAACAGCGTAAACTTTCCTTATATATACATTTCGCTCACTCTCTGCGAATATTATAATCAGGTGGAAGCACTAAACCAGTAGGATTCATACAGCCCTTGCGCGGAACGGAAGGCTGATACGTTCGATTTGAGAAAGGGGAAAATAAGTCCAGTTCTCTGGATCAAGAGCCCCTCACTGTTTTTTCTTCTCGTCGCCCTTATTATTCTGCTGTCCTCACTATTTTCGTTCGTCTACTAATGTTGCTCACCATCACTAGTTCCTCTCATTAGTATCGTCTCTTCTACTGCTGTCCTCCCTGCTTATGTTGTTCCTTGTGTTTTATCCCTCTCTACGTGTCTTGTGCCCGCTAACTGGTGTAGCCACAGCTTGTTGTCACCACCACTGTTGTTCCCTCAGGCAGCAGCGAGAAACTTTAATAATAACTGAATCCTGAAGCCGATATCCTGCGGAGATTAAATTGGTTGCCGAGGTGACTGTGTTCTTGGTGTCTGGGAAGGATGGGGTGATTGGAAGGGAGGGAGGGAGGTTGGAAAGGGAGGGAGGTTGAATGGGAATGGAAGAATGGTGGAGAGGTTTCAACATTAACAGTTATGGGAGAGAAGGTCAGGCCTGCCGTAGGGACACCCGCTGGAGCCAAACAGTTTGTTCGATAAATGAAAATTAACATTGTATACGTATATACCTTTACCTTACCCTACATAATACCGAAAAACTTCGTCGAGAATTGAACCCTCGCACTCATACACGTCAGCACAGCCAGAGATAGTAATACCACTGTAAGACTAATTGTTCGCAATTTTTTTCAACACATCGGACGTCCCCCACCGAGGTAAAGTGACCACTCCTCCCTCCAGCACATAAAAAACGAACATTTACCATCATTCATTCAAACGCTGTCTTAATGCAAGTGTGTTGACATTACAGTTAGGATGATATACCTTTATACCTTCGAAGAGTTTCGAGAGTTTCACTACTCTCGGAGCCCGGCCATGGGCCAGGCTCGTCTGGTGCTTGCCTGGTCAACCAGGCTGTTGCTGGTGGAGGCCTTCTGCCCCACATATCCATCACAGCCTGGTTGATCTGGCAACTGGTGAAGATACTTGTCCAGTTTCCCCTTGAAGGCTTCTACACTTGTTCTAGCAGTGTTTCTGATATCTTCTGGTAAGATGTTGAATAGTCTGGGACCGAGGATGTTGATACAGTGTTTACTTATTGTCCCCACCGCTCCCCTACTCCTCACTGGGTTTATTTTGCACTTCCTCCCATATTTCTCACTCCAGTATGTTATGGCACTGTGCAGATTTGGGACCAGGCCCTCGAGTACTTTCCAGGTACATATTGTCATGTATCTCTCTCCTCCGGTCCAATGAGTACAGGTTCAAGACTTGAAGGCGTTCCCAATAATTTAGGTGCTTTACTGGCTCAATGTGAGCCGTAAACGATCTCTGTATTTATTCCAGCTCTGATATCTCTCCTGCTTTGAACAGGGTCGTCAGCACTGAGCAATATTCTAAATGAGGGAGCACTAGCGATTTGAAGAGTGTCACCATCGGCATTATTTCCCTTGTTTTGAAGGTTCTCAATAATCACCCCGTCATCTTCCTGGCTGTAGTGATCTTTGTCTTCTTATGGTCTTTAAAAGAAAGGTTAGCTGACAATTATTCTCATGTCTTTTACGTGTTCCTTTCGTTGTATTTCGTGACCCTCTTGAGTTTTGTATATAGTGTTCCTTTTGAGTCCTTCATTCTTTCCAGTAATTTTTCAGTGTCTCTACCGTAGTGACTTTCATGCTTATTTTAGTGTCATCTGCAAATGATGATACAAAAGTGTGCTGGGTGTTTTTATCTATGTCTGCTATGAGGATGAGAAACAGCAGAGGTGCCAGGGCAGTGCCTTGGGGCACTGAGCTTTTTACCTCTCCGATGCTCTGTTTACTACTACTTTTTGTGTTCTGTGTTAGGAACCCGAAAATCCATCTGCCTACCTTCCGCGTAATGCCCATGGCCCTCATTTTGAGCGCTATCACTCCATGATCGCATTTGTCAAACGCCTTTGCAAAATCTGTGTAAATCACATCTGCGTTTTGGTCGTCCTCCAATGCCTCCGTAATTCTGCCATAATGGTTCAGCAACTGTGACAGGCATGATCGTCCTGCTCTAAAACCATGCTGGTTCGGGTTATGTCGTGACGAATAAGTAAAACTTGCGATTTTGGCATAAATAGCAACGCACTTCTTGCCGAATAGGGCAAGCGAAAATTTGTGTATACAATAATTTCGCTAAAATCATTGTGAATCTAACGAAAAAAATATATTTCATCGTGTTTTTTTATTAAATTATTGTAAACTTATATGAAAAATATATAGTTGTATTACGCTAAATTAAATTGTATTACGCTAAATTAAGTTTCCTAAGGTTATTTTGCTGCAAAATCATTAAATTTTAAATTAACATAAATGAAAAAAATTATCTTTAAATGTATAAGAGAAAATTTTAGAAACGACTTAATTTTAAAGAGTTCTTGCAAATTGACCAGTTTTACCTATTCGGCACCACACACACACACACACGTGTGTGTGTTGAGATTTGTTCACTGATCCGAGGAAAATAAGGCTAGCTCCAGTTCCTTGAAGTAAGAGCTCTTCAACATCAAGGTAGCTCCTCCCTTGGAAGTGAAGAACGAACATCATTTACGTTATGAAGAACCTTGAGCTGTGCATCCTCTGCAACTATATTCATAGGGAAGCGCTAAACTCGTCGGGGATCATACAGCATGATACGAGGAAGAGAGTGGTTCCAATTTATCGAATCAAGGGACTTTCCCTTGCCGGCTCCCTGACTTCTGCAACCAGAGATGTCAAGTTCTCATTTTAGTGTTTTGTTTTGTTGCAATAACAGTTGAAAAGTGTGAGTCACAGGAGTACATAAAAACACAGTCTAGTGCAACCCATCACCACCTGTACTCTGGACTACCCATCACCAACCATCTGTACTCTGGACTACCCCTCACCACCTGTACTCCCGGCTACCCCTCACCACCTGTACTCCAGCTACCCCTCACTACCTGTACTCCCGGCTACCCCTCACCACCTGTACTCCCGGCTACCCCTCACCACCTGTACTCAGTGATTACAGCTGCTTTGAAACTGGACTATGTAAATAGCAACAGTTGATCTTAAAGAACATTAGGGTGCAAACAAAAGAAACAGGACAGAAACACATGGCGAACAGCAGAAAAGCCGGGGGCAGGACAACAACAGAGGCAGGAGGAGCAACAGAGGCAGGACAGCAACACGGGCAGGACAGCAACACGGGCAGGACAGCAACACGGGCAGGACAGCAGCAGAGGCAGGACAGCAGCAGAGGTAGGGCAGCAACAAGAGCAGGACAGCAGCAGAGGCAGAACAGCAGCAGAGGCAGGACAGCAGCAGAGGCAGGACAGCAGCAGAGGTAGGGCAGCAACAAGAGCAGGACAGCAGCAGAGGCAGGACAGCAGCAGAGGCAGGGCAGCAGCAGAGGCAGGACAGCAGCAGAGGCAGGACAGCAGCAGAGGCAGGACAGCAGCAGAGGCAGGGCAGCAACAACAGCGGCGGTCAATGAGAGTCCAGCGTGGCGTAAAAGGAATAATGAGGTGTTGGGAACGCGTGGCACGACGCGTCGCCCCGGGAGCCCTGAGCAGACATGCACTGAGCATCTGCTCACTTCGCTCACTTCAAAAACCAAATCTACCTCCGACTGCTACTCTGAAACTTCCTCTAGCAGCACTAGCAACGCCGAAAACAGAGCAACCATCATCGATACGAAAAAAAGCGCCGTGAACATTAGGACCCAGGAGTTGCGGGACAACCCCAGTGTTTGCATCAAGGAGGATAACCCGCTGCTGAGAGTAAGAAGCAGCAACGTCTAGCCGCCCCTAGGCAAAAAACTGGTTACTGACCACGCATCCTGGAGACGTCCTGCATCCTCAGACGCACGATCTTGCCCTACACATCCTCAGATGCTACCCACCTTGCTGTACTCGTACAATGACGATAACATATATGAAAAATCAAATCTTGCTACATGAAAATAAACCTCTGAACAAGACCTGACTACATGATGATAAATACCCAACATTATATTACTAAACACACCCACATACCCGTGGATTAGAGTACATAACACACGTGTGAGCAATACTTGATTACAGAAGATAAACATCCGTGAACTAGACCGGACTATTAAACACTTCTCACGACTGTAACAAGAGTATATACTACACACTCAGGATTCATCCCTCACCCTCATCTCGTTATCTTCTAATCTACCTCCTATTCAATGCAAAACACGTGGGAGCTATTTCAGCCTGCTATTTCTTTCTCGCATCAAACCCCCAACTATCTCCATGGTTATACTGAAGTCTCTTAATCTCATCCCTATTTTTAAATGTATCATCAGCTAGAATATACTATGAAGAGATCCTCTTTTTATTTATTTTTAATAGGATAAAACCTAGCAGGGGTACAGACATTTCACTGCAGGTTCCTAAACAGTGAAAATTTGACAATTGGCCAATTTGACAATTGGCCATTTTATTTATCGGCGCAGCAAAAATTTTATCGCCTTTATCTCGTATTTATATTTTTCCCGTTAAGGTATGTTATAATTGGCTATTTTTATTGATTGAGGAAACCTAACCTGAGAAATTTGCTGCAAACCTTATGTGAGAGAGCCACACAGATTCTTAAGGGAATTAAGATGAGTTAGAATCATGTTAATGATGTCCCGTAGCTCGAACGCTAGCGCACTCAGCTCACACACTGAGGTCCGGGGTTAGAATCTCCTCCGGTACGACTGGAAAACATTAGGGACTTTTTCCATAAGACACCTGCTGTCCCTGTCCCTGTTCACCCATCAGTTTAAAATGGGTACCTGGGTTTTAGTCAACTGGTGTGGGTCGCATCCTGGGACAAAACTGACCTAATTTGCCCTAAATGCTCAGCATAACAAGCGGCTTTCTATATAGTAGTATGTCATTGATGTCAGCTAGGCCTGTATACCTTGTACATGTACTTGTAGTAAATAAAGATATTATTATTATTATTATTATTATTATTATTATTAATGCTTTATCAGTTAACGGGTCATCATCTGATGGCCCGTGACAGGAGAGACTGTAGTTTTTTGACGAACAAACTACTTCCAATCTCCACCCACCTCCACAAAACCTTGACCAGGTGCGCGTCCTCAGGTAAGGGCCCGCCCTCAACTCTGCCCATGATCAAAAGGTAGTGGTACGCACAGGTGTGGACGCCAGAGGGCAACAAGTACAATGAACCCCGATGAGGTGAGACGCAGTGTTTGGCCAGTGGCGGCGAGCGGGAGCTGCTGAGAGAGAGCTCATGTTCCTGACCACTCTCACCTGCTGCTTACCATACGAGGTCTCCTGGGTTCGCGTCTCCTCACCGCTCTTCCCTGCTGCTTACTCTACGATGCCCCCTTCTGTATCTATGATTTTCTTGACTGTAGTACCCCTGTTGTTTACTGTATGAGATCCCATTCTGAGTTCATGTCTCTTGATCACTCTCCTCTGCTGCTGCTGCTGCTGCCACAGGTCTCGTACTGTATCCAAGTCTTTCCTGACCACTTTCGCCCACTGCTTACCTAGCCACTTTTACCTTCAACTTACAGCATTTTTTTCACACGAGTTTGTGGTATGGCTGAAGGAGCGTGCTCTCTTTACCACTTCCAAGCTTGCCTCTTCGTGTTTTGGCACCTCAAGGTCTCCAGTAATAACCTGTTATTATCTTCCCCCTTACTAACTCCATGTTCTCTTTACTTCAGTCACTTACTCGTCATTAACATACATTTCAAGTGGAGAGCCTTGATGCCAATGAAGAGCTTTTGATCCAAATAATTGGAGTTACCCTTCCCTTCCGTGTATCAAACCTGATTACCTGTTCCCAAGGCGCTTTATGAAGCCCATCGGCCCAGCGCTTCCATGAATATAATAATAATCATTAACATATTATTAATAACCTCATCGTTGTAACGTTGACATCTGTATCTTACACTTTTAATCACAGTATCCATATTATTCCTCAATTGTTCGAAATTTCTTCGTAATATAACAGTTCAAAATACATACAAAATAAAGCTGAATATTAAACTAATTGCTGGTTTTAAGATTAACACATTAAATTTAAAATGCGTGCGTACACATACACACACACAGTAGCACCAACGAAGAGGCGGGGCCAAGAGCTGTGACCCGACCCCTGCAACCACAAATAGGTGAGAAGAGAGTACACACACAGTCCTCCATCTGCTTATCGTAAAACAGACAAGCTATAAACATGTACTCATTTGTCCATAACAGTTGTACTAAACTGAACAGCATGTTTACAGCATAATACAACATTGCTAAATGTGAAACTTAGCATTCGATTTGTTTATTGGTAGATCTACAAAGTTCGTAGATCTGTGAAACAAACACAGTGAGACAAATGCAGCAAGCCTCTACAAAAATGATTGGGTTGATAATGACAATTTATAAAATAAATCTGTGAGTTGTGCTCAATGATCTGTGAGTTGTGCTCACAGATCCGTCAAGGAGAGATTTTAAGCTGGAAAAATGTAGAGAATGTTTACTGCCCGCATAGAGCTATTAAAGCATTAAAATTACTATAGAGCGTTATAGTAATTTTCTCCTTAACGGAGAAAAGATACCTAATAATATATACAAGGAAGATACTTAAGAGCTTGGTCCTAAATCTACACACTAACTTTCTTGAGAGCCATGGGCATAACAGGATAACATCGTGTCAACACCCGTGGCCCAAGAATCTTCAACCTGCTAGCAGCGGATATCGTCCTAAGTTTCTCTCCTAAGTGCAGGTTATTTGCGATTCAGAAATGTTGCAGGAATAAATATAGAAGTCTTCAAAAAGAAACTGGATCACTACCTACACTAACTTCTAGATAAGCTATACTGTGATTTCTTTGTCGGCCCGTTGCTTTAACAGTAATAGCCTGGTCTAACAAGTGATCAACGGGGAAATCTTACCCCGTCCCTTCTTCCCTTCCACCCTCCATTTATACAAGCTCTCATTACCTTTCCCCGAGTTCCTTCCCCCTCCCCACTAATACCACCATCTTAACACCCCCACCCCTACACACCACCAAGCCTTACCCTGCATCATGGGCTCCCCAAGCCCTGTCTTCTAGCACAGTGCTGGGCTATTCCCTAGGCTCAACCGGTAACGTCCCTCGTTATATCTTTCATGATTTGTTCTTGCCTCATACTTACGACCCGCTTATTTTTACGTTCCTCTGTAATAGGCACATTATTTTGTGCCTCCATGTATGCTTTATTCCATTTACTCTGGCGCGTCATTACTGCACTCTCTTTTTTCGCATCTTCATTTGCTGCTTATTTTATTTCCAATATACTAATTAAAACTGTATAAAATTATAATTTTCTAAGTCTTTCGTTCGTTCACCCTCTGAAAGAGCGATCTAGCTGCAGCAATTCCAGGTGCTTCTGCCGCTCGTGTAACAGCAGAAGCAGTGACCGTCACTACAGCATCCACCGCCACGACAAACTGCAGCAGCAGCAATATACAGACGGAGCAGCAACAGATATACTAGCAAGAACAGCAGCAGCAACTCCCTACAGCGTACAGGGGAGCAAGACACCCTTTCACCTCCAGTAAGTGAAGTCTACAGTCGCAGAGAAATCACACTACCACCACCAACCAGGACACTGCGCCTTCCTGGGCCCAGGTCTGCCAGTAATGTTGTCAGTCTTGGCCAATCCAGGCCCTGCTTAGGAGTCAATGGCTCGGTTAGGTCCTAATTAAGTTTTGGAATGAAACCAGAATGGAAACTCTTTACATGTCAACTTCATATCTGACGATGTTTCGCGTGATTCACACTCTTTTTCGAGTAAAACGTTGTCATATATCAAGGTTTCCAAACGGCACTGAAGTGTCTTCACATACTATTACACATACAATTAAATTTTGTTGAATAAATAAAAAAATCGCAATGGATTTTATTCATAGAAAGCCCTGAGTACAGCAAAACCCCAACTACAGCAGCAGAAACAACAACAATCACAAAAGCAGTAACAGAAGAATTTACACCAACAACAGTAGAAACCAAAGCAACAGCAACCACAGCAGCATCATTAGAAACCCCAACATCTGAAACCATAGAATAAGCAGCAGAAGCTACAGCAGCTGCATATGCTGTAGCAGAAATAACAACAGTAGGAGAAACCCAATAGCAACAACAGAAAATCACAGCAGAAACCCAATAGCAAACAACTGGAATTACAGCAGCAGCAGCAAAAGGCACAACAGATCGTCACAGCAGCAACAGTAGCCGCCACCACAACTGCTGCTACATTCCCCCACTTCCCCTCCTCCCATTTCCTTACCCGGATCCAGCCCAAACTTGTTGCTTCGCTATTATTTTGGTCGATGACTGAGCGATTCCCAGGGGTGCAGCACGTGCTGGCCGTCCCCCATGGTTATTGCGATCACCCCAGCCACTCCTCCGCCCGCTTCCTACCTGCCGCCCGTACCGCCTCGGTTACAGAGGTCACCAATGGCCACTCCTCCACCCGCCTATTACTCGTCCGCTTGAACGCTGCGCTTTTTACCCGGCTGTGATTCGTCCACCGCCTGATATAGAGTGGCCCAGACCTTCACCTTTCCTCCTGCAGTTTCCTTTTCAGCAGAACCATCTTCTGTTTTCATGCTCTTGTAGTTAGCTTGTCCTGTATCACTACATCACTGATTTCCAGTGATGTAGTACCCGTTTGGGTCACATAGGTTGAATAGATGGCTTCACAATCGCGTGCTAAATGCTACCTCAGGAAGAACCATGAAGTATAAAAACTATTTCATTTCATCTTGGTTGTATTTTCGGATTCAATAACAGACTCGTCTAATTAAAAATCAAGAAATATCACCAACAATATTATAAAAGAAAGCTCAAAAAAGATTATATTAACTATAGATTTTGAGAGAGATGCGGCAGGTTGTACTAAATCTTCGTATTAAGTGTCTAGAGAATGAGTTCACAGGAAAAAGTATGTTAGTGAATAGTGAATCTGCACAATGTTACGCTGTATGACCCCTGTGGTTTAGCGCTTCTTTTGATTATAATAATAATAATGCACAATGCTACAATAAGGTTATTTTAGACGACATTTCTTTATGGTAAAGAAGGTAGTTGTGTTGGTTGTGACAAGGATTCGTTAAGGTTAAGAAACAGGTTGTTGTATAGAATTAATACTACAAACATGTCTAAGTTGTTTATACATTTTATAATAAGATTGGTTGCATTTAAAAAAAAATGCAAGATCTGCCGTAATTAGATAATGGAATTTGTAGAGGTAGAGATGCTTGTAGATACGTAGACTCGATTAGTGTCAAGGAAGCGATACCTGTATATTGAAAGCCAGGGATAGAAGTGACATTTCCTGTGCTGTGGCAACTGTTTGGGCTATTATGTACCACTTGCATGGTGTTATGTTCACTCACGGGATGATTGGAGCCGCCCATTAATTAAACTCACTCCTTGGGGCAACATCTAAATCTAAATTAGCAGAAGGCACGGAGGTACCTAACCATCATTTCCTCTCGTCGCTTCCTATAGCAGCTACTGCTCCTGCTTCTTACCTGCTTTGAAGAGCTTACCTCCTCCTAACACTTCCTACTTTCCTAATGGAAGGAGCTTACCTATTCCTGCTGCCTACATACTTCAAGGAAGCAGCTTACTTCCACATATATCTCCAGTCTACCTACTTGAAGGAAGCAGCTTACCTCCCCCTTCAGCTGCCCAACTGCTGCAAGGGGATTGGGGCTGGAGGATTACGCTTGAGGGGCCGAGCAAGGGAGCCAGGACAATGTCTCATGTGGGAAGCTGAGACCACTTGAGCTCATTAGTAACTACCAGCACACCGCCCCGAGACGACCCACAAAAGCTTTTGCAATATTGTGAAATATAAAGGCGCGTGTGCATGTGTGTGTGTGTTGTGGTTGTGGTTGTGGGCGATTCACAGCTCCTGGCCCCGCCTCTCCGCTGGTCGTTACTTGGTTCACTCTCTCCCTTCTTCAAGAGCCTTGCCGTACCTCTTCTTAAAGTTAAGTATGGATCCCTCCTCTACCACTTCACTCTCCAGATTGTCCCACTTCCTGACAACTCTAAGGCTGAAGAAATACTTTCTAATATCCCTATGACCCATCTGAGTCTTCAGCTTCCAGCTGTGACCTCTTGTTTCTTTTCTATCATCTCTGAAACATTCTGTCCCTGTTCATCTTGTTAATTCCCTTCAGTATTTTGTATGTCATTATCATATCCCACTTAGTCCTCCTGTCCTCCAGTATCACCAGGTTGATGCTGATGCCACTCGATTTTCCAGAGCTGTGTGACGGACTATTCAACTTCCCCAGTTATTTTAAGATTCTTCACTACATGTTCGGCTGTGCATATTTACTTACGTTAATTTCAAGTATTTGCGTTTCTCCTTAAACTATCTGTTAATTTTTCTATTTCATGAAACCAAATTTAATATTATTATTATTTATTATTATTATTATTATTCATTAGAAAACGTTAACCCAGAATGGATAATACAAGGGTAAACACGTGTGCCGGAGGAGGCTAATGCGAAGGAGCACCTCAACACTGATGGCCTCATCTTCAGTAAACCTCGGCTAACATTACTCTGCATCGACAGTTATCTCGTTGTAGAAGGTTAACATTTTGTCTGTGTAAGACAAATCCTGTCGTATTTCTTCCATATTTCCTCTGTTCAGTTTATCCACACCTGTCTCTATACTCTTTTATTCTGTTTCTTCCTCTATTTTCCTTTCCTGTCATCTTTGTCAGTTTTTCCCTCTATATATTCCTCTACTAACCTTCTATCTCTTTCTCTCTCTCTTTATATTCCTTTGATGAGTTCAGAGAGTTTTTCAACTCTCAGAGCCCGGCCCTCTATATTCCTTTCCTCTCATTCTGCTTGTTTTTCCCTTTATTTTCCACTTGTCATTCTGCCCGTTTCTCTATATTCCTCTCCTGTCATTCAGTCCGCATCTCTCTCTCTCTCCCCTGCCACTTCTCTCGTGCCTCTCCTCCTCCTTCTCCATGGAATCACAGCACAAACCAAACAAATCATTTTCTGGCTAGCCATCATCCCCCTGTCAAGCACTTCATTACCTCCCGTGATGATCCATTACCTTCATTAAGGTTAAAGCCCACTGCTCACCGGAGGAAACAACACAGGGGATTACCCACAGCCATAACCATCTATATTTACCTCTATTATCTAGCCACCTCCACGTGCTGAGTTCTGGGTATTTTAGATGACTGTTCGTAGGACAATCAAACGCTATTAAATCAGTAATGCAAAACAGATAAGAGTTGTTCACAGAGTAGTACATAGTTGTAACGTTTACGAAGCACTGACCGATCTCCGGTCAGAATATAAGGACAAACAACAAATAACCAAGGATAAAATCAACAAACAATAAAAACAACCATAAACACTCGACACAAATAAATAGTATCATACAAAGTTAAAGTTTCATACATCGAACATATTATCCTTGTCTGGACGATATATACAGTACCTGAACTCAAAGCTTCCTGAGTTACCATTCCTGGTGAGCGCTTAACCAAAGGATTTACCTCTCACCAGTTAATATATCTTCAGTGCCTTGATGCTGAAGGGCTCTTGTTCCAGTGAAGTGAAGCTACAATTCCTGTTTTTGGATCAAACCTGATGGCTTCCCGGACTCCAGGTGCTGTTTGACCCCTAATATTCAGCGCTTCCCCGCGATTACGTATAATTTATTATAGGTGGTATTGTCAAAAGGAACAAAGAAAAAATTAATCTACTTTTTGGGTAACACGCAGTTATGATATTCAAAAACGCAACGCAAAACCCGCATGAGTTATACAGCCTCGGTTGACATACGGATTACAGGCCTTAGGTACCCTTATCTTTGATATACCTTTGATGAGTTTTGAGATTTTTTTTATTCCCGGAGCCCAGGATGATCTGACACCTGGTGGAAATGCTTGCCCAGTTTCCTCTTGAAGATTTATACACTTGTCCAGCAGAGTTTCTGATTCTTCCCTCACTTGGCCTGTCCCGGCGACGGCCATGTTTCCCCTCAACCAACCTTCTGCAACTCTTGGAACATTGCATAGCTTCTGACGAAGCAGTGCGAAAGGCCCTATGCCTTTTTTTTTTGCATGCATATATTGTATATATTATTATTATTATTACGAAGACGGAAAACGTATGGCAGTGATTGGGCATGAGAACTTTTAGGCTATTGAAAATCCACGTTCTTCACCACGTTTTTCAGAATTATCCTCGAGCAGAAGGCATCAAGAATCCTTAAGATTCCAGGGTCCTGGCTGATGTTTACACAGCGACCAAGCACGCGTTAGCCTGCACACACCATCCTGTGTTCACTTGAACGTACGTTTGTACACACGTACGCAAACGCACACATGCACGTGTACATGCCTGTGTTTCACCGTTAAAAAATTCCTTTTCCCTTGACACGAGAAAACAATGAAAAGGAGCGATGAAATAGGGTACCTAACTACCAGGAGAGTATTCCTGGGGTCAACGCCCTGGCAATCAGGTCCCAAATGACGAATACTGATTAACGGGCGATGAATGACGAGAGAGAAATAATCGAGTTGTGAGTAATGGACTGGAAATCATAAAATGAATGATGAGAAATACGAGAGAGATGAATGAGTGGTGAGTAAAGAGTGGGAGGATGATGACCCGAGAGAGTGCGAAGTGAATCCATAAGAATTAAAGAAGAAATTTTGAGACGATGAACACACTGATTATTATTATTATTACTACATGAAGCGCTAAACTCGCGTGGGACTTTCAGTGCATGGTGTTGAAGCCTCGATCCTCTGTCCGCTAATTTAAAAACGATGTAATTAGGGCTAACGGTATTAAAAAAAAACATGAGCAGGCTTTTATGCAATGAAATATTGACAAGGTTCAAAGGGAATAATCCCTGAGTGTTGCAAGCTAAGGAGGGTGTTGATAGTGTCCAGTACTCGTCTACAATGGTACGTTTTCTCGAGACAAGTACCACTGTTCAGTACTGTCTCAGTAACGTCATGTACCTCATAAAATGAGTGCCATTCCTCACTGGAGGAGCGGCACTTCAAAATAGTGTCTTTTTGGCGGTGTATTCACAAGGTGAGTGCTACTGAGGGTATGTTCACTCATGACTCGTGTGTCACTGCCTAATACTGTCATTATGGTGGTATATTCACTAAAGGTGAGTGTCACTTCCCAATACTATATAGAGGTATGTTCACTCACTACATGAATGGCACTGCCCAGTACAGCCTTCGCTCACTGCATTAGTGCCACTGCACAATGTTTTCTTTATAGTGGAATTTTCACTAACAAGAGGAGTGGCACTGCCCGGCACTGCCTCTATGGCGGTATATGTTTACTCAAAATTAGTGTCACTGCCAAATACTGTCTTCACTGCGGTCAGTTCCCTCACAGCATTGGTGTTATTTCCTCTATGGCAGTATAGTCACCCACTGGATAAGTCCACTTCCTAATGTTGTCTTTATTCCAGTATGTTCACCCAAGTGTCATGTCCCAGTACTGTCCAAGCGTGTCCCAGTACTGTCCAAGCGTGTCCCAGTACTGTCCAAACATGTCACAGTACTGTCCAAACATGTCCCAGTACTGTCCAAACATGTCCCAGTACTGTCTAAACATGTCCCAGTACTGTCCAAACATGTCCCAGTACTGTCCAAACATGTCCCAGTACTGTCCAAGCGTGTTCACAAAGGTCAATGGTTTCACATAATAGTCTTCATGCGGTATAGAGTATTCGGGTACTGGATGAGTGGAAGTACTCAATGCTGTGACACTTCCCTATGATAAGTTTACAAGGGGTAGGTTCACTCTTTGGATGAGTGCCACTGCCCAATACGTCTTTATGAGCAGTATGTTCACACACAGAATGAGTAGCACTCATTGGACGAGTGGCTCTCATTGGACGAATGGCACTGCCTAACACTGACTGGGTCACCATGTCACTCGCAGGATGAGTGGCATTACTGAATACCGATCATTCTGCAGTAAACTCACTCACAGGATATAATCTCCGAGAGTTTTCTACTCCCGGAGCCCGGCCATGAGCCAGGCTTGTCTGGTGTTTGCCTGGTCAACCAGGTTGTTGCTGCTGGTGGCGCTCTGCCCCACATATCCATCACGGCCTGGCTGATCTGGCACTCTTCAAAACCCACCCTATCAGCCATCCATTCATATCTTCCTCCCTCTTCTCTATTCCTATATCCCTCCTACCCTTCTTCCCATTTCCTCTTACCTCCTGCCTAAGAAATTGTCTGATCGGTTTATTGGTTTTAGTTCTCACTCAACTATTTTAGTATTCTGTTTTATCCTATTCTTTCCTTTTTTCCCCTCACTGAAACTTAGTCGCTCCTTCGTTTATATATATACTGTGTATGTATATATATATAGGTCATACAAACTCAATAGCTATTTAGTAGAGTCATTGACACAATCTTAATCAACAATGCTATACAAAATCACAGGATTGATCATCATGCCAGGTGGGTTGATGGATTGGTGACGCTCGACCGGTGTCTACGCACCAAACTTCATACTACGTCAGTTGTGAATGGTTATATAACGAGTTTAGCTGATACTGTACCATACACTGACAGGTACACAAGATTACGGATAACATAAGTAGTGGGATTAAAGGATATTAGAAGTAGAAATTTGGATTATAGAAATATTATCGGAATGGTATATAAGATTCCCAAGTTAGGCCTATTGACCGACACTGAGAAGAATATCAGACAATATTTAGGAAAAGATACTTCTGAGTACCCCTGGGAACATTCGAGAACCCCAGAGGGGACAAAAGAGCACATTCATTTATTTTATTTTATTAATTAAAAAGGTTACACATAATAACAGCAATCCATATGTATAGTATCCACTGAGAAACGTATTTTCTAAAGTCACATGATCCTGTTCTAAGCGGCTAGAAAAAGCGTGGGGCTGGATATTATATCTTGTAATTTCATAATCCTTGACTTGTCAAAACCCTCCTACCCCATATGGGGGGATGGGGATGGTGGTGGTGCAGGGTGGCACCGAACCGTTGGCTCACGTTCCGAGGCTGTGGCAGGTGACAAACCCGCACTGCGCTACTCTGAGAGAAACTTCCCCTCACTTTTTCAGTTGCTGCCTTGCAACATTGCATTGCTCCTGATGACGCACTGAGAAGTGTGAAAGTACTTGAGCTAAAGATTTCCACCCTCTGTCGCCTGTCTTTGATTGTTTGCATATACTATATGCATGTCGTGCCGAATAGGTAAAACTTGCGATTTTGGCTTAAATAGCAACAGGTTCTTTGGTACAAAATTATTAATTTTTACATTAACATAAATGAAAAATATATATTTTTAAACGTATAAGAGAAAATGTAAGAAAGGACTTTATTTTAAATGAGTTCTTGCTAATTGACCAATTTTACCTAATATATTATATATATATATATATATATATATATATATATATATATATATATATATATATATATATTGCACAGTTTCAAGTCACTTGCATGCATTCACGCACTCGACAGACACACCACACCGCACAAGACGACACCCACCACACACACAGGCACAAGCACGCAGACACCCACCACACACTCAGGCACAAGCACCAGACACACCACCACACTCAGGCACAAGCACGCACACACCACACACTCAGGCACAAGCACGCAGACACACCCACCACACACTTCAATGCTCTTCCAGTTTTCAAACAACTCTAACCATCATTGTGACAATTTCTTCCAGGTTCTCTCTTCCTCCCCTGACACCTACAACACCTTGGAAATCCTCAGTGATAACTTGAATCCTCCACTTCAGGTAAGAGAAAACAACGAAAACCGTGCTCGCTCTTCTCTCTCTCTCTCTCTCTCTCTCTCTCTCTCTCTCTCTCTCTCTCTCTCCATTCTTACTATCTTTCTCATCGTTCTCCCTATTTATCTGTTTCTCTTGCCCTTCGTTCTTTCAATATCAACCTCTCGCTCTCTCAACTTTTTTAAAATTAAGCACTTATCACACTTTATCCTCGTGCTGCCCTTTCTTTCCTAACTAAATTCCATTCCTTTCTCTCCCTCTTTTCCCTCTCCTTCACCCCTGCACCCTCTCCATTCCTCTCCATTCTTACTATTGTTCCCTCAATGTAATTATCACAGAATAGGGTAACAACATGCTGCTGATGTATTCAATTTGGCTAAAGAAATCCAGTCTTCCTTTTCCCAGAGCTTCCTCTACCCTCACTGGCATTCGTCCCTCTACCATCCTACCTTATCCCATAGCTTCTGCTGCTCTACATTCATCAGTTCTCCTCAACGCCACTCTACAAACCACATTTTCCAGGCACGCCGTCTGGAACTGTCTTTACACAAAAACCTCCGAAACTGTCTAACTCGAGAAGGAAAATCTGTTTACAGATCGTTCCGCACACTTCCCTCGCCTCCTTCCCTATACTAAAATCACCCTAACCTTATTCTTCATCTTCCCTAATCTCCGCTCTTCCAGCCCGACTCTCCTCCTCTTCTAATCGCATTCTTCTCCCCTAACCTCCGCTCTCCTTGTCCTACTCTTCTTCCCTAGCATATCTTCTAGCCCTATTTTCTTCCAGCCTTCCCTCCAAGCCCCACTCTCCTACCTCCTTCACGTCTCTCCTGGAGCCTCCTCACTAAGCCTGAGCTGCTCATGTGTGTTGGGATCGCATCTTAGGTATCACTCGCTTCGCCTCCTTCGTCGGCTTCAGCGCTGCAAAGATTTTCTTATACGCCAGAAGGGAGGAAAGAGCTACTCTCCTCCTGTGCTCATCCTCATTCTTCTGCGCAAGCGCTTCTTCTGCACCGGTGTATCGTCCACCTGCGCCGTGTCCCTCCACCTGTGCCTCATCATCCTTTAAAGTTTCCTCTTTCCGAATCTACTTTTCCTCTTCTTGAGCCTCCCCTCCTTTTGTGCCTTTTCCTCCTGAGCCTCCTCTTCCTATGGTCTTCTCAGTGTCTGGCGATGACGTCCACCACTTTCCATGCCTCTCGGTGAGCAAGTACTACTCAGAATCGAGTTTACTGGCGGTAATTACAATTTCTCTTTCTTCCCAACACATGAAATCCACATAAATGAAAGTGCAGGATCTTATGGAAAACTTACTATCAAAGGCGTAATCTTGCTTAAAGCAAAACATATGTTCTTTCCTCAGGCAAAGACCTTATTCTCCATGGAGACATACAAGTCTTTAATCCACATGCCTGGTCTGAGCTCTTATAGTACTATTTTTCCATCCAGGAAACTAAGGTCGTCAAGTTCTCTAATGACTCTACCAATATCTACGTCTTTATTTAAATTAGACATGTGACCTTAATGTGCATCCTTGTTGGCTGACTGGTCAACCAAGTTGATACTGCTAGAGGTTTGCTTTCCTACATAACCATCATACCCTGACTGCTGGTAGTAAGTTGAGTTATGAAACACAGACGTTGATACAGTGTTTTCTAATTACGCTTATAGTGCCCCTGATTTTTCACTCTGATCTTTGACTCGAGTAAGTTCTGATAGTGTGAAAATTTGGGACCTGGCATTCAAGTATATTTCACGTTTATCATCAGTCTTACGTCCGCTTTAGAGAATACATTCCAAGAACTCTGAGACGTTCTTAGTAGTTTAAAATGTCTTATTGACTAGCTTTGATCTCTTCCTTGCCTTGAAGTATGCTATGGACACAGTGCGACATTCGAGTAGCAGTAGTTGCGAAGCTTAAACACTTCGACCGAACTCACAGGCAAAAATAAATACAACACAATAAAAAAATTAACAAACAAAAGCAACGAACAAATACAACACAGTAAACGATATTCGAGAAACGCGAGTACAATGTGATTTCAAAATTTTAATTATTTACGTTTTTTTTTTTGTCACTATACCCTTTACTCTATTTTCTCGTTCTTGCTGCTATCAGGGAGAGTTACGTGGAACAAAACAAACCCGAGACTGCCGAACCCGGAACCAGCAAAATCTAGAGGAATTGGACTCGCATACCATACCGTCCACACAACTGCGAATTCCTGAATCCGGGAACAACAAGTCGCTGGTCAGCACAAAAAAAAAAATCCATGTAAAAACATTTTACCGCACTCAGACTAGATACAAGTCATTCAAGGATGTACACACACTCACTTTCCTCTCCCCTCTCCTCATTCTCCTTCCATTTTCACTCCTCTCCCCCTTCTTACTCTCTTCTTTCCACTATCATCATAACTTGTCTATCGCTTCACTTACGTACCCACTGTATCAGGCCGTCTTCCTCTTTTTTCCTTTCCTGCCTCCTCCTCCTCCTCCTCCTCCTCCTCCTCCTCCTCCTCCTCCTCCTCCTCCTCCCTCCCTCCTCCTCCTCCTCCTCCTCCTCCTCCTGCCTCCTCCTCCTGCCTCCTCCTCCTCCTCCTCCTCCTCCTCCTCCTGCCTCCTCCTCCTGCCTCCTCCTCCTGCCTCCTCCTCCTCCTCCTCCTCCTCCTCCTCCTCCTCCTTCTCCTCCCCCCGTTTCTATTCCACTTTTCATCTTTCTTTCTCTCCCAATTCTCGATCTGTTTTTCTTCCTTTTCACTTTTCCTCCAAATCCTCTTCATCTCTTCCTAGCTTGTCTTGAGCTTTACCCTAGGACTCCCTTCTAAGCCACGAATCTCTCTTGAGAAGAACGAGGAGAGCTTCGAAGAGCAGTGATAAAATGAGAGGAAAGAAAGGAAATGGACAAAATGACGGAAGAAGAAAAAAGAAAAAGGATGAAAATGAATATGAAAAAACAGGACTGAGAAGAAAGAGGAACTAGAGGAATTGGAGAAACAGAACAGGGAGAAAGGGGAGGGGAAGAAAGCGTAGCCAGCCTCTTGGATGGGTCTGTGCAGTAATCCCCAAGTGAGTCTCGCCGCACCCTATCAGCCGCTGGTGTTGGAGTGTGAGAGCAGCAGCAGCTGGGGAAGACGGGGAGGAATAGGGAGACACCGATGAGGACTTGGTGGGGAGTCTGGCGGACGAGTTAATGGGAAAGGAGTCCTGGTAGAAGAGGAGAAATAAGAGAAAAAAACTCTCACTAATGACAACGTATACAATAAAATCAGTTTGAAAAAATGACTTTCAAGGGTCAGGGGAAGAGGCATGATGCTGGTAGAGGACTTCTGATCAAAGTAACAAGAGCTTAATTTTCATGGATCAGAACCCCTAAAGGTTTACGGAAATCAACACACCAAAACAACCTGGGGCGCATACAAACGGTGTATGCATAGGTGGTAAATAGCCTTCAGAAATGTGAACAAGAAGGCATCGAGACCACCGCTGAAGGCGTACAAGTTCAGTGCGAAGTTTGCTGAAAGCCTGGTATTAGTACTTCGAAAGCAGGAGAACAAAGATCCGATAATCAGAAGAGACATGATCGCAACATATAAAATACTCAGAGACATAGACGAAGTTTATGGAACACTAAGAAGGAAACATAACAAAAGGTCACAATATGAATCTAAGTTCAAATGAGCCAAAGGGAAAATAAGAATGACTTCCATCAGTGCGAATATAGGAAACACATCGAGTGTACTAGAAAAGGATTAACGGAAGGCCAGATAAATACACATAGTATTTAAAAGTAGATACGACAGAGCTAAAAGAAAACAAGACAACAGAGTAAGCAACGGCGAAACCCAAAAGCTGGAGGTAAACTCCCGTAGACATTACAAGGAAAGTACGTATATGTATTACTATGAGAGAGAGAGAGAGAGAGAGAGAGAGAGAGAGAGAGAGAGAGAGAGAGAGAGAGAGAGAAATGAACACGCTCGCGCACACATAGGGAAGAGAGGACCTAGTAGCTACCAGCGAAGAGGCGGGGCCAGAAGCTACGAATCGACCTCTGCAACTACAAATAGGTGAGTACAAATAGGTGTGTACACACACACACACACACACACACACACACACACCTTAACATGGCTTTCAAATATATGATTGTTATAGTTCTAAAAAAAAATAGCAGCATACGTTAGAACAAAATTTTGAAATGCAGCTGCAGGAAAGTGTTCTCGCCGCAATAAAAGCTAAAGTTAAGAGTTCATAAACACGTTACAAAATTATTCCCAGTGGTAAGAAATGTGAATTACGATGACCGAAATTACTAGAATATTTCTTCATAAAGAATGAGCTGATAAATGACCCAAGAGCAGCAGTACACGCTAAAACCACAGGACACACACACAAAAAATATATATATATATATGTATGACAAGCTAAAGAATGAAGACAGGAAACCATAAGCATAGTTCTGCTGCTGCAACAACAAACAGAAACCAGATGGTATTCGCATACACATGTTAGGGTTTTGGCAGCATTGTCTCCGTCACCTGCGTCTCGGTCACGTGTAACAAGTGCAAAGCCCATTATGGAGGAAAGCCCAGTTAGGCAGTTACTCCGGCAGCCGAGAGCCTCCAGGTGAGGTGAGAGAAGAAGTAAATAGGACAAGATGCATGTGCAACACTAGTTATCTTTACTGACGAAATGTTTAGCCTGAGTTGCAGACTTCATCAGTCGAAATTAATTACAATCCTGAAATCAGTAGACGAAGTAGAAAGGTAGACTGAGGTAATCTGCCCTCAGCCTTGACGAAAGAAATCCTCAAGACGGCAGACGAAGTGGGAGATCATCAGTCTCTTATAACGACATAAGAGAAAATAAACCGCTCGGGGAAATTTCTTTTTCCTCTGAAAGCTCTCTTTATTCTCTTGGTCATGAGACCACAACATTACTGGACGTGACTTCTTTATAAACATCAAGAACACAAACATACCAGCTCGCCTATTACTCTCTGATGTATTTCCGAATTCCATTTAAGATAAACAGGATTAATGTCAGTAGAATTCGGGACAAGAATTACTAGCCTCGAGCTGCTGGACTTTGAGATCATACAGACAGCGCTTCTACCATCGATAATTTTACAATTGCCTCTTCTGTTGATGACAAAATAGAAAATTCTCTTACCTGTTAATGACAATGACAACTCTCCCGCTGATGATAACAAAGACTACTGCCTCTCCTGTTGGTGACAAACTAGCCAACTGCCTCTCCCATGAGAGACAAATTAAACAAGCGCTTCTCCCGTTGTTGGGAGGGATATAGAATATTCTGGTGATCCGTAAATTACCGTCCCCTCCTTTAATGATGAGAAGCCAGAACACCTGCTATCGCCACTAACGAGGCACCACCGTTGTCTAGTGCAGTGTAGTGGAAGTGAAGTGAAGAGTGCCGCCAGTGTGCGCAACTGTCCACCACTCCTTGCTGAAAACCCACTTTCCTCGGGCGCACGTGTCAGCATAGGCCTTTCGAGTCCACGAAGCTGAATTCTCTCTTGGTAAGGTCAGATTCAGCCACCGTAATTCACGCCGCGTTCAATGCCGTACTGCGAAATTAAGGGATAGTGATTAAGGCTACGTGGAACAAGCTTTTAATGAGCCAGTTAGTCCTCTGAACGACAAGCATCAGTGAACACAGCCTTTCCCCTTCCCCTGCTGCTGCTGCTGCTGCTGCTGCTGCTGCTGCTGATGTCGATGCCCAGCCAGTACTAGCACCCAATACCAACGTCGCCAGAAATCAGAATTCCTGGAGAAGACTGGAGGGTGTAACATGCACAGATGTGTGGGGGGGAAAAGGCAAATATATAAAACAAGCCTTTATTTCGACAACATTTCGCTCTAAACACAGCTTGATGGAAACAAGATAAAGCTTTTCTGAGAGCGAAACTTTGTCCCTAATAAAGGCTTATCCTTCTTGCGTCTTTTTTTGCAAATTGCATGAAAAGCCAGTGTGGGACGCAGACGTGGGACGCAAGAGTGGGACGCAGGCATGGGACGCAAGAGTGGGACGCAGGCGTGGGACGCAGGAGTGCGATTATATAAAATATACAAAGACAAATTAATGTTGCTGTTGTTATTATATGGCAAGAAAAGATAGATAATATATTTACTACATTACGAGAGACTGAAAGAAAGATAAACAGAAGGACTTAAACAGAGAACAGGAGAGCGATGATCCGAATGGCCCTTTCTGCATGGCTGAAAATGGGAACAGAACCATAAAATGAGAAACAACAGCAGAAGAGGGAAGAGCAGGATGAATAAGAGGATGAGGAGGAGCAGAAGGTTGAGTATGAGCATGAGGAGGAGCAGAAGGTTGAGTAGGAGGATGAGGAGGAACAGAAGGTTGAGTAGTAGACAGAGGAACACATTTAACGAGTAGAACGCGCTTAACCACAAGAAATTTTTCAATAAATTTTCGCCTTTCAAAAATAAAAAAAAATAGCACTAAAACATGTGATTTCAACCACAACACCTGGCGCTGTTTTACCGATATATTTTTATCCCACACGTACACAAATATTTCAAATAAGTTTATAAAATACAGATACCGTTAGTTAACTTTATGACAACAGTTTTCGAATTCATAATTGTAAATATTTTTGTTCATATTTTTGTTAACAGTTCAGTTATGCAGATGTATTTCCACTGTTAGGTAAACAATGGCCATCCATTACCAGCATGAACATACCAATTACCAGTCTCCAGCTCTTGTCTTGAAGTTATAACCAAAGTTGAGGGACTGATTACCTCCTCGTCTTCCACCTTTCTCTGCACTTGACTGAAGAAGACACTGCGTGGCGAAACGTTTGCAGAATAAATATGCCCAAACGTTGCACAAGTGTCTCAAGGCTAGACTTGGCTCTTGCTGTAAGAGGCCTATAGGCCTAGACATTACAGCTTGCCTGCTCTGATATTTTCAGTAAATATCGGTCCACTTTCCTCTGAAAAAAAACTCTCTCTAAATGCTATTATTTCACTTTTTTAATTATGTAAAATACAAGTTAAATATATTTTATTCATCTCCAAACAGACAGAAATACAAGGCTCAACACGTGTCCCACATTATTAATCATTCCTGATTTAAATAAAATATTTAACCAAACAATTTGCCGTTAACCTACATAATTCGATAAAAAAAATTAACCAACACAGGTTATATTTTTAACCTATGTTACATTATTTTTTTGTGATTTTGTTTGACATATTCACTGAGTGCTGTTTACCTACAGTATCTCCATTATCAGTATAGTGGATCAATACCTCTGATCCAGCCGGCAAATGTCACATTTCTAAGGCGTCTACATGCTGACCACCTTTCTTTCCGATGCTTTCTAATGGACTCTTAAATTCGAAGGTTGAGTGAACGTCTCTCTCTTCTATGGTTCGAAGGTTGAGTGAACGTCTCTCTCTCTCTAGGGTTCGAAGGTTGAGTGAACGTCTCTCTCTCTAGGGTTCCAAGGTTGAGTGAACGTCTCTCTCTAGGGTTCCAAGGTTGAGTGAACGTCTCTCTCTAGGGTTCCAAGGTTGAGTGAACGTCTCTCTCTAGGGTTCGAAGGTTGAGTGAACGTCTCTCTCTCTAGGGTTCGAAGGTTGAGTGAACGTCTCTCTCTCTAGGGTTCGAAGGTTGAGTGAACGTCTCTCTCTCTAGGGTTCCAAGGTTGAGTGAACGTCTCTCTCTCTAGGGTTCCAAGGTTGAGTGAACGTCTCTTAAGCCTTAAACTCCCTCTATCTGATGTAGAAAATGAGGAAACTGAAAGGTAAAGCCGTGTAAACGTACACATTAACGTAATGACGAAATGCCTGGAATCGTCTGCTATGACTCCTCATACACCCAACAACTCGACTCACTCCGAGTCATACTCTTTCCCTGACACCCAACAACTCGACTCACTCCGAGTCATACTCTTTCCCTGACTCCACTATAAACAGAAATAATATTTTTGAAAAGCTTTCAGATTCAGTTTCTTATAAACAGATGACCCTGCTATAGATTTTTAACAGATGCACTCAACTATTCTATATACTGATTACTGTAATCAAGAGGCAACTTTTTCAATGGGGGTGATCGATATTTTTTAGTAACGACTAAGGGAAAGTCTAATATTCACGCAGAAATACTAAACCCGTTGGGGTCAAACAATGTCTGGGAAATGGGAGGCAATAAAATTTGACCCAAGGGAAGGGTAATTCTAATTTTTTATAACAAGAGACCTTCACTTGCATCAAGACCTTCACTTGCATCAAGACCTTCATTTGCATCAAGACCTTCACTTCGTCTATATAACAATGATCCTCAGTATAACTCCTTTGGCTTGATTAGCGGCAACATTATATATATGTCGTGCCGAATAGGTAAAACTTGCGATTTTGGCTTAAACAGCAACGCTCTTCTTGCCGAATAAGGCAAGCAAAAATTTGGGTATACAATAATTTCGCAAAAATCATTCTGAACCTAACGAAAAAATATATTTCATTGCGTTTGTTTATTATTAAATTATTGTAAACTTATCTAAAATATATTTAGTTGGATTAGGATAAATTAAATTGCTCTTGTTATAATAAAGTTAGGTAAGTTTTCTAAGGTTCTTTTGGTACAAAATTATTATTTTTACATTAACACAAATGAAAAAAATATATGTTTAAACGTATAAGAGAAAATTTTAGAAACGACTTAATTTTTAATGAGTTCTTCGTAACTGACCAGTTTTACCTATTCGACACGACATATATATATATATATATATATATACACACACACACACACGCCACGGTGGATAGAAAGCTTCAGTTCATGTATTTTCACATGACTCCGCGCGTCATCAGGAGCTATGCACTGTTGCATGAGTAGCAACAGGAGAAATGAGGGGAAGTTTTCTCAGGGCAGGGCAGGGCAGGGCAGGGCAGGGCGGTGACTCATGTAAAGAGGCAAAACTGCTTACTGCATTTTTTTTTTTTGACTGACGTGCATGTGTGTGCGCGTGCTCACCTAGTTGTGGGTGCAGGGTTTAATTGATAGCTCCTGGCCCCGCCTCTTCGCTGGTCGCTACTTGGTTCACTTTTCCCCTGCCCCATGAGCTATATCGTACCTCTTCTTAAAGCTATGTATGGATCCTACCTCCACCACATCACTCTCCAGATTTCTCCACTTCCTGACAACTCTATTACTGAAGAAATATTTCCCAACGTCCCTGTGATTTATTTGAGTTTTCAGCTTCCGGGTGTGACCCCTTGTTGCTGTGTCACATCTCTGAAACACTCTACCCCTATCCACCTTGTCAATTCATCTCAGTATTTTATATTTTGTTATCATGTTTCCCCTATCCATCCTGTCCTCCAGTGTCGCCATGTTGATTTCCCTTAACCTCTCCTCGTAGGACATACCCCTTAGCTCTGGGACTAGTCTTGTTGCAAATCTTTGCACTTTCTCTAATTTCTTGACGTGCTTGAGCAGGTGTGGGTTCCATAATGGTGCTGCATACTCCAGTATGGGCCTGAAGTACACGGTGTACAGTGTCTTGAATGACTCCTTACTCAGGTGGTGGTGTGTGGTGTGTGTGTGTGTGTGTGTGTGTGTGTGTGTGTGTGTAAATCAACTACACTTCGAATAATTAGATATATGAAACAAATGTTTTTCAAACCATCTGACTAGGCTAAATTAGACGTACTTTTCAAACGTGTTTTAAGATATTCACATACAATAAAAAAAATACATAAAAACGGACTTTTTATGTATTTGACCCAAGGAAAACACAAGGGACAGCTGGCGAGTTTCAAGTTTGTGTCACTGTGAATGCTGACGCTATATTAGTTCTTATTTTGGTCTCAAAGAGGAGACAGGAAGTTCTTACGAGATCTCCTTGACAGATAAACTTATCGAGGAGTAAGAGGAAGGAGTCTGGTTGAGAGAGGGGCTGGGGAGGGGGAAGACCTGCTCTCTAAGAACATAAGAAAGGAGGAATACTGCAGCAGGCCTGTTGGCCCATACTAGGCAGGTCCTTCACATTCCATCCCACTAACAGAATATTTGCAAATATTCAATACTACCCAAGAAATAAGCTTTGATAATTCTATTTACTCATGTGCAATTCCCACTCAAATCCAACCCCTCTCATTCATGAATTTATCCAACCTAAATTTGAAACTACCCAAGGTCCTAGCTTCAATAACCCTACTAGGCAGACTGTTCCACTCATCAACTACCCTATTTCCAAACCAATACTTTCCTATATCCTTTCTAAATCTAAACTTATCTAATTTGAATCCATTATTGCGGGTTCTCTCTTGGAGAGATATCCTCAAGACCTTATTTATATCCCCTTTGTTAATACTCATTTTCCACTTGTATACCTCGATCATGTCTCCCCTCATTCTTCGTCTTACAAGTGAATGTAATTTTAGGGTCTTCAATCTTTCTTCATACGGAAGATTTCTAATGCTATGTATTAATTTAGTCATTCTACGCTGAATGTTTTCTAACGAATTAATATCCATTCTATAATATGGAGACCAGAACTGAGCTGCGTAATCTAGGTGAGGCCTTACTAAAGCTGTAATATAACCTCTGGACTTCTGTTGTTTACACTTCTTGATATAAATCCCAGTAATCTGTTTGCCTTATTACGTACGCTTAGGCATTGCTGTCTTGGTTTAAGGTTGCTGCTTACCATAACCCCAAAGTCCTTTTCGCAATCTGTATGGCTAAGTTCTACGTTATTTAACTTATAAGTGCTTGGGTTATGGACACTCCCGAGCTTCAGAACCTTGCATTTATCTACATTGAACTGCATCTGCCACTTTTCTGACCAGGAATTGAGTTTGTCTAAATCCTCCTGAAGTTCCCTGACATCTACGTTTGAATCAATTATCCTACCTATCTTCGTGTCATCGGCGAATTTGCTCATATCACTGGTAATTCCCTCATCAACGGGCCTAAGACTGATCCCTGTGGAACACCACTTGTTACAGATCCCCACTCGGATTTAACCCCATTTATGCACACTCTCTGCTTCCTATTGGTGAGCCATGACTCGACCCATGACAGTACTTTTTCCCCAATGCCATGAACTGCCACTTTCTTTAAAAGTCTCTGGTGCGGTACTCTATCAAAAGCCTTACTAAAATTTAAATAGACAATATCGAATTCTTTATCGTGATCAACAGCCTCAAAAGCTTTACTAGTGGCAGACGGAAGGGAAACAAAAGAAGTTTAAGAGAAAACTAGATCACAACCTGGCCTTATAGGACAAGCTGTGGTGGCTACATGCAACAATAGCCTGGCTGACCAGGTACCAAGTAGTCAACAGGGAAGATTCGCCTCAGACCATAAAAGCCCTTGAAATCAGTAATAGGTATGTCACAGATACCTTGTTATTCAGCCACCATGGGTGGTCACACTTCAGGCAGACAAGTAAGCATATACAGAGGCATTAGCACATTATATCTGAAACCTAGAAAGGGAACGACGCTCCCTCTACAGATAGAAACAGGGGTCACAATTTCTCAAGAGGTCTCTGACTAGAAAAAAAAAAAGAGACATCGTGTTTAGTCTGAAAGAATCCTATAATCACCAGGGTAGAGGGGATGGGGGACACACACAACTCCCAGTTGTGAAAATTAAAAAAAAAATCCAGAATTAGGATGCAACTTGTTTTACAGTGAGCAGTTCAACTGATATTTTAGCACTAGAGTGAAACTCCTCACTGCATTTGTGTTGGAAGATGCCAACGAAATCATCCCACCGTCCTCTGCCCCCAAACCCAGATTCCTGGAGATACAGTCATGACCAGGCCTCGTGGTGGATCAGATCCTGATCAACCAGGCTGTTACTGCTGGCCGCACGCTAACCAACGTACGAACCAAAGCCCGGCTGGTCAACATCCATTCTCAAAATATCCCTCCATATCATCCTTCCCCAATATCCTCCCCCACATCCCTCCCCCACATCCCTCCCCACATCCCTCCCTCACATCCCTCCCACATCCCTCCCCACATCAATCCCCACATCCCTCCCCTCACATCCCTCCCACATCCCACCCCATATCCCTCCCCACATCAATCCCCACATCAATCCCCACATCCCTCCTCACATCCCTCCCCACATCCCTCCCTCACATCCCTCCCCACATCCCTCCCCACATCCCTCCCTCATCCCTCCCCACATCCCTCCCTCACATCCCTCCCCACATCCCACCCACATCCCACCCCATCCCTCCCCACATCAATCCCACATCCCTCCCCACATCAATCCCCACATCCCTCCCCTCATCCCTCCCCACATCCTACTCCCTTATCACCTCCAAGAGTGGCGTATCACGCACATTCATTCACTTCACAAAGTGATTACACAAAAAACTTACCCTCCCGGTCCCTCCCCCTCACATCAATCCCACCACCCCAACAACCCATCCCCCGACAGTCACACAGTGGTCCATGTAAGGAGATGATACCTCCTCTGTGAGATGAACCCCGGGGTATTCCTCACATCCAGGGTATATCTTAATTATCAAAAATCCATGCCCGGCTTGTAAAGTTAAAAATTGATGCTTTTCTAAATGAAACTCAGGAAATAAATGTCGTTCACAGCTGCCGTTCGCGATTCTGGGCCGGATTTTCCGTCTGACCGCGAACGTAAACAGGTAGCAAGCCAGACCAAGAGGGGACGTGTTTTTGTTCCACTGGAGGGGAGAGGGTGAGGGTGGAGAGAGGGTGGAGGGGTGAGGGAAGAGGGGTGAAGGTGGAGGAGAGAGGGTGGAGGACGGACGGTAGAGGGGAGAGGGTGGAGGGGTGAAGATGAAGCTTAGCGTGCAGGGAAGGGAGAGGGTAGGGAGAAGGGAAGGGTTGGGGAAGGGAGAGTGTTGGGGAAGGAGAGGGTTGGGGGAAGGGAGAGGTTAGGGGAAAGGGGAGGGTAGAGGAAGGGGAGGGTAGGGGGAAGGAGGAGGGTAGAGGGAAGGGGGAGGGTAGAGGGAAGGGGAAGGGGAGAGGGAAGGAGAAGGTGGAAAGGAGAGTGGAGGGAGGATAGGGGGGGGATTGATGATGGAGAGGTGGCAGTGGAGGCTCTCATCTGGCCAGTAAATGTGACATTTCTAGCAACTGGAAGAGAGGGAGGTGATGGAGGAGAGGGAGGTGATGGAGGAGAGGGAGGTGATGGAGGAGAGGGAGGTGATGGAGGAGAGGGAGGTGATGGAGGAGAGGGAGGTGATGGAGGAGAGGGAGGTGATGGAGGATAGGGAGGTGATGGAAGAGAGGGAGGTGATGGAGGAGAGGGAGGTGATGGAGAGAGGGAGGTGATGGAGGAGAGGAGGTGATGGAGGAGAGGGAGTGATGGAGGAGAGGGAGGTGATGGAAGAGGGAGGTGATGAGAGAGGGAGGTGGAGGAGGAGGGAGTGAGAGGAGAAGGTATGGAGGAGAGGGAGGTGATGGAAGAGAGGGAGGTAAGAGAGCGGGAGGTAGAGAAGAGGGAGTTGGAGGAGGCAGCGGAGAAGAGAGGAAAGTATATAGGAAAATGAGGGAGAGAAAGATAGAAGAAAGAGCAGGTGTTTAATTTATGATGGGTATGGCAGGTGTGTAAGATATAGTGGATGTGGCAGGTGTGTAAGGTATGGTGGGTGTGACAGATGTGTAAGGTGTGGCAGGTGTGTAAGGTATGACAGGTGTGTAAGATGTTGCAGGTGTGTAAGGTATGACAGGTGTGTAAGGTGTGGCAGGTGTGTAAGGTATGGCAGGTGTGTAAGATATGGTGGGTGAGGCAGGTGTAAGGTATGGTGGGTGTGGTAGTTGTGTAAGGTATGGTGGGTGTGACAGGTGTGTAAGGTATGGTGGGTGTGACAGGTGTGTAAGGTATGGTGGGTGTGGCAGGTGTGAAGGTATGGTGGGTGTGGTAGGGGTGTAAGGTATGGTGGGTATGGTGGGTGTGGTAGGTGTGTAAGGTATGATGGGTGTGTAAGGTGTGTAAGGTATGGTGGGTGTGGTAGGTGTGTAAGGTATGGTGGGTGTGGTAGGTGTGTAAGGTATGGTGGGTATAGTGGGTGTGTAAGGTATGGTGGGTATGGTGAGTGTGGTAGGTGTGTAAGGTATGGTGGGTGTGGCATGTGTGTAAGGTATGGTGGGTGTGGCATGT
This sequence comes from Cherax destructor, assembly GCA_009830355.1. Lineage (NCBI taxonomy): Eukaryota > Metazoa > Arthropoda > Malacostraca > Decapoda > Parastacidae > Cherax > Cherax destructor. The sequence continues at coordinate 782,397 of WNWK01000099.1, read as the reverse complement.
GTGTAAGGTATGGTGGGTGTGGTAGGTGTGTAAGGTATGGTGGGTGTGGTAGGTGTGTAAGGTATGGTGGGTGTGGTAGGTGTGTAAGGTATGGTGGGTGTGGTAGGTGTGTAAGGTATGGTGGGTGTGGTAGGTGTGTAAGGTATGGTGGGTGTGGTAGGTGTGTAAGGTATGGTGGGTGTGGTAGGTGTGTAAGGTATGGTGGGTGTGGTAGGTGTGTAAGGTATGGTGGGTGTGGTAGGTGTGTAAGGTATGGTGGGTGTGGTAGGTGTGTAAGGTATGGTGGGTGTGGTAGGTGTGTAAGGTATGGTGGGTGTGGTAGGGGGCAACAGCGAAAAATGATGACAGAAATAAAGATTTGGGCAATAACACTCACAAGGAATTTAAGTGGGTGGGTGGGATGGGGGTGTGAGGTTAGGTGGGCTGGATGGGTGGTGCGGGGGGGCGGAATGGGTAGTGTTCATGGGTGGGTGGGATGCATGGTGTTAGTGGGCGGGATGGGTGGTGTGGGTGGGCAGGAAGGGTGACGTGGGTTAAAGGATGGGAAGATAACACAGGAGATAATAAAACCTAAGAAAACGACTGAGGAAGAGGAGGAGGAGGAAGAGGAGGAGGAAGAGAAGGAGGAAGAGGAAGAGGAGGAATACTGCATGATAAATGCTGAACTGCATCACAAAGATGAAACTCCCCAGAAAAAAATGCAATAAAGGGGAGAAGAAAACGACAAGAGTAATAAAGAAAACGAAAATGGGAGAAGAGGAGAACGCAGCGGAATAAGAATGGGAAGAGCCTGATAAAGTGAGTCGTAGAGAAAGAGATAAACAGAAAAGTATTATATACCAGAATTCTGAAAATAACAATAAGTAATCTAGTAGCACACTGCGGATGTATTTAATTCCACTTATTAAAAACTTAATACCTGTGACATGCCTGTCACCTATTTCGAGGGTTTCCTAACCCGGCCACAAGCAGGGCTTCCTTGATTTTATTAAGTGTGAAGCACTAAATTCGCAGGGGGGGGGAATGAATGGGAGGCAATCAGGTTCGTTCCAAGGTAAGAGAAGCCTGGTATAATTCCTTAACTGGTAAATAAAATGACTTTAATACAAGCATAGAAATATAACTTCACAATCAACCCTTCAAAGGATGATGTGGTGTCAATAAAGGGTTCTTGATCCAAGGATCAAGAACACCTGGAGCTTCACTCCCCTTCCTCAAATCAAACCTGAATGCCCATCATTCCCTAAGAGTCTGGATCCAACACGTTGGTGAGTAAGACGTGCGAACCCTGGATGGCTTTTTCAGTCCAATACAGAGAACACATTGGAATGAAAAAGCCAGCGGCTTAGCGAAACGTTTCGCCAGTATAGATACCCAGGTGTTGCACATGTGCCTCATCAAACTGTCACTTTCGTAGACAGACTATTAATATAATATTTGTACAACGCAGCAACATCTTGGAACAGGGAATTCTTCTACAACTTTAATACTTGCCTAACATATTCCCTTGACCTGGTTACCTACGAGTTTTAACGCTTTCTCGTAAATACAGTAATGAAGAAAAAGTCAATTTCGAGGTGTGGTCACCACTGTGGAGTCTGGTGAAGACAACCCTCCCTTTCCCCGGACGTGTTTAAGGCCCACTCCAGGTAATGAACGCCACGGAGGAAACGGTCGATTACGACCTGGAGGTGATCACCTTTGTAAACCACCACGTCCTGTGTCCTCCAAGGACTACATACTGCAGAGTCCTATGTCCTGAGGCAGCAGTGGGGAAGATACCATGTAGTCAGGTGTCCAGAGAGACGATGGTCTGAGACAGGCGAATGCTGTGGCTTGACGTTCAGAGCGGGCTAGTACGCACATCTACGAGACCAACGGGTCTCTTGGTTAGCTGACGGAGGTTCGAGCCTTCACTGCTCTCTACGTGGAATAAATCTCACGGGTTTAGCGCTTCATGCAATAATACTAACAACACGTCTTGTTCCAAGGAAAAAAAAATCCCTACGATCCCAAGAGTGGAACAGGCGATATCTTGGAGGTTGAGTTAGTGTACAATGTAATCCGCATGAGCAGGTTTTATTATCTATAATGAAAAGAACAGACATCTTCTCATTCTGTACTCACAAACTAAATTCTTCTTGGGTTCAATCAGTTACTCCTTATGATCTTCCCGTCACTCTCTTACAGGACCCTACTTCCCCCTACTTCCTTCCCAGGATACTGTCTTTCCCCACTTCTTCCTGTCCAGGATACTGCCCTTCCTCGCTACTACCTTCCCAGAATGCTTCTCTTCCCCACTACTACCTTCTCAAGATGCTGCCTTCCCCAACTACTACGTTCCCAACATGCTGCCTCACCCCACTATTACCTTCCCAAGATACTGTCCTATCACACTTCAACTACCTTCAGTATCTTGTCAAGATACTGAATTCCCTCACTACTTTCTTGGCAGAGTAATTCCTACCGCCATTACTTCTTTCCCAGGATAGTGCCTTCCTTCACTACTTCCTTACCTGGATAATGCGTTTCCTAATACTACGCTGCCAGGGCAGTGCCTTCATTCACTACGTTACTTCTAAGATACCTTGCCTTTTCCTTCTTTCTTATTTTTCGGAGAACTGCTTATGAGAAATACTCAAATTAATTTACCAGAAATAAGAAAGGTATAAAGCAAAGAGAAATCAATAGAGAGGGGCCCTTCAAAGTGCCCTTAATGCCAGTGTTGGTAGCTACCCTCCCTCGTCTTGGGTCAAACCTTATTTTTACCTCACCGGCGAAGGAGTTCACCTGACCTCCCAGGTGAAGAATTGAGGCCACCTGATCTCCCAGGTGTAGCAGTAAGGTCACATGCGCGAACGAGATAAAGTCTACAATAAAGGTTCAGGCTGCCCCAAAACCTCTTTCCAGCACACTCTGGACATCCCGACACTTGAAAAGTCAAACTGACGTTGTCGGGCGGTTGATTTTCCTCAACTAGATTTTAATTAATACCCTACAATGACAATTAGTCTAGGATTACAGGTCTAATTAAACATTTTCAAAGCGCGTGACTCGCTGGGTGGCGTCAGCCAAATAATTATCACGGTAATGGAATAAATGACTATTTGACTGCGTGCTATGCCTTTCACCTTGTATTACTCGCCTCACCAAATATTACCCTTCACCGATTACTGATGTATTCTTTAGCGAAAGGAAGGAATTAACATTTTAAAGGAGAAACATTGCCCTTGAGATGAAATAGCCCTTCGATTGCTGTGACCCAGCCTCTCTTCAAAATGAGGAGCCTTGATGAATGTTAAAGGTTTTCGATTTGAGGCACGGGAACTGCCTTCCCCACTTCAAATCAAATCTGACCAACTTCCATGCTCCAGGCACTGCTTGACCTTAATGGGCTTAGTGCTTCCCAAAGATAATAATAATAATAATATAATAATAATATCATTATTCATCTAATCATCGTTAACTAATATCAGTACAGTATTCAGCACTCCAAAACTAAGGGCTCATTGCTATCCATTTGAGGCTGAAACACATAATAATAATAATAATAATAATAATAATAATAATAATAATAATAATAATAATAATAATAATAATTAATATTATTATTATTATTATTAATTATTATTATTAATAATTATTATTATTAATAATTATTATTATTATTATTTGAATACTGTACTGATATTAGTTAACGACGATTAGATGATTTCAACTGCTTGAGTGAGACTTGTATTATCGCCTCTTGCTTGAGCTCAGAGTTTCGCGTGCTGAAAGTCGCTTCTGTGTCGGAAGTAAGAGCTCGTACTGCAAATAAGAAGAAAGAGTCTGCATTGTAAGCAAGAGTCCCTGCTAGAAGTATTAAGGGTCCGTGTTGGAAGCAGTGTTTATATGTTTTTGTTTCCAGTGGTGTTGCAGAATAACAAATAAAAATCAGGTTCTTCTTTGTCCACGGTCGTACATATTATTTTAATAAGGAAGGCCAAAACTCTTAGGGGTCACAGAGCGCCGGGAAATGGTAGGTAAATAGCTTTGATTCAATTATGGGGACGAGTAGCTCCAATTTCTTGGTTCAAAAGCCCGTCACCCACATCCTTGAAAGGATTTTTTACCTAATACTCTATCCATCTCCGCGGGTCTGGTCCGCCACTCGCGACTCGAATTGAACCAGCGTGCGTCACTTTTATCTCCGTCACACAGTGAACCATCTCCGTCACGTCTTATGTGTGCGTCATATGGAGCGTCGCATCTCAGCCGAATTTTTCTATAGGTCTTCAATCAGATCTGAAATCTTTGCATCAAACTTGCTTCCTGACATGCGTTAGCACATGATGCTGCTGGGAGAGGAATGTGCCGACAGAGTGTGTGTGTACACACACACACACACACACACAATGTAAAGACAGACCAAACCAAGCTTTCATTTAGACAGACAACCAACGTTTCCCTCAAGGAGAGGCTTGACAAAACTCTCCTTGAGCCAAACGTTGTCTTAATAAAGGCTTCTTCTGCTCTAAGTATCTTTGTATTATACAACACGATGGATTCAAATGGGCTACTGCTGGCAACGCAGAAGAGACACACATGTGGTAGAGCAAGCGTTTACTGACACAGCTTCACCTTCTAATGACTCGATCGACCTCTACGCAGGGCAGAATCCTGTCCCAGTAAAACCTAGTTCAGCGATGTGTCTTTTCTTCACCTATACACGATGCTGTTGACCTACACCTAACCCCTAAAAGCCCACACAACCCACTGTGATCACTAAGGTTTTTTGCTCTTCCATTTCAGGGTCAGTTTTTCCACGAACCACTCGTTTGGGATGGCAAGGAAACCGGCTTCCTCCTCAGCTTTATACCCCTGCGGGAGATCAGACGAGGCGGGGGCGTTTCCTGCTCGCTTTAAAATGATATCGACAAAATCGTGTTGTCGCTGCTTGGTTCTGCAGGGTGATTATCGTTTCCTCTCGTAAACGAGCGCTCACACCGAACATTTTTTTTTCCTCCCGCAAGAACGTGAGGACATAATGTAGACTATTTCCTGTTTGCCTTTGTCACGAGGATAAGATACTGCTTTAAAAAAAAAAAAAAAATATATATATATATATATATATATATATATATATTCGTGCCGAATAGGTAAAATTAGTCAATTAGCAAGAACTCATTTTAAATTAAGTCCTCTCTAAAATTTTCTCTTATACGTTTAAAGATATATTTTTCAGTTATGTTAATGTAAAAATAAATAATTTTGTACCAAAAGAACCTTAAAAAACTTACCTAACCTTATCATAACAAGCGCAATTTAATTTAGTCTAATCCAACTAAACACATTTTAGATAAGTTTACAATAATTTAATAATAAACAAACACGATGAAATATATATTTTGGGAAATTATTGCATACACAAATTTTCGCTTGCCTTATTTGGCAAGAAGAGCGTTGTTATTTAAGCCAAAATCGCAAGTTTCACCTATTCGGCACAACATACATGTCCCTGAATTTCATTTTTTTAACTAACAATCACCCTTTTATTTATTACAAGCGTGACACTCCTCTCTTTCATTTTAGACGTATATAAATGGAGTCAATTCTGCATACGCCCAGACTTTGTCCATCATCCTCCATCCATGCCAAATCCATCTATCTCCTAACGAACCCGGCCATACGTCAACCTCGTGAGACTATCTCCCCCCCCCTTCCCTCCCTTACTCCTCACATCTTCCCTCTCATCTCTCACTCGTGTTTGGAAGTATGGTTAGAGTCTGTAAACACTGGCGATGACGCTTACTCGGATCTTGTTTGGAAGAGTTGTCAATTTTGTGTGCTGGCTAGACTTTATCTTAGTGAAGGGTCCAGACTCGAGACGTCGTGCTTCAATGGGCATCCGGACTATACACTGCTTCGTATTAGACGACGTGCGTCTGAGGGGGATTTGATTAGGCATCGTGCTTCAGAGGGGGTTCCTATTAGATGTCTTCCCGAGGGCGGCGGACTCAACGCTGTGCTCTTGACCAAAATAAGGCGAGGATGCTAGACCGGTCTGACAAGGTGAGCTAGGAGGTAGTGACCGACTAAGACCGGTTAGCCAGCGGCAACCCACAGAGTGTGTGTGTGTGTGTGTGTGTGTGTTAATGCGTACGTTCATGAACGTAACATGCATCTATCTATAAAGTTGATGCTTTTAACTATACATTCAGTATTAATATTCCTTACAGCTGAATGTGCTTCACATTGAATGACTAAACTGACGTATCAGTGTCCTCCACCACAAGACCATCTTCATACCTGTGACCGGTTTCGAGGGTCCTTCCAAACTCGTAGCCCGACCCGAGGCCAACCATCCCCGTACACACGTGTCGAAATGAACAATTTGATCCATAACGAGCAAGAAAATTTCTCTTCCCCCCATCCCGGCCACACGTGAATTATAACGTACATTATCAGTATCAGTTCCTGTGAATAGTAAAATATATGACCAGAATTCACGAGTAATAACAAAGTATGTCACTGGTATGTCTGAATAAAAGAGTACACTCCAGTTAAGCATAGAAAATATATCCTATTACCAACAAGTGAATAATTATAGCCGGTATGCATGAATAATTAATATACCCTTACAAGCATAAACAATAATAAAATATGTACCTAGTGTAGACGAGTATGAAGATATATACCCGGTACAAACGAGTAACATGATATAAAGCCGTTACACATGAATAATAATTCAATATATCCCTGACAAAATATTTCCCTGGTATTCACGGGTATTGATATAAGTAGAATTAAAACAAATCTTGCTTAAAACACCTTAGGTATGTCCCACGAGATTAAAAATAATAATAATAATAATAATAATAATAATAATAATAATAATAATAATAATAATAATAATAATAATAAATACATTTGCTAGAAAGTATGTCAGCACAAATTAGTGTATTAAAAAATTACGACGAAATTCATTGAACGTGTTTGAAAACCAGGAGTATTTAGGTGTTTGAATTAAGAGACTATTGAAATGTTTGAGCAGTCGGCACTTAAATCTGTGAAACCATCGATTACGTTTCTTATTAGCGCGAGTATTATCCTCTGAAAACCACCAGAAATTGTTTGAAAACCGCTAACATTTAAATGAGCTTAAATACTCTGAGTGAGTAAGTGTGTTTTAATATCTAGAGCATTTAATGCTTTCGATATTAAGTGTGTATGCATGAATGGATGTATGGATGGAAGTAGAGAAGAATGTATGTACGGATGTATAGAAGCATGAATGGAAGAATGTATAGATGTATGGAAGAACGCATTTATGGAAGTATGTATGTATAGATGTATGGAAGTATGTATGGATGTATAAATGTATTTATGAAAGTAGGTTCAAATAACACGACTATTAAAGCATGTTTGAATACCTCGATAATTTAATTAGCGAGTTTAAATACCTTTGATGAGTTCCGAGAGTTTTTCTACACCCGGAGCCCGGCCATGGGCCAGGCTCGTCTGGTGCTTGCCTGATCAAGCAGGCTGTTGCTGTTGGTGGCCCGCAGCCCCACATCCATCACAGCCTGGTTGATCTGGCTAACAGGTTTGTATTTACGTAAGGCTGAAGAACACAAGTATTTAATGCTGAAGTACATAAGTATTTAAGGTTGAAGAACAAGTATTTAAGGTTGAAGAACAAGTATTTAAGGTTGAAAAACAAGTATTTAAGGTTGAAGAACAAGTATTTAAGGTTGAGGAACAAGTCTTTAAGGTTGAAGAACAAGTCTTTAAGGTTGAAGAACAAGTATTTAAGGTTGAAGAACAAGTATTTAAGGTTGAAGAACAAATATTTAAGTAAGTTTGAAACGCACGAGAATTTAAATGGCCTTAAATAATGCAGATATTTAAGCGAGTTTTCATAATGAGAATAATTAAGCGCGTTTGAGTAATGCAAATGTCTAAAAAAAACGTGTCTGGATAAAGCAAACTCCTATTCGGATAAGAGTTTGAACAACGCGAGTAAGCGAGTTTGAGTAACGAGTATTTAGGAGTAACGCAAGTATTTAAGCAAGTCTGAATAACGAGAGTATTTAAGCGAGTTTGAATAATGCGAGTATTTAAATCGGTTCGAAAACAGGCGAAAAATCCCATCTAAGTGGATTTATCCTGAATAATGTATTCTGACTTAGCTTAATATTGACACACTACTGATTACCTGGCGATTTTTTTTTGTGGGGCAGGTCAGTAAAGAGGATAGTTAACCTGTAGTTGACTTGGGAAAGTGAGAAGTAACTTTCACAGCCAGAAACTTTCCTTACAAGTAACCGTCCTCACAAGAAACTGTCCTCACAAGAAACTGTCCTCACAAGAAACTGTCCTCACAAGAAACTGTCCTCACAAGCAACTGTCCTCACAAGCAACTGTCCTCACAAGCAACTGTCCTCACAAGAAACTGTCCTCACAAGAAACTGTCCTCACAAGCAACTGTCCTCACAAGCAACTGTCCTCACAAGAAACTGTCCTCACAAGAAACTGTCCTCACAAGAAACTGTCCTCACAAGAAACTGTCCTCACAAGCAACTGTCCTCACAAGCAACTGTCCTCACAAGCAACTGTCCTCACAAGAACCTGTCCTCACAAGAACCTGTCCTCACAAGAAACTGTCCTCACAAGAAACTGTCCTCACAAGAAACTGTCCTCACAAGCAACTGTCCTCACAAGCAACTGTCCTCACAAGCAACTGTCCTCACAAGAAACTGTCCTCACAAGAAACTGTCCTCACAAGAAACTGTCCTCACAAGAAACTGTCCTCACAAGAAACTGTCCTCACAAGAAACTGTCCTCACAAGAAACTGTCCTCACAGAAACTGTCCTACAGAAACTGTCCTCACAAACAACTGTCCTCACAAACAACTGTCCTCACAAACAACTGTCCTCACAAACAACTGTCCTCACAAACAACTGTCCTCACAAACAACTGTCCTCACAAACAACTGTCCTCACAAACAACTGTCCTCACAAGCAACTGTCCTCACAAGCAACTGTCCTCACAAGCAACTGTCCTCACAAGCAACTGTCCTCACAAGCAACTGTCCTCACAAGCAACTGTCCTCACAAGCAACTGTCCTCACAAGCAACTGTCCTCACAAGCAACTGTCCTCACAAGCAACTGTCCTCACAAGCAACTGTCCTCACAAGCAACTGTCCTCACAAGAACTGTCCTCACAAGCAACTGTCCTCACAAGCAACTGTCCTCAAGCAACTGTCCTCACAAGCAACTGTCCTCACAAGCAACTGTCCTCACAAGCAACTGTCCTACAAGCAACTGTCCTCACAAGCAACTGTCCTCACAAGCAACTGTCCTCACAAGCAACTGTCCTCACAAGCAACTGTCCTCACAAGAAACTGTCCTCACAAGAAACTGTCCTCACAAGCAACTGTCCTCACAAGCAACTGTCCTCACAAGCAACTGTCCTCACAAGCAACTGTCCTCACAAGCAACTGTCCTCACAAGCAACTGTCCTCACAATCAACTGTCCTCACAAGCAACTGTCCTCACAAGCAACTGTCCTCACAAGCAACTGTCCTCACAAGCAACTGTCCTCACAAGCAACTGTCCTCACAAGAAACTGTCCTCACAAGCAACTGTCTTCACAAGCAACTGTCCTCACAAGCAACTGTCCTCACAAGAAACTGTCCTCACAAGAAACTGTCCTCACAAGAAACTGTCCTCACAAGAAACTGTCCTCACAAGAAACTGTCCTCACAAGAAACTGTCCTCACAAGAAACTGTCCTCACAAGCAACTGTCCTCACAAACAACTGTCCTCACAAACAACTGTCCTCACAAGCAACTGTCCTCACAAACAACTGTCCTCACAAGCAACTGTCCTCACAAACAACTGTCCTCACAAGCAACTGTCCTCACAAACAACTGTCCTCACAAGCAACTGTCCTCACAAACAACTGTCCTCACAAACAACTGTCCTCACAAACAACTGTCCTCACAAACAACTGTCCTCACAAACAACTGTCCTCACAAACAACTGTCCTCACAAGCAACTGTCCTCACAAACAACTGTCCTCACAAACAACTGTCCTCACAAACAACTGTCCTCACAAACAACTGTCCTCACAAGCAACTGTCCTCACAAACAACTGTCCTCACAAACAACTGTCCTCACAAACAACTGTCCTCACAAACAACTGTCCTCACAAACAACTGTCCTCACAAGCAACTGTCCTCACAAACAACTGTCCTCACAAGCAACTGTCCTCACAAACAACTGTCCTCACAAACAACTGTCCTCACAAACAACTTCAACTTGGTCTGACGTTACAGTCTACAAATTTACACCCATCAAGGTGTCTTGATGCTGGTGACAGGCTCTTGATCTAAGGAATATGACCCCACCCTCTCCTCCTCCTTTGCAGAAAATCTGACTGCCATCTGGGTGTCCGGTAGCTCGATTGCTAGCGCACTTAGCTCACACACACTGAGGTCCGGGGGTAGATTCCCGGTACGGGTGGAAACATTGGGATGTGTTTCCTTAAGGCACCTGTTGTCCGTGTTCACCCATCAGTAAGATAGGTACCTGGGTGTTAGTCGACCGATGTGGGTCGCATCCTGGGGACAAAACTGACCTAATTTGCCCGAAATGCTCTGCAGAACAAGCGGCTTTCTATATAGTAGTATGTCATTGATGTCAGCTAGGCCTGTATACCTTGTACATGTACTTGTAGAAATAATTATTATTATTCCAAGGCCCTGCGTGACCAATACGGGTTTAGCGCTTCTCCGGGTGCTCTTAGCGTACATTATTACGAACACCCAAGGCAAGGCCCCTGTGACCAGATTTTCGAGGATAATTCTAACTCCAACTAATGAAGAACCGAGTCTTCCTCCCCGCTAATCGAGAGTAAAGCGGTGGAACGCTGTTACCTCCGTCGCCATAGGGAGTTTTCAGCTGGGACTGATTACCCCTCCAGCTGCTGATTACAAGGCTGAGGGACTGATTACCTCCACTCCAGGCTGAGGGACTGATTAACTCCACTCCAGGCTGAGGGACTGATTACCTCCACTCCAGGCTGAGAGACTGATTACCTTAATCTCCTTCTGATCTTCACTCTTTGTACTGGACTGATGAAGCCACTGTGTGGCGAAACGTTTCTTCAATATACTCAAGTGGTAAGGAGGCTTATTCCGAAGAAGACTAGGTAAAGATAGCTCCAATTCCTGGATCAAGAGCTCAGCCCATCCCCTTTTGAAGGGCCCACGCCTAACATGCCAGTTATAATTACGTGAACTATCAGAAAATTATTAAACAATTCACTGGTAATGTTACAATAATTAGGACCAATATTACAATTATTACTGTACAATAATTACCAATTATTTTGTGAATCCCCACGATTAAGTTTTAACGTTTGAATGGCTATGCATTTTTTTAAACCAATAATTATTTTGAGCTAAAAAATAAATCTGGAAAACCTGTTTTACTTTTTATTTTTAATATGTTAGTAGTGACGGCAGGAAGGATACTAGCACGGGAGGGTTAACATGGGAGGGTAGCTGGCATGAGAGGGTTGCTGGCATGGGAGGGTTGCTGGCATGAGAGGGTTGCTGGCATGAGAGGGTTGCTGGCATGAGAGGGTTGCTGGCATGAGAGGGTTGCTGGCATGAGAGGGTTGCTGGCATGAGAGGGTTGCTGGCATGGGAGGGTAGCTGGCATGAGAGGCTTGCTGGCATGAGAGGGTTGCTGGCATGAGAGGGTTGCTGGCATGAGAGGGTTGCTGGCATGAGAGGGTTGCTGGCATGAGAGGGTTGCTGGCATGAGAGGGTTGCTGGCATGAGAGGGTTGCTGGCATGAGAGGGTTGCTGGCATGAGAGGGTTATTGGCATGAATGGGTTATTAACATGGGAGGGTTGCTGGCATGGGAGCATAGGGAAAGTTGCTGGCATGGGAGCATAGGGAAAGTTGCTGGCATGGGAGGGCTGTTAACACGGGAAGGCTGCTAGCACGGGAGGGCTGCTAACACAGGAATGCGTTGACAGTCTGCGTCACTGTTTTAGCGTTGCATCTCTGCAAAACGCGTCCGGTCTACTCCCGATTGCCAGGCTCTCAAAACGTAAATATTTTACTGGTAGAATTAATGTCGGCATTCATCTGGAATTAGTTGTGATTATTGGAGGACGTACTCAATGGGCATCCAAACAATGGCTTTTGATAAAAACATATCGTGATGATAATGATCAGACCAAGAGAAGGTATTTATGTTGTCATGTGGTGACGATTGTAGTCTCGTAGTGTTGGTAGTTGTTGTGGTGTTAAGTGATGGTGGTTGTGGTGGTGGTGGTGGTTGTCGTGGTGTTAGTAAAAATGACTGACAGTGGTGATGTTTGTGATGGTAACTTTGATGGTGGTGCTAGTGGTGGTAATAGTGTTGGTGGTGGATATAGTGTTAGTAGCCGTGATGGTAGTTTCAGTGGTGGTGGATTTTATGATGGGTGCCATGGGTGGTAGATATGTTGGTGACTGTGGTGGTGGTATTAGTGGTATAAATACGGATGGGGCTCTGGTAGCTGTGGTATTGGTCTATATAATGGAATAAGTAATGGTGGTATTGGTGGTGGCAGATATAGTGTTGATAGCTATGGTGGCGGCATTAGTAATGGGGGTGATGCTGTGGTGTTAATGGTGACGCATATAGATGTGGCAATGATGGCCGTGGCGGCGGGATGAACGCAATGTTGTAGTGGATATGGTGCTGGAGGCTGTGGCAGTGGTGATCGCTATAATGCTGTTGGCTGTAGTGGTAGGATAATGGTGATGTTATTACTGATTAGGGTAGTAGTAGCAGTGGAGTAATGGCGATAGCACTAATGACAATAGGGGTAGTGGTGGTAGTGATAGTAGTGTGATTATAGTGGTGGTGGTGTTGATAGGTAGTAGAGTCACAGTGATGGCAAGGTCATTAGCCTTAATAACAATAATGACAGGTCTGCAGATGACGGGGAGGAGGCCGAGTAATTACCTTTGCCAGAGATTCTGAGTAAATGAGGCGGCGCTGCGGTGGATTTGGTGACACTGGTGGAGGGTAGTGACGGTGGAGGTAGTAATTGTGGTCAGAAGGTTAGTGATGGTGTTGGCAAGGATAAAGATGGTGTCCGTGAGGGCAGTTATGGTGGTAGGGGTGAGAGTGGTGATAATAGAAGCGGGGGGTCGATAGGAACGATAGCGGGGCGGGATAATGATAGTGGCAGGGATGGTGATGGTGTTTGAGGCACATATAATCAATGGAACAATAGTGGTCATGGTAACAGTGGAGACAGTAATGAGAGAGAATGGCAATTGGTGAGGAGAGTAGTAATAGCAAAATAATGGTGGAGGGAGTGGTGATAATGAGAATAGTAGTGGCGACAGTGAGAATAGTAGTAGCGACAGTGAGAATGGTAGTGGGAGTGGCGACAGTGAGAATGGTAGTGGGAGTGGCGACATTGAGAATGGTAGTGGGAGTGGCGCCAGTGAGATAATGGAAGTGGGAGTGTCTAGAGTACCACTGTTGGAGAGAGAGTACCACTGTTGGAGAGAGAGTATCACTGTTGGAGAGAGTACCACTGTTGGAGAGAGCGTACAACTGTTGGAGAGAGTACCACTGTTGGAGAGTACCATTGTTGGAGAGAGAGTACCATTGTTGGAGAGAGAACAGTGCTTAGGCATTTATGATGAAATTTAAGGCAGACGAGTGTAGAACTGTCAATGTGAATGACGATAATACTGAAGGGTAATAAAACACTAATGATGATACTTGGGAAAGCTTCGATGATGACAGGAGGGAGAGAAGAACTGGGAGAATGAGAAGCAAGAAGAGACGAATTAGGAAAACCATAACTTGAAGAGAGCATGACACTACAGATACAGAATGGGAATATGCTGAAAGAGGGAAGAAATGGGACGTTGCAAAGGAATAATTGTAAGTAACCAGAAAGAAAATGGGGAAAAATAGAGAGAAGGATAACGCCGATGGTAATGGAGGTGGCGGCGGTGGTAATTGTGGGGTTGGGTAGCAAAGGAAGTGTGGAAAGGGGTAAGGTGAGGAAAGACGAATGAGAGGGAGGTGGTGAGAGGGAGGTGGTGAGAGGGAAGTGGTGAGAGGTGGCGAGATGATGAGAGGGAAGTGGTGAGAGGGAAGTGGTGAGAGGTGGCGAGAAGGAGGTGATGAGAGGGAAGTGGTGAGAGGTGGCGAGAGGGAGGTGATGAGAGGGAAGTGGTGAGAATGGTAGAGAGAATAAATCACTTTGTTCGTATAGTTGGTTACCTTTACACATAAAATTATCTGTACTTGTGTAACCATCTCATTTGTCATGAACAAATCACCAGCAACATTAAAATATCATTCAGATTATTAAATGGTATACCTGGAGTATACCTAGAGAGGGTTTCGTGGGTCAACGCCCCCGCGGCCCGGTCCGAGGGTAGGTTTGATCAACCAGGCTGTTACTGCTGGCCGCACGCAAACTGACGTACGAACAACAGCCCGGCTGGTCAGGTACTGACTTTAGGTGCCTGTCCAGCACCTTGAAGACAGCCAGGGGTCTATTGGTAATCCCCCTTATGTATGCTGGGAGGCAGCTGAACAGTCTTGGGCCCCTGACACTCATTGTGTTCTCTCAGTGTACTGGTGGCACCCCTGCTTTTCATTGGGGAAATGTTGCATTTCCTGCCGAGTCGTTTGCTTTCATAGGGAGTGATTTTCGTATGAAAGTTTGGTACTAATTCCTCTAGGATTTTCCAAGTGTATATTATCATGTATCTTTCTCGCCTGCGTTCCAGGGAATACAAATCAAGGGACTTCAACCGTTCCCAGTAATTTAGGTGCTTTAGCGTACTTATGTGTGCCGTGAAAGTTCTTTATACACTCTCCAGGTCAGCAATTTCGCCTGCCTTGAAAGGGGTAGGCGGCAGTTGAGTAAACATGACATTTATTGCCAACTATTTAACAAGTTAATATTAGTTCTACAATCTAATTTAAGGCTGGCAAATTGTATTGGTGATTCTTTAGTAATTACTTAAATATTGCAGCCCCTTAAATTTCTATATCAATGATAAAATCGATTTCCGCTGGACAGCCAGGTATCAAGAAGCCTTCACAAAGACAGTGTATTGTGAGCAGCTCCCATCCTCGTGTCACCCACAAATGTCGATGCAGTGTGTTCTCTTATAGTCTGGACCCACAGATATTGATACAAACTTTTTTTTAGAGCCCCACACTTTCTCTGGGTTTATTTTACCTTTTCTCTCTTATCTATCTCTTTAGTATGTTGATATTGCGGGATGCAGAAATGGGTGGGAGGGAGGGTGAGAGAGGGGAGACAGAGGGAGAGGGAGGAATGGGTGTGAGAGGAGGAGGAGGAGAGAAAGAGGGAGTGGGTGTGTGAAAGACAAATATATTAAGAGCCCGTGTAAACAGCCTTTCCACTGCTAACAGATTTACTCACAAACATGACAAAACTAGCACAAAACAACTATTTACAAATTGATACTCGCAAACATAGCCAGACATAACGCCCCTCCCACAAATGACCATCACAAAACATCTAAACACTAACGAAAAAGACATTACGTAGCCCCAAACGCACACCAAAAACTATGGATAAGCAGGATCAACTGCGAACAAGTGGCTATTGGTGAGGAATGTGTGTGCCCGAAGCACTACAACCATGTGATGTACACAAATAACCCTTACACAGAAGAAAGAGCAGCTTAAGACGACGTTTATGTATTGTTCCAGTCACGGCATTGTGCCTTTTTGTTCTATATGTGATGTACATTTGGTGAAAAAAAAATCTAATATAGTCTTTTCTTCGAGCCTAAATAATAGCTAAACAATATTTGTGGGTGTGTGGGAGGGCATGTAATGAGCTGTCCATGTCTGTTTCCACGTCGCATGTGAGTGTTGTGGGAGGAGTAATAGGCGTATGGCGGTAGAGGCGGAAGAAATTTGTTGTGATATTTTAAAGGGTGCTCTGATTTCTATACAAGCACTGTATGAAGCATGAAATGTCACATAAGAAACAGTATGAATAACTGGCACATGTTAAAGCGCTTTTTTTGTTGAAGGTAAATTAAATCGATTAACCCATCTGAAACACAAAAAAATGGATCATCAGAATCTGTCGTGTAAAAAAGAATTTTTCCCTGGAAACCTTAATTTTTGCCCTGACTGTTTTTTTTAACTTCTTAATTCAGGGAGGCTGCCAGAACGCTTCCAACCCTCACCCGCCTTCTTTACCTAAAAATAAATCCCCTGACCTCCACTGAACTGAAATTGAGAGGGGTGTTACCTGACCTTGATTGATCTGAACCTGAAGAATTTGATTTCATTCTTCTCAACTCCTTTAAACTCTATTCTCAAGTCTTTTATTGAGATGCTTATTGACCTGGAAGCGAATTATACCGTTAAAATTAAATTCCAATCTTGATTTTATCTGTTCACCTTGAAATGCACATATACATAAAATATAAGAAAGAAGGAGCACTGCAGCAGGCTTACTAGCCCATGCTAGGCAAGTCCAAGTCATACACTGGCCCAAGCCAATCAGGTCCAACTCACACCCACTCGTGTATCTGTCTAACCTATATTTTTTAAAACTACACAACGTTTTAGCTTCTATGACGTTATTCGGAAGTTTGTTCCACTCATCCACAACTCTATTGCCAAACCAGTGCATTCCTATATCCTTTCTAAATCTAAATTTTTCTAACTTGAACCCATTGCTTGGAGTCCTGTCTTGGTTATGTATTTTTAGCACATTATTTACATCCCCTCTATTTAGTCCTGTTTTCCATTTTTTTACACCTCAGTCATATCCCCCCCCCCTAACTCTACGCCTTTCTAGAGAATGCAAATGACTGTAGTTTTTTCTTGCTTCGTCTAGTTATCTACTACAACAGTTCATTGTTATTGCTTTCCGTAGAACCAAACACGACAACATGATCGTGATGGGTATATTTTTTTCGCAAGTTGATTTTTTTTCCAGTTTGTGTTAATGTAATGGCTTTCTCTTTGACACTCTTAGAATAAATCCAAATGATAGTGATTGAACTGTCGCCGGAATATTGGTAAATGTGCAGTGAAATAGCTGTTGTAAAATAGTCTTTACTATTCCCTACAACACACACATCAAGGTCCCAGGACCGAAACGTTTTCTAATAAATATGTCCTAGTGTTTGATCACGTCTATTTCTAAACGTACAGATGAGGATGACAAAGTTGATCCCATGTATCAGAAATCTTCCCTATGAGGATAGACTGAGGGCCCTGAATCTGCACTCTCTGGAAAGGCATAGAATTATGGGGGGATATGATTGAGGTGTATAAATGGAAAACAGGAATAAGTAAAGGGGATGTAAATAGCGTGCTAAAAATATCTATTATTGACAGGACTCGCAACAATGGCTTTAAGTTGGATAAATTCAGATTCAGGAAGGATATAGGAAAGCACTGGTTTGGTAATAGAGTTGTGGATGAGTGGAACAAACTCCCGATTACAGTTATAGAGGCTAAAACGTTGTGTAGTTTTAAAAATAGGCTAGATAAATATATGAGTGGGTGCGGGTGGGTGTGAGTTGGACCTGTCTAGCTTGTGCTCCTAGGTCAAATGCCGTGCTCCTTCCTTAAGTGAATGTAACCTGACCTGGCTGGGTCGGGGCATTGGCTTGGGCCGGTGGGAGACTTGGACCTGCCTCGCATGGGCCAGTAGGCCTGCGGCAGTGTTCCTTCTTTCTTATGTTCTTAAACCACGCACGCACGCGCACACGCCACGCACGCACACAGTCACACTCTCTTTGTGTATCATTTTCAAAAATCTCATTTGTCTTGTATGGGGAGACGCCATTTTGAAAAATGGCAATTCCCGAGCGATAGCAGCTCCATGACTCACGAAATCGTAATGACACGACCGCGGGTTCGAACCCCACCCGTGGTATGGTTTATAGCAGCTCCAGTTCTGCTGAAACGTAAACCCCAAGGATGCCGGAGGTGAACCCCAAGGATGCCGCAGGTGAACCCCAAGGATGCCGCAGGTGAACCCCAAGGATGCCGCAGGTGAACCCCAAGGATGCCGCAGGTGAACCCCAAGGATGCCGGAGGTGAACACATAGTAGAAAGCATGACGATGTTCTAATCGCCTGAATCAGGCTTCATAACAATGTATGCGACCCATCCTGTGTGATAGAGTATAACAAGGAAACACAGCTATAGTTTGTTCCCTGAGTGTAATTATCACTAATGATAGGCTAGCCGCAGACTACCGGTGTTCCCACTTTGTAAATATCATAGATAACTGCAGGTTTGGAATAATAATAATAATAATAATGCAGGTTTGGAAAAGTAAAAAGAAAAGAGATAGGTTCTTTCTCTAACCTAACCCTTGTTCTGAGTGAACTTCCATCTCATGAACCTTCCCACTCCCTCCCTTGCCTCGTACCTACCTTCCTCCCTCCACTCACCTCAACACACGCCCACTTCCTGCCCCCAAACCTCCCAATCACCCCCCCCCACCCCTCCACACACACCTACCTGCACCGAGATTCCATAGTGTTGCCGTGTCAGACACACCTACCTACCTACCTACCTACCTACCTCCCAAACTCACTATCCACCACCAAACACCCACATTACTCTCCCTCCCCTTCTGCACTCTCGCATCACCCCTAATCCCCTTATCCCACACAATCTCACCCTCAGCTCCGTCCCTTTACCCCTTCCAGTACCACACCAATCCCTTCTACTCCCACTATTCATAATCCACTCCTCTTGTCATGACTATTACAGTGGTTCCTCGTGCGATAGCCAAATTTCCCTATTATCATTTCCCCGCAAACACCAATGTCGCTCTATCTACTGCTCAAGATTGACTTACTGACCCACAACCGGAATGATGCCAGTGAACGACGGCGAAGAAGAGCTTTACTGCTACCTTAGGAACAAGAGTGACTCATGAAATCGTAATGACACGATTGCAAACAAACCATACCACGGGTGGGGTTAGAACCCGCGGTCAGAGTCATAAAACTCCAGACCGACGCGCTAACCACTGGGCCAGCTGGCTACAATAAGATTCATCCAACTAGGTATATTTATACACCATAGGAACAAGAGGCTTGGTGGCAACGCCATCAACGGTAGTCACGTGAGGGGGAGTCCCGCCATCAAGAGTAGCCACGTGAGGCCCCGCCATCAAGAGTAGCCACGTGAGGGGCCACGCCATCAAGAGTAGCCACGTGAGGGGAAGGGGCCGCAAGCAAGAGTAGTAGCGTGGGTCCAGCCGTCAACAGAGCGGCGTAGGGGCCCATCAACAACAAATGCAGCTCAATAATACCAGCGAAGAGGCCCACCAGCAGTAGTAGGGTAGGGGCCCACTAACAGTAGAATAGGGGCCCATCAGCAGTAGGAGAGTAGGGGTCCACCAGGACTACTTGGACCCTAGCAAAGAAACATGAGGGTCTACTAGCAAGAGAAATGTAGGGGCTCACCAGCAAGAGAAACATAGGAGCCCACCAGCAAGAGAAACGTAGAGGCCCACCAGCAAGAGAAACGTAGGGGCCCACCAGCAAGAGAATCATAGGGCCCACCAGCAAGAGAAACGTAGAGGCCCACCAGCAAGAGAAACGTAGGGGTCAACCAGGAAGAGAATCGTAGGGGCCCACCAGCAAGAGAAACGTAGGAGCCCACCAGCAAGAGAAACGTAGAGGCCCACCAGCAAGAGAAACGTAGGAGCCCATCAACAAGACAAACGCTGGTTCCCACCAGCAAACAAACGTAGGGGCCCACCAACAAGACAAAGGTAGGGGCCCACCAGCAAGAGAAACATAGGCACCAGCAAGAGAAACGTAGAGGCCCACCAGCAAGAGAAACGGGTCACCAGAAAGAACGTAGGGCCCACCAGCAAGAGAAACGTAGGAGCCCACCAGCAAGAGAAACGTAGGGGCCCACCAGCAAGAGAAACGTAGGGGTCAACCAGGAAGAGAATCGTAGGGGCCCACCAGCAAGAGAAACGTAGGGGCCCACCAACAAGACAAAGGTAGGGCCCACCAGCAAGAAAAACGTAGGGCCCACCCCTCAGTAAATGTGACCTTGAGATATCTCCACACCTCTACTGTAGGCACCCCCGTCCCTCTGCTACAACGCCCCCTCCCTCTGCTACAACGACCCCCTCCTCTGCTGCAACGACCTCCTCCACACCTCTGCTGCAACGCCTCCTCCACACCTCTGCTGCAACGTCCTCCTCCACACCTCTGCTGCAACGTCCTCCTCCACACCTCTGCTGCAACGTCCTCCTCCACACCTCTGCTGCAACGTCCTCCACCACACCTCTGCTGCAACGTCCTCCACCACACCTCTGCTGCAACGACCTCCACCACACCTCTGCTGCAACGTCCTCCTCCACACCTCTGCTGCAACGTCCTCCTCCACACCTCTGCTGCAACGACCTCCACCACACCTCTGCTGCAACGACCTCCACCACACCTCTGCTGCAACGACCTCCACCACACCTCTGCTGCAACGACCTCCACCACACTCTGCTGCAACGACCTCCACCACACCTCTGCTGCAACGTCCTCCCCACACCTCTGCTGCAACGTTCTCCCCACACCTCTGCTGCAACGTCCTCCACCACACCTCTGCTGCAACGACCTCCTCCACATCTCTGCTGCAACGACCTCCTCCACACCTCTGCTGCAACGACATCCACCACACCTCTGCTGCAACGACCTCCACCACACCTCTGCTGCAACGACCTCCACCACACCTCTGCTGCAACGACCTCCACCACACCTCTGCTGCAACGACCTCCACCACACCTCTGCTGCAACGACCACCACCACACCTCTGCTGCAACGACCTCCACCACACCTCTGCTGCAACGACCTCCACCACACCTCTGCTGCAACGACCTCCACCACACCTCTGCTGCAACGACCTCCACCACACCTCTGCTGCAACGTCCTCCTCCACACCTCTGCTGCAACGTCCTCCTCCACACCTCTGCTGCAACGACCTCCTCCACACCTCTGCTGCAACGACCTCCTCCACACCTCTGCTGCAACGACCTCCTCCACACCTCTGCTGCAACGACCTCCTCCACAACTCTGCTGCAACGACCTCCTCCACAACTCTGCTGCAACGACCACCACCACACCTCTGCTGCAACGACCACAACACCTCTGCTGCAACGACCTCCACCACACCTCTGCTGCAACGACCTCCACTACACCTCTACTGCAACGACCACCACACCTCTACTGCAACGACCACCACACCTCTGCTGCAACGACCACCACACCTCTGCTG
Source organism: Cherax destructor (assembly GCA_009830355.1). NCBI lineage: Eukaryota > Metazoa > Arthropoda > Malacostraca > Decapoda > Parastacidae > Cherax > Cherax destructor. The sequence goes on along the minus strand of WNWK01000099.1, from coordinate 761,056 downwards.
CAACGACCTCCACCACACCTCTGCTGCAACGACCTCCACCACACCTCTGCTGCAACGACCTCCACCACACCTTTGCTGCAACGACCACCACACCTCTACTGCAACGACCACCACACCTCTGCTGCAACGACCTCCACCACACCTCTGCTGCAACGACCTCCACCACACCTCTGCTGCAACGACCTCCACCACACCTCTGCTGCAACGACCTCCACCACACCTCCGCTGCAACGACCTCCACCACACCTCTGCTGCAACGACCACCACACCTCTACTGCAACGACCACCACACCTCTGCTGCAACGACCACCACACCTCTGCTGCAACGACCTCCACCACACCTCTGCTGCAACGACCTCCACCACACCTCTGCTGCAACGACCACCACACCTCTACTGCAACGACCACCACACCTCTGCTGCAACGACCAATACACCTCTGCTGCAACGACCTCCACCACACCTCTGCTGCAAGTTCAAATAATTGCGGAGAACGCCTCGACGGCCGAGGAAATTACTCGAGCGGCCGCAGCTACGCCCCTTAAGGCACGCAGAGATTTAATGGCTGTGACAGCTGCTGCTGTCGCTGTTTGACAGCAGGCGATGTGCTACCGCTGTCTGACAGCAGGCAAAATGCAGCCACTGTTTGACAGCAAGCAAGCTGTGGAAGCTCCTTATATCTCTACTGCAACATTGCTTATGGCACTTCATATAACAATGCTTACACGAGCAACAATTAGCATTCCTAAGTACGAATGCATTATATATTCCGTGTGTACCCATGGACATGCTTATATTCCCTTGAAACCCACGTTCATACAATAATAATTGTGTGTGTGTGTGTGTGTGTGTGTGTGTGTGTGTATGTGTGTGTGTGTTCGTGTGTGTGTGTGTGTGTGTGTGTGTTCGTGTGTGTGTTCGTGTGTGTACACTCACATAGTTGTACTCACCTAGTTGTGGTTGCAGGGGTCAAGTCACAGCTCCTGGCCCCGCCTCTTCACTGGCCGCTACTTGGTCACTCTACCCGCTCCATAAGCTTTATCATACCTCTCGTTAAAGCTATGTATGGATCCTGCCTCCACTACATCACTTCCCAGACTATTCCACTTCCTGACAACTCTGACTGAAGAAATACTTCCTAACATCCCTGTGATTCATCTGAGTCTTCAACTTCCAACTGTGATCCCTTGTTCCTGTGTGTGTGTGTGTGTGTCTGTGTCTGTGTGTGTCTGTTTTTCTGTGTGTGTGTGTGTCTGTGTGTGTGTCTGTGTCTGTGTGTGTCTGTGTCTGTGTGTGTCTGTGTCTGTGTCTGTGTGTATCTGTGTGTGTGTATCTGTGTGTGTGTGTCTGTGTCTGTGTGTGTCTGTGTCTGTGTGTGTCTGTGTTTTTCTGTATGTGTCTGTGTTTCTTTAAAGACTTACGACTCGAAAAATAGTGATAAACGCGTTTAATTGTTCAGAGAAGTGGTCGGTATCGAACTGGACAAACATAAAATTATATCAGCCAGCCGGTACAATGGGCATTATGTTAGACAACGGTTCGTTCCATTGTGTGCTTCCCCTTTCACAAGTGATTTTTGTTTCCGTCGAGCGGCAAATAAACGTAATGAAAGCAACGTACATTAAAAATATTACTCCACTGGTAAGTAACAAACAAGGCATCACCCTCACCTTCCTTAAAGGAATAATAAAAGGCAAGACAGAACTATACCCCCGGTACACTAGTTTTATGTATTCATAGTTTAGCAGTTGTATGTATAACGCACTAGATATGTTTGACTTACGAATGTTGCATCAGATTAGGCAAAGCTCATAAAAATGTAACTGACTGGTATAATATATAGTTCATCAGGGATACAACAGTACATACATAGTGCATTAACTGTATGTATAATTTAGCAGTTTGAGAGTAGTTTTCTAATTTTACACATAGTTCACCAGACGTATATCTGCTTCAGCAGCTGAATGTATCTTTCGCCAACTGTATGTATAGCTGGCTGCCTGTATGTATAATTTAGCAGATGGACGTAAACAAAAGAGCGAACGAGTGTCTAGTTCAGCTAGCGATGATTCGGATCAGGGGCTGCAGGTAGTCGACAATTACTGCTTCACATGATATCTTCTTGACCTCTCGCAGCCAGGGGTCAAGATCGCATGCCCCGAGGTTAAACTTAGATCAGTTCCCATTTTCTATCTCTTTTCCTCAGCTAAGATATAGCAGTAACGCTCCCAGTATGGCATAACACCCTACTGGTTCCCCTAAATGGATTTAATTTTAAAAGAGGCTATTAAATCGCCGAATAAAACGCCAAGCCGGTTTCGAGAATTTGGTTCCTTCGCTACTACAATGGAAGGAGAGAGAGAGTAACATATATGGTAAAAGTGTCTGCTGTGTGAGTGGCAACACTGTTGGCAGTAGGAGGGCACTTTGCTGCTTCCTTCGTATCTTCACTGCCACTCATTTTCGTTCACATGTCATTTTGCTTCGTGTCTCAACTAACACTAACCTTTGTCCAGATGCCACTTGACGCACGCGCGCTGTCACGTTAACCTGTCTCGAGAGATTCAGGTTTACCTGATAAACATCCTGGTGGGTTGACAGAACAGCCAGGTGTTTCCGTCTAGCTTCACAAACTTTGCAATGGTAATTTGATGAATAATTCATTCTTTTAAGGAGAAACAAACCGCCATTACTACCAACCGGTGTAGTGCCCGAGGGTGCCGCCAGGAGGGCGATGTAAACAACACACAGGAAGGGATTCCACCTCGGGATCGAAACAAACTTTTTTTGGGGGAGGAGGGGGACAAAAAACGTGTTATTAACATCAAATAGGCAAGTGGCCCGATAAAGACAGAACATATCCAGCCGGCAAGTCGGTAACTGCAGAGACTTGCAGCTCAGTGGCGCCGAGCCAGGAGAGGAAAAACTTCAGGTTTGACCATCCGCGAGTTACACGACTTTAAGTTACCAGACAAACGCACGGGAAGAACTCCTGAACATTTCGGCCCAGGCATTAACCAGCTGTGTTATTGCTCATCATAACAGCTTCAAATACCATTCAATGCGCCTTTGAAGTGTCAGCAGTCTTTCACAATAGATAATGTGAATGACTATAACTTTTCACGGGACTGTGGTTCCCATATCCTGCGCTGCCGGTGTTGTCCCCGCCTGGCCTTGAATTCTCGCTTTTTTATTTTTTTTATCTTGTGCATACTGACCCTTATGGTTCCCCGTCAGGTGGTCGAGTCTCGCCGCTCCAGGAACGTGAATTATTCCACCTAGGAGCCCGCCATAAGGACCATAATCCATGATGTATCTCTATAACAAATGATGACCGGAAAAACAGGGGTAGCATCCCGGGCTCTAAAATCAAGATAAGCGAGCGATTCCTTCCCCCCCGAGCAATTTATTACTTAAACGGCTTATTTTGTTATCTTGTGTATCCCGTGGAGTGGACCGACAGACAAGGAACGAACGCAAGTGTCCACTGATCTATACGTCTTGCAAGAAGTGGCAAGATTTTTCGGAGTGCCTTAACATATGAGATCACTTACAGCTCTTGACTCTCTCACACACACATATATATATAATATATATATATATATATATATATATATTAGATATATTAGATATATTATATATATATATATATATATATATATTAGATATATTATATATATATATATATATATATTAGATATATATATATATATATATATATATATATATTAGATATATTATATATATATATATATATATATATATATATTAGATATATTATATATATATATATATATATATATATATATATATAGATATATATATATATATATATATATATATATATATATATATATATATATATAAATGTCGTGCCGAATAGATAAAATTGGTCAATTAGCAAGAGCTCATTTAAAATAAAGTCCTTTCTAAAATTTTCTCTTATACGTTTAAAGATATAATTTTTTCATTTATGTTAATGTAAAAATTAATAATTTTGTACCAAAAGAACCTTAAAAAACTTACCTAACTTATTATAAGTTCAATTTAATTCAGCCTAATCCAACTAAATATATTGTAGATAAGTTTACAATAATTTAATAATAAACAAACACAATGAAATATGTGTTTTTCGTTAGGTTCACAATGATTTCTGCGAAATAATTACATACACAACTTTTCGCTTGCCTTATTCGACAAGAAGAGCGTTGCTATTTAAGCCAAAATCGCAAGTTTTACTTATTCGGCACGACATATATGTAAATATATATTCACACACACACAAAGCAAAAAAATAATTTCACATCAAGTTGAAGCAACCTGCATCAATTAAGAAGTGCAGTCAATCGCTAACGTCAGATTTAAGAGTTTCCCACCGAAATGGCTAGTTTATTGTGCACCCCATATATATCCTGTGGTCGGTAGCGCAAGAGCATATGGATACACAAAAGACTTAGGAACTAGGCCCCAAAAGGGTTACAGGTGTACATTTGGATTTATATCTACAGTTCACTTATCTGTTACAAGCAAATTTAGGAAATTTGCTTAGTATATCTGGTATCTTATTTTCATTAATAAGATATCTTGACATGTCTATCTTTATATTCCTCAATAAGTGGACAATTAAGCACAGTGTTCAAGACAGTGACCATATGCCTAACAACATAATTTGCATTTAGTTTGATCATCATTTGCGTTTCTCCCAAGCTGCCAGAAGTACTTGTAACCAAGCCTAAGCCTGGCCACTATAACATCAGTCAGTCTGTTCACATTGCAAGTTGCTCCATAAACATACTTATCTACGTTCATGTTATCATAGTGGGTTATAGATCTACTCAGACTTCTAACTGCATTCCTATAACAATCATTTTCATTATTTACTTCTCTCCTAATATTATTCCTAATGCTAGACACAGATATACCAAAGATATATTCTACATTCTCCTTCTGGGTCCTCTTATTGGCTAACATATCAACTTTATCATGAAGGAGTAATCCAATGTGTGATGGAATCCATAGCAATTGTACATTAATTCCCTTTTCCCGGATTTTTTAGTATCTATGTCTAGCTTATCATTATATGAGTCAAGAGCCTTCAATAATGACAACGTCAAAGACTTCATTACTTGAAAACTACCTCAAACTTTAGATCAGTCATGAGTCTCAGGAAAAAAAAATGGTATCATAAATACCTTGTATATCATATACGTACATGCCTCTCTTCCATCTACTCTCACACTCTTTTTCTGTGTAACATTCTTCCCCACCTCCCACCCTCTGTTATTCCACGAACGGACAGCCGATGAGGTAACAAAAAACTTTCAAGGTGATGGCTTCCCATTTTCTTTCGCCCTAAGGAGAAAAGGGGAAACCGGGAAGACGAAGGTAGATTATCGAGAAGTCTGAAGTACTATATTTTTTCTTTCTCTTTTTTCTATCCTAAAAAAGAAATAAAAGGCGCAAAAAATTGGAAAGAAAAGCAAATAAATTGTGACAAATCAATACGTAGACAAATGCTGTAAGAGCGATTTACAATACTTCCCATCCAAGCACCGACCCTCACTGCTCCTTCACAGCTACTGAACCCTTAGTGAAATACCTAGTACTGAGCTCTCTCAGCTCCAACTAACATTCCATGCATGTAACTCGTCCTGTGTAATGTTACGTGAAAGAGAAGAATGGAACAGAGTAGACGCACACTGCAGGTATACCGAATTCTGTCGGATCCAAAAAAAAAAAACCTCTCCCAGCAATCCCTCCCCACGCTATCCCTCCCCACCACTCTCTCAGCCCCTGTGCTCCCTCTCTTCTCTTGGCTACCGCGATGAACTCTTTAGCCATCATTATTCTCAGGAAAACAAAATCGCGGGTAATTACCATAAGGGCGAATTTACTCTGCCGGGGAGTAAAAAGCGAGAAGGTACAAGTCCTGCAGGAAAGTTTTATTTTACTTAATAATCGAGACCATCTTCCTACACCTTTCATATAGCATTTTTTTCTTCTGGGAGCGTGCACTCACCGTTTTGCGTTTGCAGGAGTCTAGTCTCTGCTTTTGGCCTCGCCTTTTAAGCCTCGCCGACCGGTATTACTGGTTTTAAGACTCTTGAAACCTATCATAACAACTTTTAAGGACCTAGAGGTAGACTTCACACCTTGCCCTTCTCCAGAGGCGCACAGAAGAAAAAAAACGCGTTCGATCCTAAGGCGAGTGAAGACGTTAGCTGGTTAGCATGTCTTAAATCCGTTGCTACTGTTCAGCTAACTGTAAACAGGCACCCAGGTGTTAGGCGGCAGTTTTCAGTGGCATCTTAAGGTAGAAGTATACCGTAGACAGAGCTGTGCTTTGAAATGAGCCGAAGTAGGATAACAGCTCTTAATCTGTAAATTCAGCGATGTAACCAAGACAGAAAATCAATGTTGTGTGCACATAGGAAATTTAAAAACTGCTATTAGAAGTTAAACAGAAAAATCACTCATTATTTTGTACACCTAGTGAAGCCTGTAAGTTTGAAAATTTGCAGTGAGAAGGGACCCGTATATATGGAACGTACTAATATGATGCATGGAGTGTTTAAATGAACTGAATCTCATTTTATTCTCAGAGAAAAGTGTCAAAGGAGATATAATCACGACGTCCAAAGTACTCAGTGGCACTGACATGGAAGAGACTAGGAAAAAAAGAGCATAAATGGAAGCTGAACGCTCGTACGAAGGACAGTACATTAGGAAGCACTTTTACAGCGCAAGGTTTGTGGAAAAGTTGACTGAGCTAGATGACAAAGTTGTAGAAGCAAATGTCATTCATAATGGTGACATTCCTAGGGCCAGACAATCGTTGGCTGCTTGATCAATCCGGCTGTTACTGCCAGCGGTCCGTTGGCCTGCATAGGCCTCACAACCTGACTGATCTAGTACCTGTCGCAGGTAGACACATAAAAATGCTAAAAAGCTAAAAAAGTCTCTACATTCAACGACTCATCCAGTTTTTCAGCAAAGTCAGACGAACTCATTTAAAGCCAAGTGTCAGTCAACCTGTCCCGGAAGACTCAGGCAGACGAATTTCTGGCACTGTGTGATCGCCCTCGTACATTTCTTGGAATTATATTGGGGGACGGAGAAGAGGAAGAGGGAGGGAGGGAGGGAGGGAGAGAGATGGAGGGAGAGATGAAGAAAGGAGAGAGATGAAGAGAGGAGAGATGAGAGAGATGGAGAGAGAGAGATGAAGAGAGAGATGGAGAGAGAGAGATGAAGAGAGGAGAGAGAGAGAATAAGATTTAAAGAACATCATCGTAATAACTCACGGTGTTAATACAAAATAAACATTCAGGGAGAACTCACTATGTTAAATAAGAGCAACAGCATCAGTCCATCAACGATTTCCTTCCTAATGCCCACAGTCAAGTATTTGTTGTGTGCGACTTGGTAATATTGTCGTATGTTACCAAAAATCACACGTCAATGTGCTTAGTGTCTTAACTGCCTATTTTAAGTTATCCTAACGCCATTCCCCCAGGGATGCGACCCACAACAGTCGACTAACACCCGGGTACCTACTTACTTACAGGGGTGGAAAAATAAACACAGGGGTAACAGGTGTAAGGAAACATGCCAACCATCCGTGGTACAATCTCCGTGCCGGAGATCGTACAACGGACCCTTAACATGGGAAATGAGGGAATTACCAACTGAGCCATGGGACACCTTAAAAAAATAAAACTTCAGTTAGACAAGGAAGGTCTGGGATACTTACAGTTTACACGGAGTGTGGTGGACTGACGCACGCTCTTCTCCAACGCAGGGTTGGAGGCCTGGCATGTGTACGTCAGCCCGTCGTCGGCAGCTGTTAGGTTGAGCGTCAGTACGTTGATGACTCGCGTGCCTGGTGGGAGCGACAGAGATGTGTTAGTGGTGTAAGGCAAAGGGAAGGGAAGATGTGGAAGGAGAAGCACGAGAGGAATGGAGAACGAAAGTAGAGTGAACATCGGGGAGGGAGAACGAGAGAAAGAGAAAGAAAAATAGAAAAAGAAAAAGGGGAGAGATAAAAGATAGAGAAAGACCTAACCTGTAAAACCAATTGTGTAAAAGGGGATTAGAGAGATAAGAGAGAGAAAGAAAATGACATGAAATGGGGCAGTTACACAGTAACTCTACAACAGTAACTTTTCAATACAACTTTTCACCCTAAGCTTGGGCGAAACGCTATATTCACAAATATTCTTTCCTAGTAGTGTCTTTATTCCCACTTCTCTGTTTTCCTTATTGTTTACCTAAAATCTTTAAGCACCAGTCGTAAAAACAAAACTAACGCTCACACTGCGTCCCCTGAGCTACCATGCCTCACAATTCCCTCAACTTTCTTGAACTAGCAGAGAATAGATCAAGTCAATTACACTCATCTATCATCCTAATCACGACGTATAAAGGGCTCATCCTTTTTAATCTGGCGACGAAATGGTTATATATATATGAAGTGCCAATGAACTTGGCCCATATATCTTGGCAATGCATTTTGTGTTTATGATTTAAGAGGCAGATATGTTAGAGTACTCTGGGAGGCCTTCACGATCTTCCACGTTTGTCTGTAGCCTCGTCATGTCCAAGTGTGACCATGTCCCAAGTGCGACTGTGGTCCAAGTGTGACCTTGTCCAAGTGTGACACTCTGTGGTCCTGTCCCAAGCGTGACCTTGTCCCAAGTGTGACCTTGCCTTAAGTGTGACCATGTCCTAAGTGTGACCATGCCCTAAGTGTGACCATGCCCTAAGTGTGACCATGCCTAAGTGTGACCTTGCTCTAAGTGTGACCTTGCCCTAAGTGTGATCTTGCCTAAGGGTGATCATTGCCCAAGGTGACCTTCCCTACCAAGTGTGATCTTGCCTAAGCGTGACTTTGCCCTAAGGGGAAAATCTTAACAATGTCCCAAGCGTAACCATATCCCAAACGTGACCAAGTGTGACGCTCTGTGACCTTGTCCCAAGCGTGACTTTGTCCCAAGGGTAATGAAGGCAATGACCACTTAAAAACAACAAACCTGCTACAGTAACCATCATCAACATGTCCGACCGAGCGAATCGGATTAACAGGATTGCTAACGTGGCACATATTTATTTTATACATTTGTGGGTATTATATACCGTGTGTGATACATGCTTACCTCCGTTGGGAGTGAGGGAGGTTTCCTGGATGCGGCCGGCCATCTGGTAGCCGTCACGGAGCCAGGTGATGACAGCCGGAGGGTTGGAAGAACCAGCCTCGCAGGTGAGTATGGCCTGCGTGCCCGCTCGCAGCTGTCGGGGACTGCCCGTGATCTGTCAGGAGACAGGTGCTCGTGAGACGTAGGTGTGTAGTAAAATGGGTGGGTAGGTGTATGGTGAGATGGGTGAATCACTTGATTAAATATTTAGCAACATTTTAAGACACAATGCGGAAACCCTTAATACCAGATGTTTTTCTTTAACAGACTATATATATTTTTAAAAAAGTTCGTGTTCAAGCTTTATCAAAAAAGATTTGAGCTTGGTGTCCAAGCGAAGCTCCATCTGCTATTAAAGATGCCCATACTGCTTGTGTGAGTCTTACTTTATTAAGAATTATAGCAATTGTGTTGAGTTAACCATATTAATTAAGGACAGTGTGTCTACACTGCAAACTGAATTGCTGGTCATTTAATGCACTAAAGTTAACTTATGACACTGAGTTTGACTCCTTATCATAAATACACTTGACTCGCATAATGACTCATAACTTACTCAATAGAAAAACAAGGTTAAGATAAAAAAAATGGGACAATGTACAATTCTTATGGATTCTAATACACTTACAATGAATTACTCCATGATAAAGTTAATAAATTACCCAAAGAGAGTATCTTGAAGAAAAAAAACCATAATATAACTCTGGAGAAGTAAATAATGAACTAATGTTGTAAGAAAACAGACAGATGCCTGGTCAATCTATAACTCTCTACTATGATAACACAAATGTAGATGAACACATTTACAGCGCACCTTGCCAACCAGACTTAGTCTTGGTTACAAGGGCTTCTGGCAGTCTGGCATGCATACAGATGATCGAACCTTCCTGATCAGCCTTTTGGTCACTCTCTTGAACACTTCGTTTCTGACTGTCACTTTTTGATGAATATACAAATAATATTATAACCTATGTGAACAAATCACAGACAGGATTGGGTCTGAACCTCATCCATTCCCTGCTTTGTCTGAAATCGTGTTTTTACGATTTACTGAGTCAACCTATGTGGTATGAGAAAATATCTTATTAACGAAAGTAAGATGTAAACATTTTAAGCAAATACAATAAATTTGCTTGCAATAGGCGAAACTTGGGATAATAACCACACGTGCTCCTACTAACCCCTTTTGAGGTCTAGTTCGTAGGCATTTAGCATATCCATATGCTCTTGCGCTATCGTTCACAGGATGACTATAAGGTGCACAACAAACTATCCGCTTCGATGGTAAAATCTAATCAAATCTTTCAATTGTATCGATAATTTATACAACCTTGCCCATAATTTTAATATACAAAATATCTACAATAAAGCCTACGTTTGAAAATAATTTTCTTCCAAATTACACTACGTTGTACAAAGCCGTCTATATTTAAATAAGAAAAGTTCCACACTTGTAATTGCTCTTAAAAATGGATTAATTCATCGATTTCCAGTATAATAAACAATTTGCTTAAATTTTGTCTTCATTGGCCCTGGGGGACACAATAAAGACGGGGTGGAATGTTGTGAGTAAATTTTCCTGCAAGCGAAGGCATGAAGGAGGAGCGCCTGGGCGAGGAAGAATGTCAATAAGGAGCAGAGACTTCACCTACACGACCAACAGGAGCACGACCAGACACCTTAACGACCAATATGGGAACAAGTAACCTTCTGAGGCCACCATCAGAACGACTGGACACCATGACCAATAAAAGAACGACAAGTCGTCTTCACGATCAACAGAACACGGACCACTGATTTCTATCAGAACAACAAATATCACTAAATTATATACCAAACACGGAGCTCTGATATAGACAAGAACAACACGAAGCACAAATTACAGATGTGAACACGGAACACTATTAAAAAGCAGATTAACTTGGAGCTGTACACTCCATTTTCACCAACAAACTCAAGAGACTTTTTTGGTGTAAATAAAAATACATCAAACAGAACGTACTGTCAAAAGACAAAAATTCGGTAACAGATTGACTTTTTTTTTAACACAACTACTCGTAAGCAATTATTGAAATTTTCCTTATACGAACTTTCAAAATTCTTCATATAGAGATAATCCTCTCAAATTTTCTGCTAGACAGAAATCGTTAATGAAGACCACTTAAACTATTAAAGGCCTAAAGTTTTAATTGAGTATCCCAATTACTGCAAGATCGACCCCCACCCTCATCTTTCTCTCTCAAGACAAGGAAAAAGTACGATAAATCTCAGGTCAAAGGGAAATGTTGAAGTAACAACCTTACAGCTAATGAAGATGGGAACCAAACACGTTATGCATCCCTACTGTTAACGAGGACGAGAACCAAACACGTTATATTTCCCTACATCTAACGAAATGAGAGCTAAACATGCTATACCCCTGAATGTTTTCGGATTTTTTTTCTACTCCCGCAACCCAGCCTGTTGCTACACTTCTGTTGGACCGCCTGGACCCGTAGATACACCCATCCCAGCTCGACTGATCAGGCTCCTCCTTCAGTCATTTTTACTGACGGTACTCAATGGACTTTGAGAGTACATGCCACTGAAGAGAAGCCTTTGTGGAATCGTTTTATAGCCAGTCAAGCTGTGGGGTATTGCCACAGTAGGACTATCAGGACGTGGCCGCGCTCAACAGACTAGGAAGTCTCTCCTCTCTACCAATCCCTGCGCACGAATTTAACACTTCATGAAGAAAGTAAAATTTATGACCCTGACTCTCTAAAGCTTGTTTCATTATTTTAACTATAATACACACACTTCGTAAAGCAGATTTCATCCATTTTTATGTTCCAGAGCATTCATCATTCCACCATGGAACTGGGCATTTATCATTCCATTATGGGACTAGGCATTCATTATCTCGCCATGAGTCTAGGTATTCATCATCCTAGCCTGGGACTGATCACAGTCTGGTATTGCCATTCGTCTTTGGGTATTGATTAGGGCACTGAAGACCATCAAATAGTGTTGAAAATCTGTTTGGATACATGTAAAGATTAACATTGAAAAGAGATGGCAATGTACTATGGACAATTATCATATTTATAGGTAAGCGGTTAGCCAGTAGTATGGCGTCTCCGTGAAGGTCCTTGTAAACAAGGCAAGGGCCCATAACTCGAAGGTACGTCTCTGAAGTTGATAAAATTACAATACTAAACCATTCATTCAGTGGAGATCTCCAGATATTCTTCAGAAAAGTATACCCAGATATCTGGTAAACATATTGACATGGCATTACTACTATCTGTTTTATTTTGGGTATATATACATATTCACTTCAAACAAATATTTAAGATTTCCAGTTTTTCTGACGGTATTTTCAATAGTTTGGCCGCTTGAGCTACCGTCGCTGCCCCATAATCTATTACTAATAAAATCAATTAACGAAATATTTTTTTTTCATCTTTAAATGAAAAGGCTAAGAACTGTTATAGTACAACTCATTTCAAAGCCCAGCCCTATAAGGTACACTGCTAACCTCTACAGGATGCGACCTACAATCTCCTAATGTCTAAGCATCTATTTACTGCTAGGTGAACATAGGCAATAGATGCAAGAAATCATAGTCAACCGTATTCTTCATGCCCGTCCCAGGATCGAACCCGGATATTTTTGGCTTCATAGCATATCTACTCAATTATCTGTTCCAGGATGAATGACATTAGAAAGTAAATACTATGAACAAACATGTTATGTGGTACATGTTGATACACAGTAACTTCAGTGTCCCGTAATGTTGTTAGTATATTAACTAATACAATGACTTCATTTCTCTTGAAAAAACAGAGGGTTTCCACCACTATGAATATTTCCTCTAACTTTAGATATGATAATGGGATTTAGGAAAGTTATTGAATAATTCTACTTCTGTATTATGATGTAGTCGAACTCAGGCTTTGTTTAATATTACAAGTTCTTCAGAATATTTTTAATATAATTTCAAATGAAGTGATATACTCATTAAATGAAAATTTACACACTCACTCTCACACATACATACACACTCACTCTCGCATATACATACATACATATATTCTCTCTCTCTCTCTCTCTCTCTCTCTCTCTCTCTCTCTCTCTCTCTCTCTCTCTCTCTCTCTCTCTCTCTCTCTCTCTCTCTCTCTCTCTCCCATGAAGGGGTATTACCAGCAAATCCCTATCTTCCTGATGGAACTTTATAAGTGCCTCAGGCTAGTTCGTGATCAGCCAGTGTGATGCCTACATTGGAGTGCGTGCGGCTGATGTCAGAGGCCTTAAAGCTCAGGCTATCAACCAAGGGATCCAGCCTGAAACAGGGCCGCAAGGGCAGTGATTTCCTTAATAGACCGAAGGTAACCTACAGGTAAGGGAAGGAGGAAATATGGAAGGAAAGGGAAGGGTTATAAGCCACATCCTAACTGCCTTTTGGGTTATAAGAACACAATTTCACCCCTTGTGGTAAACTCCTACAGTTGATGAAGATTACGACCAGAGTCGTTACACAGCCATTAAAGTGTCAGCCTCTCTCGAGACATCCAGATAATCTCATCCTAAATAACTTTCCAACTCTCTTAAGGAAACCACTAATGACCAAGAACACTCTGCACAATGATTAAACATTCGTAAACCTTCAACTTTATTAAGCGTTTTGACAACAATAAGCAAAAATTTTGGAAACTAAATAACTCTTAAGTGACTTTGCAAGCAATTCACAATCCTGCTTTTATTTTCAGAATATTAAATATACAAGAGGAATAATCAGTCTCAATTCCACTGAAAGTCTGCAGCTCAAAGTATCCCAACTCTCCTTGCAGAAGCAATAAAGTATTCATAACTTCCCTAAATCAGCAAAATTTCTTCCCAATACCGAACGGAAAGCGTACCTTGACAGTTTCCGGAGGAAAATGTACGACGAGGGTAGTGGAGACGCTGACGGGGGAGGAGGCGGCGGCATTGTGGGCCTCACAGCGGTACTGGGCTCCGTTGTCCTGCGGCTCAGCCAAGATCTCCATCTCTGCTGAACTCTCGTCGTCAATACTGTGCTTCTGGGAGGGGATCTTCTGCCCGTTGCGGTACCACTGGAGATGCGCTGGAGGATTGCCGCCCCTCGATACACAAGTGATTCGCTGCAGGCTCCCCACGCGGATCCCAGATCCTTCGCTATATCCGTGGAGGATCGGCGGCTGCGGGGGTCCTGTGAAGGAGAAAAATGTGCCCAAAAAAGAGTCGTTAGTCAGCTTTCGATTTTTCCGTAAAATATGAGGCTCAGATAATCTTGATGTACCCAGGCAGCGGGTAAAGAGTGTGAAATGAAGAGAAGAGTCATGACTCTGTAAGAGTGCATGCACACGAGTATCGAAGATGAAGGGAATATAGACAGCAACTAAAATATATTTACAGCATCATATCAGCCACTAAGCTGTAAAGGCAAGCATGTTAAAGCCTTCACCTGGGAAACTGAAAATCACTGAAAAAGAATAGACGTCCTACTTTCATGCCGTAAATCTCCCGTCAATCCCACATTTTTTATCCATCTCAACTTTCAGCTACTTCAAGAACTCTTCCCTGCAAGCTCTTACTTCAAAAACTACGACTTCAGCTTCTTCGCATTTCTCCACTTAAGTGTAATGTTAAGATAAAAGTAAATAACAAAAGTGAATGTGAATAATGGAGTCAGAAGCCTGAGTAGGACACTCACTGCTATAATATGAACGAAAATAAGTATGTTTATTGAACAACTTGCCATGTGAACGCAAAGTACGGCCAGCCTCACATAACTGTCCACTGAGACATGTAGACTGAGACATGTAGACTGAGACATGTAGACTGAGACATGTAGACTGAGACATGTAGACTGAGACATGTAGACTGAGACATGTAGACTGAGACATGTAGACTGAGACATGTAGACTGAAACATGTAGACTGAAATATGTAGACTGAGACATGTAGACTGAGACATGTAGACTGAAACATGTAGACTGTATAACAACCTTCGATCATTTTAAGGTATGTATTTAAGATACCTAAGGCACCAAACATATGCAAATATCCTAATTCTGATTATAACATTTAAGACAATTGTAGACACAAATGCAGAAGTGTTCCTGTTAACCCTTTAAAGGCCTAGTTCCTAGGCCTTTTGTTCATGCATATGATCTTGCTCTATCGTCCAAAGGATGAATATCAAGTGCAAAATAAAATGCCGCGTCGGCGGTAAATTCTAAAATCTAACATTTTCTTCAATTTTCTGTGCACTCCTCCCTGTGTGTGTACTCGCCTAGTTGTGGTTGCAGGGGTCGAGTCACAGCTCCTGACCCCGCCTCTTTACTGGTCGCTACTAGGTCACTCTTCCTACTCCATGAGATTTAACATACCTCTTCTGTGTGTGTGTGTGTGTGTGTGTGTGTGTGTATGTATGTGTGTGTATGTATGTGTGTGTATGTATGTGTGTGTATTTGTGTTTGTTTCTCATTTTCGTCCTTCATCCTTCCCTTCCTTGTATTTCTTTCCATCTAGTACTGCCTTGACACCAGCTTCCATATACCTTACCCTTTCCTTTCTCTCTCTCTCTCTCTCTCTCTCTCTCTCTCTCTCTCTTGCTCATTACCCCCTTCGTCTTTCTTTTACATCTTCTTCGCTTCTGCTCATCCCTTCTATCATTCTACCCTCCGCTCCACCCATCCCTCTGGCTGTGGTTCGCTGTCCCTCTCCTAATAACGTCACCACCGTCACCGCGGTCACATATATTGCGGTCAGGACACAGTCTAGAGAGGCTACCTTTTTATTTTATTTTTTGTACCCTTGCGTCCCTCTTGGGTCGCAAGAGATGTTATCAGCTTGTTAAAACCTCGTTAAGCTGAGAAAGGGAGGAGCTTTTAAAAGGTTACTCTGATAAGCGATTTCAGTGGACTGCAGCTATTTGAGAGAGGGCAGGAAATGGGGTTATATTAAGACGTTTCTCTCAACGAGAGCTTTCAAAGCCGTTCCTTGAGCGAAACTCTCCTTCTATTACTCATTAGGTACTGTCTTTCAAACCAGGCTGAGGTGGATATGTGGGTGAGCGGGCCACCAGCAGCAACAGCCTTTTTGACCAGGCAAGTACCAGAAGAGCTTGGACAAAAGCCGGGCTCTGGGAGTAGAAAAACCCTCAGAACTCATCAAAGGTTTATCAAAGGCATAACCGTAGTCAAATGAAACGAAACAGAGGCGCTTTCCTGTTGTTGATTTTCCATTACTAGCGAAAGTTTGTTACAGTGAAAAATTAGACAAAAACAAATCTTAAGCTAATTCTGAGTTGACGAAGTGGAGAAATGGGTCAAAATGTGAGAGAAAGAGAGAGAAAGAGAGAGAGAGAAAGAGAGAGAGAGAAAGAGAGAGAGAGAGAGAGAGAGAGAGAGAGAGAGAGAGAGAGAGAGAGAGATTTCTGGCAAGTCTTCGGGGACGCACCAACAGCCTTGCAAGTGCGAGATTAACTTACGACGGATCGAGCCTCCACTCCTTGCTCTGAATGGCCCATGCGGATTTAGCGCTTTATCAGTCTGACAGGACTTCCGTAAGCAAACAAACAGTAGATCATCCAACGGGGAAGAGCCAATCTGATGTTGGTGAATGGTTTTTGATCCAATGAATTAAGAGCTATCCTCCCCTTCCTCTGATCAAACCTGATTACCTCCCAATCGTCAGGCGTCGCATAACCCCTGCGGATTTAGCGCTGCTCAATGAATACAACGTTGGTGATAAGAGAATAATAATGGCTTGTTGGTACATCAAGGTTGTAGAATCAAGTATTAGAGTGCTCCTGGGTGTTAATGTAGCACTTCCTGTGCTACGATCATGTCAGACGATCTCATGTTTAAGGGACACAACAATGGTGTTATCGCAAGTGCAAGAAAAATTATAGATTGGATAACTAGAACTTTGAAACCAGGAGATTTCATGCCGATGATGACACTCTTCAGGTCACTTACCATCGCTGTGTTGGACTACTGCGTCATACTAACCACCCCCTTCAAGGCAGGCGAAGTAGAACTGGAAAATATACAGAGAACCTTCACAGCTCTGTCAGGCGCCTAAATTACTGGGAGCGCTTGATTTCCCTCGCACTGTACTCCTTAATACGTAGGCGAGAATGATACATAATAATCTACACCTGGAAGATACTGGAGAAATTGATCCCAAATCTGCGTACCGAAATCATTACATAGGACAAGACGAGGCTTGGCCCCTGGTGAAAAGCAGACAAGCGAGAGGACACAGGATACTCTACAAGTGTAAAGAGATTTCGACCCTTCAATACCCACCTGTCATGGACAAGGAGGATTACCAACAAACTCATGGCTGTCTTCAAGAAGGAACTCTGTAAATTCCTCAAATCAGTTCACGATCAGCTGGGATGTGGCACAGACGGCGGACGGCGGCACTAACAGCTTGATCGATCAGGCCAGCCATCAGGAGGCATGGCCCTGGACTGTGCCGCTGGGCTTGCTAACTTCCTTGCTGTGCTAGCATAATCTCTTCAACTTTCTATTAACACTTTTAAGAAATAAAGGAATACAGATAGAAACTTTCAAAAGGTAGTCAAACCTATTTCTAAAACCAGAGTGAGATCAGCCAGGTTGTGATGGCTGAGGGCCGCAACAGTCTGATCTGGCAGACATTATATTATAATTTGTTGAAAGTGCATAGGAAATGTGAGCCAATCAGGTTCAGTTCAAGGAAAAGATATGTCCATTTAATTGGATAAAGATCACATCCCCCCTTACCGGCATCAAAGCACCTTTCTAAGCAAGTGATCCGGCAGTCAATAACAAAATCTGTCTTCAGGCAGTATATCGTGACTCGAACTCTCGAAGATCACATGGGTGTGGTATTGACTATCTTGAGAGATGGTAATTCCCAAGTGACAGACTCCAGCTATGCTGGAAAGAAACCTCTGAAGCTCCCGTAACTGATGAACCCTTCAATGAAATAATTTAATACTTGACGAAATCCTCGTTGCCCTACTTAAGTCTCTCAGTTCAGGCTGACAGATTTCAATAGTTTTGAGCCCCAGCCTGCATGGTCATTCCTACTGTGTAACTATCATATATACTATCATATATAATAGGGTAACAGCACACTGCTGATATAACCAGTTCTCCTAAAGAAAAAAAAAACTGTTGATAAAATGACTTCTGGCTTGTCAGCTTTTCTCATTTTCAAATGAGGAAGAAACCAGTAACATCTGCCACCCATTTCGAGAATTATTCTACTCAAAGCCCGGCATGAGGTCAGAATTGTGTAGGACCTGCCTAGTATGGGCCAACAGGCCTGCTGCAGTGTTCCTCCTTTCTTATGTTCTTAATTTGTTATTCATTGCCTGGAAAACCAGGCTGTTGAGGCCAGCGATCTGGCTGATTTTTCATGTACAGTACATAGTTGTCCAGTTTCCTCTTGAAAGCTTCCACCTATGTTCCTCTAAATATTTCTAATATCATATACCTTACCTTTACCTTTGATATACCTTTGAAGAGTTTCGAGAGTTTATCTACTCTCTGAGCCCGGCCATGGGCCAGGCTCGTCTGGTGCTTGCCTGGACAACCAGGCTCGAGGGTGAGTCGTGGACACCTGACATGACATTCTTGCTTTCACTGGGCTTATTCTACACTTCCTCCAGCATCTCTCACTACAGCATCTCTCACTACAGCATCTCTCACTACAGCATCTCTCACTACAGCATCTCTCACTACAGCATCTCTCACTACAGCATCTCTCACTACAGCATCTCTCACTACAGCATCTCTCACTACAGCATCTCTCACTACAGCATCTCTCACTACAGCATCTCTCACTACAGCATCTCTCACTACAGCATCTCTCACTACAGCATCTCTCACTACAGCATCTCTCACTACAGCATCTCTCATTACAGCATCTCTCATTACAGCATCTCTCACTACAGCGAGTGATTAAACAAAGTAATTTAAAACAGGAGCAAATTAAAATATGAGAAAAGAAATGAGTAATCAGTGTTAAATAGCAAAAAGAAGGAAGAAGAGACGAAGACTATATACGGGACCACAGCCTGGGCGTAGAGGAGGGCAGAAAAAAAGAATGTGACCACAGTGACTGTACAGTGGGAGTGAAAACAGAGGAAAAGTGACATTTAATTAACCCCTTCTTCAGGAGCCATTGGACTCTCGCCAAGGCATCTTTATATGTCACGTAATTTCAAACAGCTTAATTCTGTCTCTTCAATCTAGGATATGGTAAGCAGGAATACAACAAGAATTGGAGAGAAAAAATCGGTGACTACTACATGAAGGAATAAATTTGCAAGTTAAAACTGCAACTCTACTGTTTTTAGTAGTCTGCTGTGTACGGAGGGTATGTTGTGACTATACAGTCGTTACCAGTTATTTCCTAGGCTTCCGGCGTTTTATTTTCAGGTAAGACATTTATTATTCTTAATTGACAGAAAAAAAGTTCACGATGTGTAATAATGCCCTGTAAACATATTTCCTAATGGTTATTTTGTGACATGACACCACGTGAGCTCGGGTGACACTACACTATGTTAGCTCAGGTGACATTACACAATGCTAGCTCAGGTGACACTACACAATGTTAGCTCAGGTGACACTACACAATGTGAGCTCGGACGTTCACCCCCGGAACACTATCCAGGTAATGCTATATTTCGGGTATCTTGAGAATGAGGATGCGCCTTGATGCCATCAAGTCCTTCATAACATCGTTCGTTCTCTAATGCACATGTTTGTGCCCGATCTGCGCAGCCACGTAACTTAGCTTTCTCGCTCGCGGTCACAACCGGATCCACAAACCTTCATTAGGTTAAAATTATTTTAGATTAAGTAACGTCAAGTCAAATCAGTTTGAATCATCCCAAGTTAGTTTAGGTCTAGTCCGGACAAGTAAGATCCGGTTATTATAGTGTCGAAGGGTATCTTGAGGTGGTTTCTTCTTCCCCTCTTCCCTTTTCTTTCATCCTCCTACTTTTTCAATTATATTTTATTCATAACTCAAGAACCTCTCATTCGATCGGATTCAAATTTTGAACCCATTCGCAGCATCTTGGAATGGCTCTGATAACTTTCTGAACAGTACCTTTACCTTTGATATACCTTTAATGAGTTCCGATATATTTTCTACTCCTGGAGCCCGGCCATGGGCCAGGCTCGTCTGGTGCCAGCCTGGTCAATCAGGCACTGCACCTGGTGGCCCGCTGACACGCACATCCATCACAGCCTGGTTAATCTGGCACCTGGTGGAGATACTTGTCCAGTTTTCTCTTGAAGACTTCTACACTTGTCCCAGCAGTTTCTGATATCTTCTGATAAGAAGTTGAATAGTCTGGGACTACGAATGTTGATACAGTGTTCCCTTATTGAGCCCACCACACCACTGCTTTTCACTAGGTTAAAACTGTATATCTCGCTCCAGTATATTGCCATGACAGTTTGCAGATTTGGGACCAGGCCCTCAGTGTACTTTCCAGGTATATATTATGTATCTCTCTCTCTCTTCTCTGCTCCACTGAGTACATATTTAAGACTAAGGTGTTCTCAGTAATTTAAACGTTTTATTGGCTCTATGCGGGCCGTAAACGATCTCTGTATTTGCTCCAGCTCTGATATTTCTCCTGTGCTGAAAGGCAGTGTCAACACTGAGCAATATTCCAAACGAGGGAGCACGAGCGATTTGAAAAGTGTCACCATTGACATTTTTTCCCTTGTTTTGAAGGTGCTCATTACCGACCCCATCATCCTCCTGGCTGTCATGACCTTTGTCTTGTGTTCTTTGAAAGAAAGGTCAGCTGACATAATTATTCCCAAGTCTTTCATGTGTTTCTTTCATTCTATTTGACGGTCCTTTTGAGTTTTATATAAAAAGTTCCTTTTGAGCTGAAAATGGTATAAAATACCGACATGTGCAACAGTTGGGAATCTTTATTGTTGAAACGTTCCACCTGCGATGTAGTCTTCTTCAGTCTTATCCAGTAACTTCCCGAACTCTCAGTGACGTTGCTTCAAACTTTCAAAAAAGCTGCCTTCTAATGCGACGATAGGCGGAGAGAGAAATTTGAGTAGGTGCAGATTTGACCATTGTGTGTGCAAAATTGTGTGCAATTTTCATCCCCTCCCTTCTGTAGTTAATGGTTAATGCATCCAGCTTAGTTTGATTGTGGCAAAAATTGTCAATGGAATAAAAAATAAAACTTGGAATCTTTTAAATGATCAAATTGAGCTCTCTTAAATGTAAAATAAAAAAAAATTAAAAGGATTGTAGGGAATTTTAAAATTTATACAACTAAAAAAATGAGAAATAGTGATAACTCATGTTTTTATGTTTTTAAATTTCCTGAGTTGAGTGAACCCTTATATACCTGGACCGTTCATCAGGTGGCTACCTTCAACGGCTTTAGTTTATAATTTCAGAACGCCTTATCTAGTCGGCTTCAAATTTCAAATCCTAGTCAGTCAATACTGGTGAAGGCTATTTATGTGCGCAGGTGCTCTGGGGTCAGTTGCATATAGACCCTAACCGAAATTGCGTTAAAGGTCCTTGACCAGTGTATATTAATATTGACAATGATTAAAGATTCAAATGTATACAGAGGTGATACATAGGTGTTGCATCAGTAAGCCACGTCAATGTCCACGACACAAATCTTTCCATAGGAAGCACGAAGCATTTATTAAAATGCACGTATAAGCATCTAAACTGTATAAAAAGATTTTCTGACAGAAAAAAAATGAGCTTAAAAATTATTTTCTTCGGTAATGTTGATTTTTTAAATTAATAAGTATTATTTTACCTATAAAACTTGGATGGCATATACACACTAAGCTCTGAAGAAATACACGATACTACGGATATTTTTACTGTTGGTAAAACGAGAGGTGGCAATTAGAAAATCGAGGAAAGGACACTCACATTCTATTTCTCGTTGTATACAAATTTGCTGAAAAGTTGAATATTGTTTAATTTGCAGAGGAAGGTCTCAATGTTATTTTGGATAAACGGAAATCTCATCCTCTAAGCATCTCAACCATCAACGATCAGGATATAAAATCTGTGTTAATAATCAAATCTCAGTTTTAAGTACTAATGTGTTTTAGGTTAGGGTTTAATTTTCCAATTTTATTAAAGACATTGTGTTCCGTGAAATAACTGAAGAATCTCTCGTGATCAGAAGTCAATGTTTGACTTGACTGGGTTAACCTAGCTTAAATCTACGTGATGTAATCGTAATGTACCCGTGACATCTGCTGCCCTTTAGGCTATTATAACAAATTTGTATGTTATGTATCCAAAGACTAAATAAAAATTACTTAACCTTATCGCTGGTTAGTCTTACTTAGAGGAAAGTTTACATTGATTTTGCCCAGTGAAGGTCGTAAATTATCATTTTTTCTGAAGATGGGAAAATTGAAATGCTGGTTTTGATAAGGGAATTTGTGAGTTCTTCATCAGGTTGGTCTCAATCCTTCAACCAGATAACTTGAAAATGCATCTTCTGAGAAGCTTCAAACTTAGTATATTATGGGATATTGATCTCTGCGAGATAAATATAGAATGTCTTTCTTGACGGAAAGTTTGAATTTGTGTTGGTCTGTGTGTGTGTGTGTCCTAATTTGTTAGTTTTTATTAAAGAATTTTGGATATTTGGTTTTACTGTGACAACTTGCGAATACTTCTTCCCTTTCTCTGAAAATCTTCAACACTAATATTTAAATGCATTACAAACTTACGCCGCACTCTGCACTATGCCTTTCGCGTGTAATGAGAGACAGAACGAGGGTTATGCAATATGGTGATACCTTTCTCGATTCGCGCAGCGACCGAAATACATCTTGTCTTACATTAGGTTAAGGTAAGAAAGATCAAGCTACATCTGTTAAGATCTGCTATGTTAACTCTGGTTACGTTGATAATTTTGTATCTGGTTGGGTTGGGTCAAATCAGATAAAGTTGCTTTACGTCAGGTTATGTTACACGAGGTCTGTATTAAGTAGTTTTTATGTCAAGTTAACGTTTTCATACCAGATATACACAATTTATCCGCAAATAGCCAAAAACGTAAAGTTGTTATCTCGAGGTAACGATGCCTGGGTGAAGGCAAACTTTTGCACAATGGATGTGAAAAACGTTGGAAAATACACGTACGGTATGAGGTTAGCGTCCAGGGCAAAGGGAGCAGCAGTAAAACTTACACGACATATTGACACGCAGTTCAATACGAATCCTAGCTCTTCCTCTCATGCTCTATTCTCAAAATAAACAGTAACAAACACACACACGCACACCAAAAAACCTCAATAAAAACTCCAAAACTTCCATCACGTAGCGCCTTTATACACCATCACACCGATGTGGGGAGGGGCAAGTGGACAGAGGGAACGAGAATAGCAGGAATAGAAGAGGGGGATGGATGAATAGAGGGAGAGGAAGGGAAAAGGGGAAGAGGGGAAAGGAGGGGGGAAATGAGAAGGAGGGGAAAGGAGGGGGGAGGGAGGACGGGGTCAAAACTTCCAATTGTGAATCCAATATTTTCATGACACAGCCACCAATAACAGCGGGTCCCAGGCACCACTGCCACCCACGTCAGCGTGTTTGACAGTGTTCCTCCCTCTGTCACTGATCCATCACTCCCTCCTTCCAGCATCACTCCCTCCTTCCTCCATCACTCCCTCCTTCCTCCATCACTCCCTCCTTCCTCCATCACTCCCTCCTTCCTCCATCACTCCCTCCTTCCTCCATCACTCCCTCCTTCCTCCATCACTCCCTCCTTCCTCCATCACTCCCTCCTTCCTCCATCACTCCCTCCTTCCTCCATCACTCCCTCCTTCCTCCATCACTCCCTCCTTCCTCCATCACTCCCTCCTACCACTAGCATCACTAGCATGTGCCTGTATGTGTGTGTGAATATATAGAAGCACGTATGACCTCTAATAACTTTACGTACTGTACTGCAGCTTAGCCCTGTCCATCTAATCTTGGGTCATCCTACACTTAGTGGGTACTGAACTGCAGCCGGGTTGTGGTACATACATTGGATTGCGAGTGGCACGCACCAACAGTATGATCGATCAAGAGACCGCCTGGGACTGGACCGCGGGGGCGGTGACCTCCGGAAGCGGCTACAGGTAATCTACAAGTGAACCTACAGCTAGTACAAATGAAGCAGAGTCTTTCATTATGTCCCGTAGCTTGATTGCTAGCGCACTCAGCTCACACATGAGGTCCGTGGTACGATCCCCGGTAAGGGTGGAAACATTAGAACGTGTTACCTTAAGACACCTGCTGTCCATGTTCACCTGTCAGTAAACAGGTACCTGGGTCTCAGTCGACTGGTGTGGGTCGCATACTGGGGACAAAATTGACCTAATTTGCCCGAAATGCTCTGAATAACAAGGGGCTTTCTATATAGTAGTATGTTACTGATGTCAACTAGGCTTGTATACATTGTACTTGTAGAAATAAATATTATTAATTATTATTATTACAGGCTGGTCTTGGAAAGACGACCTCCTTCCTATCCCCCTGTCTCCTATACATAATTCTCCTGTGTTTGGAATAGGATATCCTGAGAGATGGTATTTCCCAAATAATAGAAACTTCAGCTATGCTGGAATAAAACCTTTCAAACTTCCGCTGCTGCTGAACCCACAATGGAATACTAGACGATATTTTTATTGTCCTACTGAAATCTCGCAGCTCAGGCTGATAGATTTCAACATTATGTATGTAACCCATCCTGTGTGATGGAATATGTCAGGGGTGGAAACAGTCTTTCGTCCCAGTATATTACTATTATATAAGAGTAGGGTAACAGCATACTGCTACCTTTGATATACCTTTACCTTTGAAGAGTTTCGAGAGTTTATCTACTCTCTGAGCCCGGCCATGGGCCAGGCTCGTCTGGTGCTTGCCTGGTTGCTTGCCTGTTGCTCCTAGAGGCCCGCTGCCCCACATATCCACCACAGCCTGGTTGATCTGGCACCTGGTGAAGATACTTCTCCAGTTTCCTCTTGAAGGCTTCTACACTGGTTCCAGCCGTGTTTCGGATATCTTCTGGTAAGATGTTGAATAGTCTGGGACCCCGGATGTTACTACAGTGCTCCCGTATTGTCCCCACCGCACCCCTGCTCCTCACTGGGTTTATTTTACACCTCCTCCCATATCTCTCACTCCAGTATGTTGTTATGGCAGTGTGCAGATTTGGGACCAGGCCCTCAAGTACTTTCCAGGTATATATTATCATGTATCTCTCTCTCCTCCGCTCAATGAATACATGTTCAAGACTTGTATCAAGACTTGTACATGTTCAAGACTTTATCCAATTTTACTAAATACAAAACAAAAGCTTGCCCTCCAGCGGTACTCCGTCACACCCTATGTTTCAGTATCAGCTCCCCCCCCTCCTCTTTAACGTCACTATCTCCTTCCAGCATAACTAGCTCACTCCCTCCAGTATTACAATAGGTTGGGAGAATATTTTATTTTTGTTTTTGTGGGTATGGATTTGACAAGAACGTGCCAAATATGGCCAGTAGGCCTGCTGCAGTGTTCCTCCTTTCTTATGTTCTTATTACTTTCTACCTTCATCCTCCTAGCATTACTTCCTCCGGCATCACTCCCACCGTTGCCTCACATAGCTTCGCCTGGCTACCAACTTTGTCTGCTTTTTTTTTTTTTATTCCAAAGATCATCGCCAACTCCCGCAGTCTAACCAACGCTTCAAGTTTTGCAGTTGGTCAATCAGGCTGTTGGTGCTCGCTGTACGTAGTCACACGTAATCACAGGCTAACTGGTCAATAAATAACTCATCAAATTCCTTTTGAAGACACATTAGTTATTGTTCTATTGGTAATTTCCCTTGTATTTGACTGCAGGTGGATCCTTGGATCCTGTCATCCTCAGTCATGAATACTTTATGGTTATCTATTTCTCTTAGTGCACTTATCGGACCCCAACTTTTCACTTAAGGCATAATGCACACACTACCGTAATCAGGTATAAATTATGATTCTTTCTCTGTGCTCGAGGGTGTAAACAAAGGGATATTAGGCGTTCTGAATTACAGGGATATTAGTGATTGGCAGTTAAAGGAATATTAGGTGTTCCCAATAATCCACACACGAGTTGACGTGGGTAATGAAAGTTTTCCGTACATTTGGCGGACCTACAGTTTTCGCCCACACTACACCGCTTCTCCCACATTTTACCCCCACAGCACGCCTCATCTGCAACATTACTCAGGGTAACCAGGCAAATCCTCATTCCCTGAGAGCAGTTTCCTCCTCCTCCTCCTCCCATGGCCAAGCTTGTATATATCACTTCATCTGGACGGCTCATCAATCTAGCTCCCATGTCCTACATTAAACTACGGGGAAAAATTCTATATCAATTCCCAGCTTCTAGGAGGCCGAGAGGCGCGCGTAACTTCCAAGACGCAGGAAGAAGATGAGGAGGAAGCTGAGGCTAAGAGGAGGTAACTTCGTAGACGCTGGAGGCTGAGAAACGTAACACCAAAACCGGTGGACGAGGAGACTGAGGCAATAACTTCCAAGATGCTGTAGGAGGAGGAAGCTGAGATACAGGCAACTTCCAAGACGTGGGAGAAAAAGGAGGAGGCAGAGATGTAGACAACTTCAAAGATGCGGGTGTAAGGGAATGTAAAAGTTTGTTTACGGAGCGATGTGTTGCCCGATTCTTCTCGTGGACAAGTGTACCCTCGAGTGACAAGTTGTAAATGCGGAGAGCTGGACTGCGAGTGCCAGAGGGAGGCACAGCAACAAGAGCAGGAACAGCAGCAAGAGCAGGAGCAGCAGCAAGAGCAGGAGCAGCAGCAAGAGCAGGAGCAGCAGCAAGAGCAGGAGCAGCAACAAGAGCAACAGGAGGAACAGGAGCAGGAGGAACAGGAACAGGAGGAGGAGGAGGAGGAGGAGCAGCAGCAGCAGCAGCAGCAGCAGCAGCAGCAGCAGCAGCAGCAGCAGCAGCAGCCAGACCCTTATTGAAATTCTCTGGCGTATGGTTTCCATCATCTATCTTCGGGTGTCAGCGCCCTGGTGCACAAGGAAATTGGAGAGTTGCTGAATTTTCCCCAAACTTCTCCCTCCTCCCAAGTTTATTCTGGAAATCTTACGATATTCGCATCCCAGGGTTCCTTCAGGATGTTCCTGCGTCACCGGGCGCCACATAAATAGCAGGTGACTCAAGGGACCAGAGGAAAAGGAGCTATGAATAAGTGCGAAATCTAACCTACCCCTCCCCCACCCCCATCCTCTGAAAAAAATATTTGTCCGAGGTGATGTGTCAATATTCAAATTTGGGTTCAAACATATTTTTCAAATAATTTTGCTTTATCATATTTGCTTTTACACGCACGTACGTCCGTGCCCACACACACCAGCGAAGAGGCGTGGCCAAGAGCTGTGAATCGACCCCTGAAACCACAAATGAGTACAAATAGGCGAGTACAGACACAGGACCTGTGAATCGACCCCTGCAACCACATATAGGCGAGTACACACACACACACATTTTCCCACTATGTAAATTTGTCTATTCCAATTGTTAAAGCCGTAGCTTTTTTTTCCTTTCTTCTACCCACTAAGTATCAGTAGCAGCATATATGTAGCAGGATTTTCTTGGATCACTTGTGATATAATGGTCTACCCATACGACAATCCTAATGAGAGGGGGAAAGCGGCAAATCAGTAGGGGGCACACAACACGTAAGAGAGAAAAAAAAGTTGAAAATCAGATCTGATCCATGGAAATGGAGTGTATATTTAACTCTCAAAATGTAGATGTTCACCGGCGTCGAGGCATCTCCCATGAAAGGTTTCTGGTTCCACACCATCGTTAAGATTTATCAATTGCACATCATAACCCGGAGGTACAGGTCGTGTTTTCCATTTCCCGCTCCTTTAATTGAGTTCAAACTTACGACCCCAAGAACAGCAGAGGCAAGAAAATAATAATCTCCAGGCAAATGGTAGCGTCCCCTGTCACCCACCTTAAGCGATTTTCTGCAACATTAAATACACGTTTTTCTGGTGGCTATTTTACATTTAGTTTCAGGCGACATTTTCAGTAATCTGATAAAAACTATAGAAAAAAAATAAGGAAAAATAAGTTCTTTTTAAGCAGCCCGTCCCACAGGACTCTTGAAAAACCTGATGATTTTAACATTGCATGAGTTAGAAGTTTCATATATTTAACCTGCCCTATTGCAATATATATATATATATATATATATATATATATATATATATATTCTGGCACGCCACTGCCGGGAGTTGACGAAGTATTTGACATGTAGCTCTGAGTTGTTATCTATGTTGTTTACTCCCATTGTATTTTGTCTTGAAATAAAGTTTGTAAAAAAAAAAAAAGATGGGTGGTAGGAAGTGGAATATTCAAATGGCTTCAGAAAGAAATCTAAATATTCTTCCTGAAGTCTTTATCCACTTCCGAGGCAATGGGTCCCAATTGACACCAGAGTGGACCCATCCTATATAATGATTATCTTATATATATATATATATATATATATATATATATATATATATATATATATATATATATATAATGTCGTACCGAATAAGTAAAACTTGCTATTTTGGCTTAAATATTGTATTTTATTAATGAAAATAAGATACCAGAAATATTAGCCAAATTTTCTAAATTTGCATGCAACAGAGAACCTTTATTGCACATATAAGTTCCGTTAAACACTAACTACTGGGAACGCTTGGAAGCACTTGATTTATACTCAGTGGAGTGCAGGCGAGAGAGATACATCATAATCTACACCGGGAAAATCCCAGAGGGACTGGTCCCTAATCTGCACACAGAAATCACTCCTACGAAAGCAAAAGACTTGGCAGGCGATGCAACATACCCCCAATGAAGAGTAGGGGCACCATTAGTACGCCAAGAGAAAAGACAATAAGCGTCTGGGGCCCAAGACTGCTCAACAGCCTCCCACCAGGCATAAGGGAAATTACCAATAGACCCCTGGCTGCCATCAAGAGGAAGCTGGACAGATACCTAAAGTCAGTGCCAGATCAGGCGGGCTGTGATTCGTACGTTGGACTACGTGCGACCAGCAGTAACAGCCTAGTTGATCAGGCCTTATCCACCGGGAGGCCTGGTCATGGACCGGGGCGCGGGGGCGTTGAGCCCCTAAATACCTTCCAGGTAGACTCCATTTAGACAGACAAGACAAATGGTCTCTATAAATCCATATATACTCAGGTTAACCCCTTTTGGGGGATGGCCTATTCCTAGGCCTTCTGTTTATCCATATGCTCTAGCGCTACCGTCCACAAAATGGATTTGAGGTGGACAATAATCTAGCCGCTTCGTCGGCAAAATCTAAAATCTTTATCCTGCCCTCAATATTTATGTCACTTTCTTGTTCCTATTTCCACCTTCTTCCATTTACTTCAGCCTGCTATTTCCTCTTTCAGAAGGCCATGTCTCTGCTCACATGTCTCTTGAGCCACGTAGGTATGCCATGCATACCTACGTGGCATACCAGCGTGACATACCAGTATGACATACCTGTAGCAGGTATCGAGGGTTATTCCACCCTTGTAGTCCGGCGTGAGGCCCTCGGCTTTAAAAAAAAAATCCATCAATCTCAGTCTCACGTCCACTCCATTTTTCCCTTTTCATGCCTGTCTTCTTCATTTCTCCTCTTTCCCCTTGTCTCCAATTAATCTTACTCACCTTAATTATTCCTCTTTCCTGTCCTTGTCTTTCTCCGTGTTCTCTTACTCTCTCCCTTACATATATTTCTCCACATACCTTCAAAGCTTCCCCAGACATGCCCAAAACCTCCCTAGACACGTCACGAACATCCACACAGACGTACCCAGACTTTCCCAAGACATACCCAGGAACTCCCTTCACATAGGCAGTGCGGACTCTATCCTCCTCGCGCACACACAACAATCGTCACGTCTTCGGCTTAGAGCAGATCTTGGCGATATCTCTTAAATCGCAGGAACGTGGACGAGACCCTTAGGTAAACTCAAGCTTTTACGTGTGTGTGTGTGTAAGAGAGAGAGAGAGAGAGAGAGAGAGAGAGAGAGAGAGAGAGAGAGAAGAGAGAGAGAGAGAGAGAGAGAGAGAGAAGAGAAGAAGAGAGAGAGAAGAAAGAGAAACGGATGAATAAATTTAACAAAAATTTTATGCACGCTGAAACAAATTACAAGTCAAACAAAAACATTATGACGAATTGTGGGGAAAAATCATAATGGGGGAAAAATTGTGAAAAAAATACGAAAAAAATGATAAAAAATAAAAGCTAAAACAATGTCCAAAGATAAAAGGAGTAGAAACAGATTGGAAAGATATGTCGGAAAGAAATTCAGACGCTCTCATAATTGGCAATAAAGATGAGAAACGAGCAGAGCAGAAGAGGGAAGCAGGCAAAAACAAAGATAATCAGAACACGCGAGGAAAATGGAAGTAAAATAGAGGAATTTAAAGTCGCGCTGATGACCTCATCTTAAAACGTCCACAGTTAACGTTTTTGCTCAACGTCTACCCCCCAGGGGTCAACGCCCCCGCTGCCCGGTCCTCGCCCAAGCCTTTTGGTAGATCAAGACCTGATCAACCAGGTGTTTACTGCTGGCCGCACGTAATCCAACGTAGAAACCACAGCCCGGCTAGTTGTGGCTGCAGAGGTCAAATCACAGCTCCTGGCCCGCATCTTCAATGGCCGCTGCTAGGTCACTTTTTGCTCCATGAGCTTTATCATACCTCTTCTTAAGGCTATGTATGGATTCTACTATTCAGACTATTCCACTTCCTGACAACTCTGAAGAAATACTTCCTAACATCCGTGTGATTCATCTGAGTCTTCAACTTCCGACTGTGACCCCTTGTTGCTGTGTTCCATCTCTGGAACATCCTGTCTCTGTCCACCTTGTCGATTCATCTCAGTATTTTATGTCGTTATCATATCCTCCCTACCTCTCCTGTCCTCCATTGTCGTCAGGTCGATTTCCCTTAACGTCTCCTCTTAGGACATGCCCATCAGCTCCAGGACTAGTCTGTTGTATGTACTGTGTCCAACACTTGATGGTGTACCCCACCTCTCCGTCTTTCTTGAATCCCTTCTGTCTCCTCTGTGAACACTTCTTTGAATCTCATGTTGAGCTCCTCACATACTTCGTGGTTGTTTCTTGTGATCTCCCTTCCTCAGCCTGATTACCTGGTCTTTGACTGTTGTTTTCCTCCTGATGTGGCTGTACAACAGCTTCGGGTTACATTTGGCTTTCGCTGCTATGTCATTTTCGTATTGTCTTTGGGCCTCCCCTTCTTACCTGTGCATATTCATTTCTGGCTCTACGACTGTTCTCCTTATTCTAATGGGTCCTTTGCCTTCTATACTTCTTCCATTCTCATACACTCTTGGTTTTGGGCTCTTCACTTTGGGTGAACCGAGGGCTCATCCTGGCTTTCTCGTTATTTCTGTTACCCTTCAGTACAAACCTCTGCTCAGCTTCCTGTGTGTGTCTGTGTGTTGAATGAAGTGTTGATCCCAGCACCTATTTTCTCTCAATAAACAAAAAAAAAATGCATCTGCAAATATGCCCCCATGGGGCTACACTAGTCTATTATACTAAAAAAGATTTACTTTTATGGAAATAAAATGACAAGGCATTTCCAAAATAGGGCATGGTAACGAGCAGTAGAAAACAAAGTTTAAAACCCTATTAATATCTGAAGTAAGAGACAAACAGTATTAGGATATTTATTAACGTAATAATTCTTAACACAGCAACCCCTACGAAATCTGACCCAACCCTCGGGAATGACCTACAATACTTCCACTAGCGAATCCCGCTTGTGTGTGACGATACCACGAGCAGCTGTACCTCTCTTGACTTCAGTATGCAAGTGTTCCTTCTCTTGCCTCTGTTTCAGACTGACCAAGAGTAAGGGACTGAACACGTATCAAGGCTGGGGATTACCACACATTTTCCATTGTCTTCATTATGTAATCTACTGAATTTAGAGAGACAATGGTTAGCACATCTTCAGAATGAAGTCACTCACGTATTGCATATGAGTCTTATCTTACCGGTTTTGCATCCCATTAATGTAATGGTTCATTGTGTGTGTGTATACAATATAAGGTACGAGTAAATACACTTACAGGTGCCTATATTTCCACATGTTCAAAGATTACTTTAATCCCTCTTATATTGCTAATACTTTCCTTGTTTAGGAGCGCACAGGAGACAAGCAGCCATAATAACCCTCGCACAGTCGATACAATTTAAACCTAACACCAACCAACCAATCCAGACTTACAACTCTGTGTGCATAAATAATTACTCCATTTAACTAACCGTGACTTTTACCGCCACACTGCTGAAGAAAATTGCATTTTGCTATTAACGAGTTAAGAGACTGGAAAAGATGCAATGGTTCGTGAATATATGATTATTGTTATACTCTGAATTAGAAAAAATTATCGAGACCCGTAATTAATTTCAAATAATAAAACCCCACAAAAAATATGTGCATTTTGTCGCCTCAGTAGTATATTATTTTTATTTTATTTTTCGTTAACGAGTTCAGAGCTTGGATGAGATGGGCAAAAATCTGAATATATTATTTTTAAATTAAGAACTAAAAATCAAGAGAAATGAACTAGAACCTAGTAATAATATATATATATATATATATATATATATATATATATATATATATATATATATATATATATATATATAGATAGATAGATAGATATAGATAAATGAATGCGGACCAATCAAGGTATCGCAAATATCAGGGAATACTGCTAGAAACTAACCCAAAATCCTATGTAATAAAAATAACAATAAAATAATAATAATAAATAAATACTGCCATCGTAGGTAACACAATTTATGATTTCCTCTCACTCGGCGGAGAGCGGCGCAGCGGCGCAGCGTAACAAACAAAAGTAACACTGGCAAGGTCTTCCCAGAAACAAATAACTGGCTAGAATGTGGAAACAGTAAAAAGATAGGGATAAAATAAGATTAATAACGAGCGGTGCATGGTAAAGCGATAATCTGAGACAGAAGAATAAGAGGAATAATACAAAGTGGATAAATATAAGAGGGTGGGGAGATGAAGAGTGGAGGAGAGGAAGGAGGGTGGGAAGGAGGAAAAAAATAAAGAAAAATGGACAGAAAATGGGGTGGGGTTAAGGGTAAAGGGGAAAGGGAGGGGGAGAGAGAGACGACCAGTGAATAGGAGAGTGATAACAAGGAATATTAAAAAAAAATCGACTGCCTGCAAGACCGTGGCCGCAACTAGGAGAAGGAAAAACAAAAATACAAATTGGAATTCTCTGTTTCTGTGTGGAGGGGGACCGTGGTGGGGGCCCGTAATGGGGCCCCACCACGGGGTCCATGATAGGGGCCACCGTGGTGGAGGTAGAGGTGGGGAAGCAAGGGAAACACAGGCACAGGTGAGAGGGGAAGAGGATCCCTTGGCCCTTTGTCGAGAAGAGCAATCGTAGTGGCAAAGGGAGCAAAGAAACAGAGGTTTCATGATGGAGGAACAAAGCGAAGGTCTCTCACCGAGGCGAAAAGAGAGAGTTCAAGAGGTGGGTCCTTGTGAACCACGAAGACTGCAGGAACTAAGCAGTAAGGATGGTGGTGTGGTTGAGGTTTGGTATGGGTGGAGTAGGGTATGTGGGGGTGATGTAAAGTGCTGGGGGTTAGGTAAGTGGGTTAAGACGTAGGGTGAGTGAG
This sequence comes from Cherax destructor, assembly GCA_009830355.1. Lineage (NCBI taxonomy): Eukaryota > Metazoa > Arthropoda > Malacostraca > Decapoda > Parastacidae > Cherax > Cherax destructor. Next base: position 727,064 of record WNWK01000099.1, on the reverse strand, counting down.
CGATTGTGCTTGTGGATGGGGGGGGAGGGGACATTTTTTAATATATATCTACAATGACGCATGTTCAAAGTATTGACGTTTTTGAGTTTAGGGCATGTGGCAAATCTAATTATAAAAAAACACACACACAATTATATATCAAGATGGATCGTGATCGCAAGTACCATCGAGCATAGTATCCCTGGTCCTCTGTCCCAGCATATCTAAAACAAAAAAGATATGAAATTTACTTCAGCTGTAAATGTTTCCTCCCTTGTCCTCATTCTTTTTCCTTTCCCACCCCTTCCCCACTTTTTCCCGTCCTCTAACTACTCCTTACTTCCCTTCCATCCTTCCTGAAAATTAAATCATTTAATGACCTCACCACCATTATGCACATAAAACACTTTAATTTTAAGTCTTTTTAAAGCTATTTCTTAGACATTTTCCAAAAAGTAAATAACTTTTATATTTCTATTATAATCACAAGGAAGCGCTAATCTTGTAAGGACACAGGTAACTGTAAAAACAAGAGGGTTGAAAGTAATTAAAGTTGATCCGAGGAAAGAGAGAAGCCTCAGTTTCATTAGAAGACAAGTCACTAGCATCATGGAAACAGCCTTGTTGGTACAACCACATACAAATCAAATTTATATTCAGTTTTCAGTGGTATTTTGGGGGTAGACGACCTCATTTGTTTCATGAAAAGCACAAGCGATGCTAGTTTAAAGCAAACCACAACATGCTTGGGTTTGAAAGGCAAATAGATGGCGACAGACACAAATACACTTTGATGACTTGAAAAAGCTGCAGAACGAACATACTCAAGATAATATCCTGGGATCTGATACTAACATAACTGGGAATGATACATGATAACCGAGTCAGGGGAATACAGTAAACTGAACCTAAATGGAATATTCACTTACAGTATATAGTCCTCGGAATAGATCACTCCTAGAAGACCAGTCAGAGACTAGCAACAGGTCCCCAGACCTCTCACTAGGGCCTCGCTCTCTCCTCGCTAGAGCCTCTAGCTCCGCACTCGGCCACAACTCTCACCGAAGTCCTTCTTAGCTTCTTTCCCTGAGCTTATTAAGGGAACCCCCTCCCCCCAGTAACTTCTGATTAAGGTCATCTCCTTTGGGAACATTGACCATGTGGTCTCGAGTTCCTGATGGAAATACTGCACTAGTGTAGCGGCCAATACTCCTATGTTCACAGATATTAATAGAAATCCCGGTCTCAAGATATCACAACTGTTCTTCCATTTCTCACAAACATGATATTGGAGAGGCAGTCTCAAGATAATACAAACTGATAATACACGATGTGATGGATGATTTTGAAAGTGCTACCAAGACAATAGGGAATCAAAGCCTTAATACTGCAAATATATTTCAAGGATCTGTATTAATCACAATGTAATGATAACGAATGGAGTTGAACCATTACGGAAACTCTCAAAACAGTTTCGTGATACCAGATTATGTGTTGAATAGTTTGGTTTCAACATATTACAGACACTTCTTACTAGTGCAATATCTTCCTTTACAGTGTTAGAGGTCTGGACCGGTACCGACCGGACAGCGGGGTTATAATACGCGAAACCGTTAACAGATAACATCTACAACCAATTTACTTCATTTTAAGGATTAATCAATACACCTTCCACCACTTCACAGTCATCCACTGTCACGCCCACCACCTCACTCTCACCTCACCACACACACACCCTCACTCACCCACCACCTCACTCTCACCTCTCTCTCACACACACACCCTCACTCTCACCTCTCTCTCACACACCCACCACCTCACTCTCACCTTTCTCACACACCCACCACCTCTACTAACACCCCCCACCATCACTCTCCCATCTCATTCTTCCACATCTCACACCTACATCTCCTCCCCAAACACCAACCTATCCTACCCATACACCCACCGTTTCACACCTACCTCTTCTTCCTTCCCTCCGCACACACCATGTCACTCCTCTCTCTCTCCCCACCTAAAACCTATCTCTCCCCCCACACACACTCCAACCACCTCTCCTCCCCACCACCAACCACCTAACCACGTCTCCCACACACCAACCACGTCAAACTCCCTCTCCTCACCACACACACCAACCACGTCAAACTCACCTCTCCTCACCACAGACCAACCACCTCAAACACCTCTCCTCCCCACACACCACTACCTAACACCAACCTCTCCTCCCCACACACCAATCACCTCAAACACCTCTCCTCCCCACACACCCACCACCTAACACCCACCTCTCCTCCCCACACACCCACCACCCACCTCCAGCCTCCCTCACACCCACCACCTAAAACCAACCTCTCCTCCTCCACACCCACCACCAACACCACCTCCTCCACCACCCACCACCCACCTCTCCTCCCCACACACCAATCACCTCAAACACCTCTCCTCCCCACACACCCACCACCTAACACCCACCTCTCCTCCCCACACACCCACCACCTAACACCCACCTCTCCTCCCCACACACCCACCACAAGACAATGAGGATCATAAAACAACATTGCAGACACCTCCGTGACGCTCATTTACACAGCGTAGTGCGTGCCGGAACTTACTCCACCAATACTGTGCAATACCACGCTTTATTATGTGACACGCGTGCATAAACAAACACACACAGCAATAAGGGGTCACAACTGAAAGTTGAAAACTCAGCTGAGTTACAGGGATGGAACAATCTGGAGTGGGATGTAGTGGAGGCAAGATCCATGCATAGCTTTTATTAGATGTACGATAAAGCTCTTGGAGCAGAGAGAGTGGAGCTAGTAGTGATCAGCAAAGACGAGGGGCCACGAGCTGTGAATCGACCCCTGTAACCACAAATAGGGGAGTATACACACACACACACACACACACGTGTAGTGTTAATATGGCGTGCAATTTTTTAAAGTTTTCTAGCTCTCCTTGTGCTTATAACAAACTTTGTGCTATTCTCAAAGATCAGCTAAGACAGTATTTCTCAAACTTTTTTTTTAACCATGCACCATGTAGGACCATCTTATTTCCTTCATGAACCCCATCCTTCAGCCCCCCTTCCATCCCTCAACATGTTTCCCTCCTTTTAATGTTGGTGGCCCCAACATGTTTTCCTTGCTGTGATGCCGGTGGCCCTAACACATTTCCTTATAATGTTGGTGGCCCCAACACGTTTCCCTTCTTATAATGCAGGTGACCCCACACATTTACTTGCTCTGTTAGTGACACCAACACGTCTGTCTAGCTGCTTTTAATGCTGGGGATCATAACAGTCTCCCTCTTTATGATGATGATGGCGGCTCCCCAACATGCGTCACTGACATACATGACTAGTTTCATTATCTTAATATGTAGAAATAAAACCATAATGCACATATCCGGTGTTACTTTGGGATTCTTTCTTCATGAAAAGTTAGTCTCGACCTTTCTTTTACTTTTGATGTTTTATTCTACAAAGATTGTGAGACCATTTGTGAAGTAAAATTGACCACCACAGTTGTGTACGTACATCGTACCTTTGACTTCCGAGAATTTGTCTACTCTCGGAACCCGGCCATGGTCCAGGCTCGTCTGGTGCTTACCTGGTCAACCAGGCTGTTGCTGCTGGTTACCCCGCTGAGTCATGACAAATATTTTAAATTCCTAGTTGGTTCTCAGTGATCTTAACGAGTTATTTTTATTTTTAATCATCCACTTTCCCCCCCACTTTGCTCTCAGTTTCTCTACATCACCAATAATAACAATAATCATACCTTGCGATCCACCATATTTCAATTATTATATTGCCTGTAATGATAAATCTGGCAGAATAACAGCATATTTTACAGGCATCTAATTAAAATCAATACTAGTTTAGAAAGACACGTGAGCAAACACTAGGACATTTATTAGAAAACGTTTCGGTCCTGGGACGTTGATCACTTCAGAAGTGATTAATGTTCCAGGAGCGAAACGTTTTCAAATAAATATGTTCTAGTGTTTGCTGCGTGTCTTTCTAAACCAATTTGTCGGTATCTGTTACCAAGGTTTACAACATCAACATTGCAGTTGCGGCAACATATAGACGAAATAGATTACTGCAATGTTGATGGTGGTTAGATGCTTGTTAAAAAAGGTTTGTCATCCTGATAACCAATATAAAAAGAAATTATAGCAAGACCTAAGCTAAGTTAAACTGCCTAGCAGGTAGCAGCCTAGCATACGAGTATTTCCTGCTATCCTCGTTTCCCCGAGTTACCTGAAATTGATTTGCATCTCACTTGTATACATTTCACACTTGTTTTCCTCTGATGATCTGGCAGTGTGCTATGCATCCCCTGAAACCTATTTACGCACTCCTAGGGATGCGCTCACCAGTTTGACAAACGATGACCTAAGACAGGAAACTCCTTGCCGGCTGTTGATGTCAGGATGCATGACGCCACTGATGTCAGGATGCATGACGCCACTGATGTCAGGATGCATGACGCCACTGATGTCAGGATGCATGACGCCACTGATGTCAGGATGCATGACGCCACTGATGTCAGGATGCATGACGCCACTGATGTCAGGATGCATAAAGACAATGTGTCTTTAAATATTTTTTTTTGTGAGTAGTTTCCATTAGTTATTGATGGTACCAATATCTCCTCCCTCCTCCCCGCACTCTCTCATATGATTCCCAGATCTGAGCTTACCTTTGACGAGTTTCGAGAGTCTTACCACTCTCGGACTCACTGACTCCAACAATGATTCACCCAATCACCGATTCCCTCACTGGCTGACTGATTCACTCAAATGACTCGCTCACTGACTCACACCGTCTTACACATACAGAGAGAGAGAGAGAGAGAGAGAGAGAGAGAGAGCGGGGGGAGGGGGAAGTGGGAGCCAGATAGCACATGCATGAGGAGTGGAACAAGTTTGATGGTTCATCACACACACACAATAACAAAGTGTCACACCACCTGGTCGCCGTCTCCGTCACCCAGCCTCAGTTGCCAGGGCAACGACTGCCAATATACTCTAACTTGACAAACTAATTATTATAATCATAAAGAGGTGCTAAAAACACAGGGGTCATTGAGCGCCTGGGAACAGAAAGTTGAGTTAAATTCACTGGATCTAAGAGTCCTTCATTGGCGTGAAGACTCTTTGGGCCAAGGAACTAAAGCTTTCCTTCCCTTGGATCAAACCTGATTACCTCCGTCTCTAACCACTATGAACCTTAAGGGTTCAGCACTTTCCCTTAGATATACTGATACAAAATATTACCCGAATAATGGTAGAAATTTTCAGTGGTGAACTTAGTAACAAGTGTCAGAAAAGGCACGATGTGACAATATAACCCGCTGCCAACAGGTACAGTCAGTTTGACCCGATCCCATGTCAAGTTTTGAGAGCAGAACAAGGAAATCGTAAAAAAAAAAAGGTTCCTCATTACAGAGATCTCTAAATATATGGTACCTTTGAAGAAGAGTTTCGAGAGTATCACTCTCTGAGCCCGGCCATGGGCCAGGCTCGTCTGGTGCTTGCCTGGTCAACCAGGCTGTTGCTGCTGGAGGCCCGCTGCCCCACATATCCATCACAGCCTGGTTGATCTGGCACCTGGTGAAGATATTTGTCCAGTTTCCTCTTGAAGGCTTCTACACTGGTTCCAGCCGTGTTTCGGATATCTTCTGGTAAGATGTTGAATAGTCTGGGACCCCGGATGTTAATACAGTGCTCCCGTATTGTCCCCACGCACCCCTGCTCCTCACTGGGTTTATTTTACACTTTCTCCCATATCTCTCACTCCAGTATGTTGTTATGGCAGTGTGCAGATTTGGGACCAGGCCCTCAAGTACTTTCCATGTATATATTATCATGTATCTCTCTCTCCTCCGCTCCAATGAGTACATGTTCAAGACTTGAAGGCGTTCCAATAATTTAGATGTTTCAATGGCTCAATGTGAGCCGTAAACGATCTCTGGATTTGTTCCAGCTCTGCTATTTCTCCTGCCCTGAACGGGGCCGTCAGCACTGAGCAGTATTCTAAGTGAGGGAGCACTAGCGATTTGAATAGTGTCACCATCGGCATTATTTCCTTGTTTTGAAAGTTCTCAATACCCACCCCGTCATCTTCCTGGCTGTTGTGATCTTTGTCTTGTTATGGTCTTTAAACGACAGATCAGCAGACATAATTATTCCCAAGTCCTTTACGTGTTCCTTTTGTTCTATGTGGTGACCCTCTTGCGTTTTGTATATAGTGTTCCTTTTGAGTTCTTCATTTTTCCATACCTAAGCAGCTGAAACTTATCACCATTGAACGTCATGTTGTTCTCCACTGCCCATTGGAAGACTCTGCTTATGTCCTCCTGTAATTTTTCAGTGTCCTCTACGTAGTGACTTTCATGCTTATTTTAGTGTCATCTGCAAATGATGATACAAAAGTGTGCTGGGTGTTTTTATCTATGTCTGCTATGAGGATGAGAAACAGCAGAGGTGCCAGGACAGTGCCTTGGGGCACTGAGCTTTTGACCTCGCTGATGCTGGATCTTGCCCTGTTCACTACTACTTTTTGTGTTCTTTGTGTTAGGAACTCAAAAATCCATCTGCCTACCTTTCCCGTAATGCCTATGGCCCTCATTTTGTGCGCTATCACTCCATGATCGCATTTGTCAAACGCCTTTGCAAAATCTGTGTAAATCACATCTGCGTTTTGGTCGTCCTCCAATGCCTCCGTAATATGAACCTCCATAGCTCAGTGGTGAGAGAAGCGGCTCTCACGGCAGAGATCAGGTAATCAAATCCGAGGCCGGAAGTCTTGCTTATACATTACGTGATGTATGTCGGTTATACGCATGTTTAAGTTGGAAGGAGTGCAGTGATTTGTATGTAGATTTGTGCCTGAGGACCGTGTAATTACCAATTTGCAGTGACTTAGTCATTTACTGTTTGGTAAATGCAGATATCATTAATTGTCAATTAGTACTTGCCTATCTGTAATTGCTCGTATGTAGTTAACTATTCGTAATTAACAATCTATAATGAACTGTCTAATGATCTATCTGTAATTGCCTATCTGTAGTTACCCATTTGAAAAAGCACTAAACCCACTGGAGTCATACAGCCTGAAGTTTTGTGTGGGCGAAGAAATAATCTCGACAATTAAGCCAAGAAAATGGCAAACTACGTCCCACGGACTGTACTTCAAATGGTTGCATAACCATGGACTTTACATTCTTAACCATCATAACAGGAAGTTAGATCTGTTGGAACCGGGCCTTGGGGGCGGCGACCCCACCTGTCTTCAGCTAAGCCTCTCACACCACCTGACTCTTGACCTCACTAGAGAAAATTATTTCTAGTTTTTTGTGTGTCAATATCAACTCCAGCTGACCTCGTTCATTTTTCTTTCAACGCTAAGAAACAAATGAGCTCTAAACTCGTTATCTTGTTACTCCTATAAAAAAAATTATATATATATATATATATATAATGTGTGTGCGTGTGTGTGTGTGTGTGAATAAATCTGTTTTGAAGGGCATTAGCAACCTCAAGGAGTTTCCGGAATACCTCCCCATCCAACGTAACGGTGACTCAGTATGCAGAATTTGCTTCAGGCAATATATTTCATGTGTAGTTTCGGGCAGAATCTTGTGTAATTCCTTTCAGGTAATACATTTCCACGTGCAAGTCCTTTCAGACAATATATTTCACTCGTAATTCTATTTTTTGGAGGGCAATATATGTCAAGCGTAATTCCTTTCGGGCATTATATATTACTTGCTTAATTCTTTTCGAACGATATATTTCATGGGTAAATTCCTTTCAGATAATAAATGAAGCCGAAGTGAATAAAAAATGACTCGGGTTTAAAGTCAGACGCAAACGTAACGGGAGAGAGAAATGAATTAGACGAGGACATAATGTCATCACTTAATCACACACTTATATTCCAATGTAATTCACACTGCGCTACATACGTCTGTACATGTCAGGAAAGTTCGGGGAGGGGAAGTAGAGTATGTTATATGCAAGTGCTTTTTTTTAATTACATTTGAGGGTTATCTTTTTTTGAACGTTTGTGAGATGTGTAGTAATGTAAAAACGTGAGAGAGAGAGAGAGAGAGAGAGAGAGAGAGAGAGAGAGAGAGAGAGAGAGAGCAAGAGAGAGAGAGACAGAGAGCAAGAGTGGGAGTGTGTGCAAGAGAATGGGGGAAAGTGAGGCGAGGAACAGGTGGACGCAAACACTGGGATATCGTGAGTAACTTCTGAACCAACACCGGGTTGCGAGTGGCCACTGCATGGTAGAGGTGTGTGGCTAGTTGAATCCTGTGTTTGCAGAGTACGTCCACTTTGAGCAACTGAATTTATCTGGCGCCCACAACCTCTACAGTGAAACTGTTCCAGTGCTCCACAGTTCTGAAAAGAAGCTCTAGTCTACACTCGTCTTTAAGCTCATACAACGAAGTTTCACAGCATCATCCTTGAGTATATCAATATTGTTTCATGTCTTGATTGTATGAAGATTGAACAAATTTTAGCCCTTCACGTGATCGGTTCTTTAGTGTTGATTACCCATTCAACCTAGTTGATTGGGTATACCCTTGTTTGTAGCCACAGGCGTCTGGGGATCACTTAAGTGAATATCCCAGAAAAAAAAGATTGTATTGTTCATTTCTATATCCTTTCAAGTTTATCTTTCACATAATTACGGGATCAGAACCGGGTAGTATATTCAAGATGGTGTCTGACTAGATCCTTGTATAGAGATGATTCTCTCTCAGAAATTTTGCTCTCCAAGTTTGAGGGAGAACTATGTTGGCCTTGCTGTTTGCAGAGACGTAATGTTTAGAGTATTTCAAATAATGTTTAACACTATTCCATGGTAAGTATAAACCCTGGTAACTGATACCGACAAGCAGTTTAAACAAACAAAAAAATAGGATTGTAAACACTAGGACATTTATTAAACAAGGTTTAGGTTCTGGGATTTGATCACTTCTAACACATAAGACTCAAGAATAACAGCACACACAGTCTTTGGAAGTTCATTTAAGCTATATCCATATATTATTAAATTCTGTCTTCACTGAAATTCATCTCTCACTCTTTTGCAAAATTGACATCCTGTCCATGTTTCTCTCGATGCACTGAAGAGGGAGATGAGAGAAGAGAAAGTTGAAACAAGGCTCCAGAGACAAGTATGTAGGTATATACGTCTTCCTTGTGCATGATTTCTTTTGTAAACAAACAGTTTCGTTTATAACATTACCCATAACAAACATTTCACAGTAAAAAAAAAGTTCTGAATAAGACTGTTTATAAATACAGTTTAAAGTGCCAAAGATTTCTTTTAACCGCTAAAACCTGAGGGTCATACAGCGCCTTGGGAATAGGAGGCAATTAGGTTCGATCCAAGGAAGTGGAAGGTAGGTACAATTCCTTGTATGAAGAGCCCCTCGCCAGCATTAAGGTGCCTCCCTTGATGGAAAAGACACCAGAGCGAGACCTTATTAGATTACATTTCGCTCAAAACTCATCATCGCTGTAATATAGACTATTCCCGCTATAATAGAGGCTTGATCTGCTATAATACAGGATTGCTGAGTTATAATTTTCTTAACATTATTGAATTATTCCTTCTTGATAAAGGTGATAAGTTCGCCAAAGAAAGTACCCTGAAGGAAAATGAAGAATATAACTGATATATCAGAGTCCAGTATTAGGAATAATATTAGAAGTAAATAATGAAAATGAATGTCCTAAGAAAGCAGTTAGAAGTCTGAGTAGATCTATCACTTATGATAACATGAACGAAGATAAACATGTCTACAGAGCAACTTGCAATGTGGACAGAGTGATTGGTAATTTAGCCAAGCTTAGGACTGGTTATAATTAGCTCTGGCAGACACAAATGATGATCAAACTAAATACAGAGTATGTGGTCAATTTAATGGTCACTTCTTGAACTGTACTTAATTGCCCAAATACTGAGGAATATAAAGATACTAGAATAACCTATGCGATATACCAGGGTACCTTATTAACGACAATACAATACCAATACGATATTTTAAGCAAATATCCTAAATTTGCTTGCAACAGGTATGACAATTTTATATATAAATCCAGATGCGCTCCCGTTAACCCTTTTGGGGCCAAGTTCCTGCGCCTTTTCGTGTATTATCTATAAGCTCTTGCGCTACTCTCCACATGATGACTATGGGGTACATAAACTAGCTGCTTCGGTGGCAAAAGCTAGATCTTTTACCACTTGTTTTCATGTTGCCTTCCAACAGCCCATTATCTAATGAGGTACACAGAATGTAGGATAATATTTAATGCAATAATTTCTTGCATTTACAGATACATAGAAAGTAAAGTACTCCTCCACTACTTAAGTAGACACTGAACTGCCTCTATCAAATTCCAGGTCTCGTTACGTAAATAATTAAAATCACAAATACTTAAATAAATCCATAACCGAATATACAAATTAGAGATTTCATTTCATGATTCTGAAACATGGATTTTAAATTGTAATAAAAAAAATCACGAAAATTTAAAATACGCAGAAAAAAACGTGAAAATATTGCTGAATGACTTTTTCCTTGAGAATTTATACGAATTCGTTCATATTTACTGGCCCATGGCCGGGCTCAGAGAGTAGAGAAACTCTCGAAACTCTTCAAAGGTATAAGGTCAGTTATATATCGGTGAAGCTAATGGTGGAGGCGATGGTAGGCTGCCAGGAAAACTAAAAAAAAAAAAAAAAAAAAAAAAAGAGGGTGACTTACGTAGGACGGAGAGCATGAAGGTGTCAACCTTGGTTTCCCCGAGGGCCTGGTTGGTGGCATGACAAGTGAACATCATATCACGGTCCACAGGAGGCACTGTGAGTGCCAGCTTGCTGATTGTGTGCCATCCCCCAGGGCTGGCTCGCTCGTGCCGCGTCGACGACTCTTGCTTGGGCTGACCGTCCACCACCCACGACACCTCCGCCGGTGGGTTACTATTGTCCACGAAGCAGGTGAGGGTGACGTTCTCCCCCACACGGGACTCCTCAGGGCCAGAGACCATCACTTTGTCAGGTGGAACTGTAAGAAAATAAAAAATCTGAGTTCAGGTAGGTGGTTATTTAATCAGGAAGAAGCCCTAAAATCATGTCACACAGCGTATGGAGGAATGGTAGGGAGTCAGGTTTGATCCAAGGAAAGGGACGACAATTCCAATTCCTTCAAACAAGAACTCTTCGAAACGGGATCAAGGAGACTCCCTAGAGGGAAAGGGGGGATATAAATACAGGTAAACGATTAGTATTTATGATAATGTTTCCAGAAACCTCTATTTGCATCATCAGGAATGAGGTAAAAATAAGAATTTATAATTAATTGCAAATTATTATATTAAATGTATTGTATCACTGACAAGTTTTAATAACATGCACTTATACAATAACCCTTGGGTAGCACTAACAATGGGTTGGGCAAATGTTTTTGTTAGTGGGTTTGGGATGGAGGAAGACCTGCCTAGTAAGGGCTAATAGGCCTACTGCCATGACTGGGCCAGTAGGCCTGCTGCAGTGTTCCTCTATTATTATAAAGAAAACTAAGCGCTAAACCAGTGTTCCTCCATTCTTATATTTTTATGTTCCTCCTTTCTTATGTTAAACCCGGTAGGGTCATTCAGCGCAGATAGTGATGGAGGCTCGAGCCTTCATCCAGGAATGGCGAGAAACACGCTACTAGCCCTAATAATTGCGTGAGGACCACAACAATGGTTGTCAGTGTGGACATTAAAAAAAAACATTATTATTATAATATAATGAAAAGAAGCGCTAAACCATAAAAAAACATAATAATGGAAGAACACTGCACAGGCCTGCTGGCCCGTGGTCCTTTAATAACTGAAAGAATTAAAAAAATATATGTATATCATAGTCGAAAGAAAACCAAAAATATATACAGCAAAAATTACCATAATATTAAAGTGATAAAAACTCGCAAGAGTGAGTGGGGGTGGGGGGTAGGGGTACCGTACTCAAGTGGCAAGTATCAAGAGCGTACGAATCTCAGCTTCGTGGCCGAAGAGTAACTGGAGAGCACTTTGAACCCTCTCGACCCCCCTTCACTGGGCGTCTCGCGCAGGCGCACGTTCCCGAATGGTCGAAAATGAGGTTTACTTAACAGTTGCCTTGTACTGGAACTGGTATGGTGATACCGACAAGTTGTAGGTATAATACACGAACACACCAAGGAACATTTCGCCACGAGCTTCTTCAGACTGAAGCAGCCATTCGTGGCGAAACGTTTCCTTAGTAAATGTATCGGTCAGTGCACACGCGTCTTCGATATTTACCCAGGTACCCGGCAACTCCAGCCATGAGTCGTCTCGTCGTTTCACTGCTTCACCATAAACGTATATCGTCACAGTTGACATGGAATAATTTCAAAATAAATTCCTTAATTGATTTGAACTTATTTCATATGTAACCCTTATCCATAAATGAAATAAACAAACAATGATTTTTGGGGGACCCTTAACTGACACTTAGGGCATATTTACTTTCTTGCTATACACGTAATTACGACTTAACATGTTAAGTCGTTTCGTTCTAATATTTGCTTTATAAATTACAATTCATAATGAAGACTTTAGCGCTCCCCATGATGATGATGATGATGATGATGATGATGATGATGATGATGATGATGATGATGATGATGATGATGATGATGATGTGTGTGTGTGTGTGTGTGTGGTGTGTGTGTGTGTGTGTGTGTGTGTGTGTGTGTGTGTGATGACGGACGACGACGCGCGCGCGGCGCGCGCGCGCGACGACGCGCGACGACGCGCGCGCGCGACGCGCGCGCGCGCGCGCGACGCGGACGAGACGCGACTAGTATAATCCGAACATCCGATAGGTATATGGCAATCGGATGTTCGGATTATAGTCTTCATTATTATTATTATTATTATTATTATTATTATTATTAAATTACATTAGAATTGAATACGTATAAATCGAGATACTTTAGTTATTAAACTAGTAAATGTTGGTTTTCTGTAATTTAATGTCGTAAATGAACTCTCAGGTTTAGAATCAGATGTCTCAAAGTTAACTTACAAAAATAATTCTATGTCAGTGCAAAACTTTACGTTAGTATGTTAATTTAAATAACTAAGGTATAGCTGGACACTTTCAGGGCATTTAAGTGCTACGAGAAAATGGTTTAAAACGTTTTTAAACGTTTAAAACGTGCAGGAGTGTTATTTATCCATTTTTTTCCATGAAAACTTTAAAAAAATATTAACTCAGGTTGGACCTAAACAGTTATAAATTTCTACACCATCAAACCGTGTATACATACAATTATTAAACAACTCCTGATAATTTACGTAAATGGGACGTTCAGATTACCTACATTATCAGAATCCTGGAAAAATCACGCATATTTGTGGTTTCAGAAGAGCAAATGTCTGTCAATAATTACGCCAAAAGAATATGTGGTGCGCACGCACACGCACACGCACGCACACGCACACACACACACCACGTCAAGAAATTAGAGAAAGTGCAAAGGTTTGCAACAAGGCTAGTTCCAGAGCTAAGGGGAATGTCCTACGTAGAAAGGTTAAGGGAAATCGGCCTGACGACACTGAAGGACAGGAGGGTTAGGAGAGACATGATAACGACATACAAAATATTGCGAGGAATAGATAAGGTGGACAGAGACAGGATGTTCCAGAGATGGGACACAGAAACAAGGGGTCACAATTGGAAGTTGAAGACTCAGAGGAGTCAAAGGGATGTTAGGAAGTATTTCTTCAGTCACAGAGTTGTCAGGAAGTGGAATAGTCTGGTAAAAGTGAGGTAGTGGAGGCAGGAACCATACATAGCTTTAAGACGAGGTATGATAAAGCTCATGGAGCAGGGAGAGGACCTAGTAGCGATCAGTAAAGAGACGGGGCCAGGAGCTGAGTCTCGACTCCTGCAACCACAAATAGGGGAAACAGAAAACTGATCTCGTTTTCAAATATTTTCACCCCAACATATTCTCGTCTCTGCCTCGACTTTCTCCTTCAGACACCAAAACACCGCAGGTCGAGCTATGCCCATATTAATCTTGAAAGAGGATGGATGTAGTGTGGAGAAGTGTGTTATAGCAGCGTGAAAATTCCTCGAATCACGCGAAATTTGGGAAGAAAAGCGCACGGAAATGTGGAGACTGATGTAGCCTTGCGGTAGGGAAAACATATAATCTCTATTTTTCACCTGCTCGAGCAAGAGCAGCGAAAGGTTACCCCGGAATTCAAAATAGCGAGAAATATAAATATATATATATATGTAACAGAAGTTACGTATAGAAATTATTTTGTTTATATTTCATTTTTCCTTATTGTCTTTCGACGCTAAGTATGAAGACCATGTATGAATTAGTATTTTTATTAGTAAGATCTATAGGAAAGCGCTAAACCGGAAGGGGTCATTAGGCACCTGGAAAATGGGAGATTATCACGGGAGATTATCACTAGCATTAAGACACCCCCATACCCACTTCCCCGCTAGAAGGGATGCAAACTTTACTTAAAAACTTATTCCATCGTTATCAATCTATGTATGCAATCATTTAGAAGTAAATATAACATCTAGTAAAAAATCAATTACTCTATATATAAAGAAGGCATATTTTCCTTTCAAGACTGAAACACAAAGTTCTTGTATATTTCACGACTCATCGTTTGAGAATATCCCTTTTAAGATAGGCAAATATTCCCAGTAGGCTGCACTTAGTCTATTGAAATAAAAAACGTTAACGTTACGTACCTTATGGGGAAAAAATGAACGAATGGGAAAAAAAACTAGTGATGTAATAACATATCTACATTGATTATTGCGGTTAATACAAATGTGATCGACAGAAATAACAGTATACAAAGTCAAGGGAAGGCATACGCTTGCCAGCACATTAAAGAAATTACAAAGATTCACAACGAGACTCGCCCTACGGAAAACCTACGGAGACAAGACCTGAACCTGATATTAGAAGAAATGACTAGTGAAGACATGATCACGTCGTTAAAGGTACTCCAAAGACTTGATAGGGGACACCTTTCCGGGAAGTGCAGTGTCGCTGGTGAAGGGTCCTTGGCCAGAGAACTTGGTGCTACCCTCCTCTCCCTCGGATCAAACCTGTTTGTCTTTCATTCTTCAGGCAATGTTAAACAGGCAAATTAGCAACTGGGATGCAAGAAATATTAAGCAGAATGACGTGGACTACCAGTGATTTACCTACCTATCTACCTGGAGGTCATTCCGAGGGTCAACGTCCCCGCGGCCCAGTCCTTGACCAGGCCTCCCATGGATCAAGGCCTTATTGATAGTTTTTCTACTCTCGTAGCCTGGCCTGGGGCCGGGCTTTTCTGATGATTATTCAACCAGGTTGTTGGTTATGGTCCACTGTCTCACACTGTCGCCAAGGAATTGATTAAATTTCCTCTTGAAAACTTGTACACTTGTTCCGGAAATACTTCTGATATCTGCTAGTAGCAGATTCAATAGTCTTGAACCACGGATGCTGACACAGTGTTCTCTTATTGTGCTTATGGCTCTCCTGCTTTTTTGTTGAAACTATTTTACACTTCCTCCCATATCCCTCATTCCAGTACGTTGTCACATTAGTGTATAGATCTGGGAGAGATCCTCAAGTATCAACCATCTGCATATTATCGTGTCTTCTTCACATCACAGCGCACATGTACAAGAATCACTAGACAGAATGCACAGGATATGTAAGATATGCACAAGGCAGGTCAATAGTTTTCCAGCATTTGAAGAATCCTAACTATATTATCAACTGGGAAGCTTTTTCTCTTAAAGATAGAATAAACTGTATGCATCAATTCCTTTTGTCGGAAGGGTGTTGCGGAGAGGGCTGGATGGGTCATTCGGGGGAGGGTGTTGAGGGAATGGCTTGGTGGGTCACTAGGGGGAGGGTGTTCAGGAAAGGTCCGGGGAAAAACAAGGTGTGCGCACACTCGCGTGAAAATACCTGATCCCGGTGGCATTTTAACACCTTCATGCTATTCACCCTTGTCACACCGGCCTTGAATGTTAATGAGAGCACCAACCATGTGCGTTCACGTGTACCTGGGCTCACTAACAGGTTGGTATGGAGTGGATTAAATGCATTATATTCTTAGATGAAGTGGCCTCTACCTGTGGACTACATGTAGTTGCTTCTGGAGGTCACCGCCCCTGCGGCCCGGTCCCAGGCCAGGCATTCCAAGAAGAATCACAGACACAAATTGCTGAACATGCTTTTGAGACAAGATTTTGTTTTATATAAAGCATTATTAAGCCAATGACTTGATAAACTCTACACAGACGGGAACGGCTTGTGCTGCACCTGTCTTAGGGCGGTGAGAAGACATGCACCAAAAAGAAATCTTTATTAATGCGACGTTTTACTAGGGTTTAAAGCCTCTTGTACGTGAAACGTCGTGCTAATAATGATGCTCTTTTGTTGTTTGTATTCTTTCCACGGCCGTTCTTCATTACTGGTGGGTATAAAGGTACGCCTGCGAGTATGTATCCAGCCTAACCATGGAACGGTAATCCTTGAGAACATTTTTTTCCCCACTTATTACGGTTTACATTTTTCTCTCAAGGTGTCTCATCTTCTGTAATTGTTTGCCTTTCATTAAGAACACATTTTGTAGTTTCAAAATTAGTATTTCTTATGGAACTATCACATTTTTTTTAACATTTAACTAAATGAAATTCGCCTCTGCATTTTTTCATATAAAATTTGAGACTGTTTCATATTAAAATCGATTGATCTCATATACAGGAATTTGCAGACCGAAAATCAAATTATTCTCTAGTTAATAGTTTTCTATTCACTTTTCTCTAATAACTTTTACAATATTTTTATATTTCATTACATTCTTTTTATGTCTCTGTCACTTTTTTTTCAAAACAGTGCCACAATGTGTATCATTTTCCATTTGCCTGCCAGTTTACCCTCTCTGTTGTGAAAGAATTAAAAGTTTTCACAGTGAATAGCTTAGTTCTTCTGTGCATTCTCTTAAAACTCATCTCAATATTTCGTCAGTCCTATTTCCTGATGCTTTTATCTTGTCACCATCAATCAGTAATTTATTCTTATTTCAGTAACCTCCATTTCAGCATTTTAAAATATCTTTTTTTTCGTAAAAACTCACAATTTTCATATTTAGTATTACACACATTTCACCTCGACTTCAGTGATTTTTGTTCATTATTGAATCTTTACATTTTGTCTTTAATATTTGATTTATTTCATACAAACTTGAATTAAAGACTTCGTTTCCTTGTGCTCTTGTCTTCTATTGCCTTTTCAAAGTTTCTTCCTTCCTCCCTCCATATATTTGTATATTCATTACTTGCTTGTCTGAATATATTTTACTTTACCTGACTGTCCCGCTTCTAACAATAGTTTTCTCTTTCTTTTTCATAGTTTTCCAGTCCCTTTCATTAAACTATCCTCAATTATTTCATTCAGTACTCATTTTTTGATGCCATATTAATATTTGTTATAGATTTCTTTATACAATTTTTTTTTCTACTTGCCCATTGTAATATCTTTTATTTAGCTTCTTTAATACACTGCCCTAGAGTAATATTTATTCTTAAAATCTATTCATTCATGTTTTTATATTTCTTTTCCTTGTCCTAAGTGATATTTAACAGCATATGTTATTTCTAACAGCATATGTTATTTCTAACAGAACGTTAGCTTTTTCGAAGTACGTTTCTAATAATGTTTGTTGTAAATTTCTTCTTCTATTCTCGTAAATACTAAGTTTAGCATTGGCAGTGGGTTGCCATCTCTAACTAGCGTTGCTTCATTAATATGTAGATACCTAAAATAGTCACTACATTAAGGATTTCTTATAATTTATTTAGTTTCATCTTCACCTTGATTTTTGTAGTAAAAGTCTTCAGATACTGTTTATTTGCATATCACGGTCACTTGGTATATCCTGTAATCCGTCATTTTTTTCTTGTCAAAGTCTTCGCTCTCCCAGGTAATATTAAACGCTGGGTTGTATGCACTGAATACTACGTGTTTCCCATCTTCATTTAGGATTTCTGCAACAAATATTTCATCCTTTTTTGGGGGGAGATGTTAATTTCTGTACCTCATATCCTTCCTTTTTTACCCTCCTCTTCTCCCTTACTATATCTTCCACGCTGAGTAGTTTCTGCCGAATACCTCATTTATAACATGTTTTCCAAGTTTAGTTTGTTAGATTATATCAGATTTTTCCTCCTTTATATCCCTCATCTCTAGTCTTTCTGAAATTACTCCACATTAACATAAAAAAAAATCTTTATTATCGTTTTTGTCTGAAACTTATTTCCGTCTACTGTAGTTTGGTTACTATCAGTCCTGTGACCTGTTCTTTGAGACACCATTTGATAGACTGTTACAATTAAAATAAAAATGCTTGTCTTTCACACATTTGTTCTCACTCAGCTTCATGCAAGTGATTTTTAAAACCATATTTTGACCCTATCCTTCTTTAAAAGGCGTTGCCTAATTGCATATGCTTATTGCTTTCAAATTTCATGTCTATAACTCTCTTGTAATTTTTAATTATGTCTAACCTAAGTGAAGGGGACTTTCAGCAGCTTGTATCTATATTTTTTTTCTACATCCAACTACAAGTTCTTGATAGCAAGAAATCCTCTAAAAAAAAATTATCTCTTGATTTGATATCTTTTTCAGCACAATCTTTTTTTTTTTTTACCCAGTTTACCGTCTCCCTTATTTTTTATTTATTTCAAGACTAACATTTCACCTTCACACTCCTCGGACACTTGTATTATATTTTCATTGCTTTTGTTTACATTATCTGCAATATCCTGAGCTAGCTGCAACTGTTATTCAAGTTTTAACTGTCACTGTTTCTACACATCTATTTTGCTTTATACTTTTCCAAACATTTTTTTCAAGTTATGTGCCATTTATTTAATTTTCAATCAATTCGTCCGACCTTATCCTGATATTGTACCACTTTCACTATTTTGTTCATCCATTCATCTATTTTTTCCCCTAGATTAAATGCATAGCTATGTTTCGACCTGCTGCCCTGGCCCACATTATAAACAATTTGCTAGTGATTATTTTCAATACATTATCAAAAAATACATATAACTTTTCCTGTCCCCACTGATTTTCCTCTTTTTTTCCCCCTCATATATATCTACTCCCTTCACTGCAAAAAAAGGCAGATACTACCTTATTTCACCAAGCAGTTATGGCTAACGTCAAATCACAGCCGCAGCAACACCTCAAAGACGCATGTGCGCGTGCGTTGGTTGTTGTACTAACGTGTTTACAAAGAGATTGAGTGTGAGAGTGAATGAGTATGTGTTGGGAATGAGTGAACGTGGTTTCGCCTTACCCTCTTAGAAAGTGGTAAAAACAGCGAGCTTCAAAAGACTCTTGAGCGCGTGCGTGTGTGCGTGTGCGTGTGTGTGTGTGTGTGTGTGTGTGTGTGTGTGTGTGTGTGTGTGTGTGTGTGTGTGTGTGCTCTCGGGTGCGCGGCCACGAAAGGCGATGGCCTCAACCTTTACGTTGGTACTCTCACTTGTTATTCTCAACGCCAGAGAGGGACGACTTCAATACCTGTCGCAAGGGAAAGTCTGTCATAACTGAGGGAGGGAGGGATGATAGAATTGTCAAATCGAAGGGAAAGAAAGAAGAAGAGGGAGAGGCAGAGGGGAAAATTTTAGGAAACAAAAAGGTAGAGTGTGAGAGAATAATGAAGATACGAACGAGTACACAGGTACATGGGGGGTACAGAGCAAAACCAGACAACAGAAAACCTGTTGTTTTTTAACGATGTTTCCTGTTGAGAGACACAACCGTTTAGCTCTCATTCTTTTCTGGGTTGATGGAGGCAAGGAATTTGAAAGACTTGAAGTTCGTTTTGTCCTGGTAAATCTCTCAATGCTCTTGGCATTAAAATAGATACACGTCATACAAAAGAACACTCAAGGTAAAAGTATAAAAAAAAATACTGCAAGAACGAACACATGCACATTATTAAATACTATAACACCAGTTAAAACATTAATTAAAAAAACATTAAATTGTTCTTGTCAAAGGTTCCCCAAGGTCTCTACAGGCACTCCGGTAATTAAAAAATATCCTGACTTAAACAAAAGGGCATAACTCGTGACGAGACATGTGCTCCACGAGTCACACAGCGGAGTAGCAGCTGACAGCAGGTGGATATGGGCGAGGTGTATGTACCCAAATCCACATTCTATGGAGAACTGCCTCAAAGTGACTGTTCTAGTTTGAGTAGGCGTGCCAGGCACCCACGTCTTGTAGAACTGTCCTAATTGTTTTTTTTACCTTAGTTGGTGAAATTAGGAGAGAAATTTAAAGGGCTCTCGGTTTACGAATGAGGGTTACTGTCGAAAGACTGCAACTATATTTTTATATTTCGTCTTCACACCATGATAAAAATAGTGTACCAAAGTACTACATCTTACAAGGTCCGCTCCATAACCGTGCCAGGGATCAAACCGAGGACACTGCAATCTGACCACAGCTCAGTTATTCGCATCTTGTCCCAATCAAGTGAATCTCTGCTCCATCAAGTACATCTAGGTCTATTCAAATGTAGGTTGGCCCAGTCAAGTGTATCTAGCCAAAGTCAAGTGTATCTAGCCAAAGTTAAGTGCATCTAGCCAAAGTCAAGTGTATCTATCCAAAGTCAAGTGTATCTAGCCAAAGTCAAGTGTATCTAGCCAAAATCAAGTGTATCTTTGTCCGATCAAGTAGTTTCTGGCCCAGCCAAATGCATCTTGGCCAAGCAAATGCATGTTTGTATCCAGATTAGCAGGTTGGGGTCATTTAATCTGTTGAATACTCAGATTTTTTTAAACGTTTGACATGTTTTAATTTTCCCTTCCCTCTTGAATGACTCATGCCAGGATAAACGTTATAATTTACACCCCATATTAAAAACGGATATACCTTTGATACACCTTTGATGAGTTTCGAGAGTCTTTCTACACCCTTAGCCCGGCCTTGGGCCAGGCTCGTCTGGTGCTAGCCTGATCAACCAAGCTAGAAGCCTGCTGCCCCACATATCCATCATAGCCTGGTTGATCTGGCACCTGGTAAAGATACTTGTCCAGTTTTCTCTTGAAGACGTCTGCACCAGTTCCAGCAGAATGTTGATACAGTGCTTCGTTATTGTGCCCACAGCACCCCTGCTTTCCACTGGGTTTATTTTGCACTTCCTCCCATAGCTAGTATGTTGTTATGGCAGTGTGCAGATTTGGGACCAGGCCCTCGAGTATTTTCCAGGTATATATTATCATGTATCTCTCTTTCCTCCGTTCCAGTGAGTACATATTCACGACTTTACGGCGTTCCCAATAATTTCGATCCAATGCTCTAAGAGGTAGTCAAAAGCATGTAGATAAGTCTCGAGATTAGTGAATATAGGATAAAGCATCCATCACAAGGGTTTAACGTATAAATGAATAGTAATAATTGTGGAATTACAGACAAAATGTTGGGTAAAAAGACATGGATGTGATATCTTATTGTGGCAGCATTTCCTTCTCCAGGAGCTTTGGTAACGGGTTTACAAAGTTCATGTAGAGCGAAACGTTGCCACAATAAAATGCAACATTAGCTGCATCTGTGTCCTTTTTGCCTAACAATAAATAAATAAATTACATACGTCATCTAAAAAAATATTCAACCATAGAAAGGTTACGAGAAGGATAATTGAGCCAAATATTACGTGGTGGGTAAGAATCACAAGACGAACTTCATATCGCTTTACCAGAGACTTCCAGGAATAGTAACGTACATACGTAATTTTAACATTAAATAGTACTATGATTGGTTCGGGACCGGAGCGCAGGGGCGATGACCCAGAGAATTAATAACAGATAGGCAACAAGTAGGAAGACAGACGTTTCAGAAGGAAAATTGAAAGGTAAAGCAAAGTATTGTATATAAAGTTAAGTCAAAGGCTTCGACTCTTCGTACGAATTAAAGTTATATAAATATTCAGAGATAGATTTCTGGTTAGATACACAGATGGAGAGGGAAGGAAGGAGAGAGGGAGGGGGTAGAGAGGAGGGAGGGAGGGAGAGAGAGAGGGGGAGGAAAAGGGATAGGAAGAGATAGGAAAAAAAAGAGAAATGAGGGAAAAGGGGAAGGGATAGGGAGGAGTATGATGAAGAGCTAAAAGAGAGAGAGAGAGATACACAGAGAGAGGGAGAAAGGAGAGTAGCGAAAGTAAGAGCAAACGAGCAATAATGTTAACGAAGGAAAGAAAAATACAGAGATACAACGAAAGAGAAAAAATATATATAGTGTTTCTCATATTTGCGAACTTCTGGCAGCATAAAATCCGACATAACTATACTACTCCGTGAATCCAGCAGATTAATCCGGCAGAGGACGCGGCTTCTTCTCCAATCATAAACCAAGAATATAAAGGTATTATGAAGCCAGGGTTCTAACTGGCCCTCTGGTTATCACTCTCACCATCAAGAACGTTTACAATTGAAAAAAAAAAAAACCACATGTCAATATTTCCTCGGTTTGTAATTGGTTTTACGTTTTTTTTTCCTGGGAAGAGGATACTTTTAACGCGGAGAAATGTTGAATGTTGATATAAATTGCAGCAATAAGAGATGTGGCTCAATAAACGCTTTAAACCACACACGAAAGAAATAATTCAAGGATAGCTCCCTCCAGGGAGGTACTGACGTCTTGGCACGGGAGTGGGAAAGAAAAATCTGTTGAGAGATTCGTTCACAAGATTGCTGAACATCTGTTTCTGTATCAGAACATGCGAGATGATGAGCAAATCTTGACAAATTTTACTGGTTCACTGTACACTTCTTTTCCCTTGTATATCATTTAGTTATTATTTCTGCAGTATTATTTCTCATGCTGTTGGCTGCCTGCTGGCCCACATATCCATCACAGCCTGGCAGATGTGGCACTTTGTTTAGGTACTTGTCCAGTTTCCATTTGAAGACATCTACGCTTGTCATTCAGTGATTCTGAAATCTTCTAGTAAGATGGTGAATAGTCTGGGACCACGGATGTTGATACAATATTCTCTTATTGTGTCCGCGGCGCAACTTATCACTGGGGTTATTGCACATTTTTTTCTCATATCTCTCATTGCTATGGAAATATACAGATTTGGGACTAGACCCTCCAGCACTTTCCACAAATACATTATCATTCTCTGTCTCCTCTACTACATGAATACATATTCAAAACCAGAAGCATTCCTAGAAATTTAAATGCCTTCTATGCGGGCCATAAATGACCTACCTGTTCCAGCTGTGATATCTTCCCTGCCATGAGCGGAACCGTCAACAATGAACGATACTCTAAACGAAAGAGCACAAGCCATTTGAATAGTGTCACTATTGGTACTTTTTCTCTTTTTCAAAATTTTCATAATCCACTCCGTCACTTTCCTTGTTGTCGTAACATTTGCCTTGTGTTTTTTAAAGAAAGGTCAGCTAACATACTCTCAGGCCTTTCTCGTGTTCCTTTCGTTTATTTGATGATCCTCTTGGGTTTTTATATATGGTGTCTCTTTTGAGTTCATTCTTTCCATATCTAAGTAGTTGGAACTTGACACAATTGAATGCCAAGTTATTCTCCTCTGCCCAATGGAAAACTCTGCTTATATCTTCTTGTAATTTATTCCCGCATCTTCATGTTTATTTTGGTATCATCCGCAAATAATGAGAATGTACCCAAGCAATAAATTTTAATGAAAATATCTCTAAAAATGTCTAAAAATCACCACCGGGGACAACAACAAAAAAAGGTCAATAAAAAAATGTCACAATATCAACGTAAGCAAAGTCAATGGTGCAAAATTGCGTTCCTGAGTGAATACCACCGTCGACAGTCTTAGTAGTTGTTGATGTTGCAACACCCTTGACAATGTTTTGAAGTTGATGCTACAGAAAGGGTATATTCCGCATGCAAACCTCCAGGACCCAAGGACGTTTTTATGGTATACATCACAAGGTAGCAAACGTTTGGCGACGCTGGGAAAGATATCCTACTCACGCTGCGCTGCCAAGATCAAAGCGATTCGATTCTCTGATGATGGCAGGGAATACCCAGCAGGACATGGAGCATCAATAAGGACGACGGGCTCCCATGAGGCTGGCGGAGATCCATATTTCAGAGGTGATTCGATACCTTTCATGCACTGCTCCACCACCCTGTCCCTCTCTGTCTCTCGTTCTCCCCCTGATTTACAAACATACACACACACACACACACACACACACACACACACACAGCTGTATTACTTGCAAAAGGCCTGAAGTGATCTGACAAAATACAAAAGAATATGCACACACATGAGCACATAAACGTACTTGTCCGTGCGCGCACACACACACACACGTACACACAAACACACACACACGTACACACAGACACACACACACACACAATACACTGTACAGAGACTGACATGGGAGAACACAGAACGAGGATAAATAAATGAAACTAGAAATTCAAATGATCCAGAGGAAGTATTGGGAATCGATCCTGTGACTTCTGTCACAAGTGTGTTCACCACAGTTTACACTACTAGAGTTAAAAATCTTCCCAACTAGGTCGTGTACTTGACACTGACTGGTGTAGGTACCAGCTGTTATCCGAACTATATTTGATAGGAAGACTAACACGCATTAAGTCGCGATTACATCAAAGATCAATTGGTGGTTGTGCCCACGTATTTCCTATTATTTTCCGATGCATTCCTTGAAAAGTTGGCGAATATCCACTTGACTCTCACCCATTGAAGAAGATGCACGCTAGCTACAGCGTCTTTCGACTGAGGCGCCCACAAACTTGGCCCTGTACAAATTGCAGCAAGCTAATTGGCATTGCCATTACGTGGATTAATCCAACTATTATTAATTACTCCGTGAATCTTAAGTTTGTATGTATGACTATGCTGTAATATTAACTAACACAAGCTTGACATTTACATAGATTGCAATAATTATCATTTCTAGAATAAATTGCACCTTCTAGTTTTATGTTTGGAGAAAGAGCTTAGATCTAGGTGAAATAACAGAGGCCTTAAGGAGTGAAGACATAGCTCCTTTGCATAAGGAAGGTAATAGAACACCAGCTAAAAATTGCAGACCAGTAGCCCTAATATCTCACATAAAAATCTTCGAATGATGAGATGCCAAATTACAAACTTTATGGAACAGCACAATTTGCATAACCCAAACCAGTACGGTTTTAGTGCAGGACGATCATGCCTGTCACAAATGCTAAAGCACTGTGACAGAATTATGGAGAGATTGGAAGAAAATTAAAACGAAGATGTGATATACACAGATTTTGCAAAGCCGTTTGACAAATGCGATCATGGGGTGATTGAACACAAAATGAGGGCGATAGGCATAACTGGGAAGATAAACAGATGAATTTTAGGGTTTCTAACATACACGACACATTAGTAAACAGAGCAAAATCCAGCATCAGTGGTACCCCAGGGCACCGTCCTGGTACCTCTGCTGTTTCTTATCATCATGGCAGACATTGATAAAAACACCCGTCACAGTTTTATATCATTCTCAGATGACACTAAAATAAGTATGAAAGTCACCTCGGCATAAGACTGTGAAAAAAATTTCAGAAAGATATAAGCAGAGTTTTTCAGTGTGCAATAAAGAAACATGATGCTCAACGCCAATAAGTTCCAGTTGCTTAGGTATAGAAAGAATGGAGAACTCACAAGGATACTTTATACAAAACACAAAAAGATAATCAATTAGAACTAAGTGAACACGTGAAAAACCTGGGAGTAATTATGCCAGCTGACCTTTCTTTCAAAGAACACAATATGACCAATGTCAAGAGAGCCCAGGAAGATAACGGGGTGGATAATGAAAACTTTCAAAACAAGGAGAATAATGTCAATAGACATTTTTCAAATCGTTTGTGTTTCTTATTTGGAATGTTGCTCAGTGTTGACGATCTCGTTCATGGCAGGAGAGATGTCAGAGCTGAAACAGATACAGAGATCGTTTACGGCTCACATAGAGCCAATAAAGCATTTAAAATACAGGGAACGCCTAAAAGTCTTAAATATGAGCTCATTGGAGCGGAGGAAAGAAAATATATGATAATATACGCCTGGAAAGTATTTACGGGCCTTGTCCCAAATCTGCACACTGCCATAATATCATAATGGAGCGAGACTTGAGAGGAAGTGCAAAATAAACTCAAATGAAAAGTATGGGTGCAGTGGGCACAATAAGGGAACACTGTATCAACGTCCGTGGTCCCAGACTATTCAACATCTTACCAGCAGATATCGGAAACACGGCTGGGACAAGAGTACAAGTCTTCAAGAGGAAACTTGACATCTTGGTTGACCAAGCAAGCACTAGACGAGACTGGCTCTAGACTGGGCGCTGGGAGTAGAAAAACTCACGAAACTCAAAGGTTAAGGTATGTTGAGGGTTTCAAGATAGGACATCCTATTTTAGCCAATATCCGCTTCATGGAGGTTCGTTTTATCGGACATTTCTGTACTGTAAGAGTTTCAAAAGATCATTACCCCTGTGACCCGGTCTTAAACCAAGCATCCTGGTTCCTTGCATGAGCAGTCAGACTACGTGCATGCAGCACGCAGTTCAGCGTAAGCACCACACCCTGGGTTTAAACGTGTAAGGTCCTGGAAGAATGCTAAAACGTCCAGCCTATTTTTGACACTGCTCTGCTGTGATTTTGTCTCTTGATTTCTCTCGAGAAGTACACACGTCCCAGTGCCCGCTTGCTTGTTATCTTGCTTGCTCGCTTGCTTGCTCGCTTACTCGCTCACTCGCTAACGTGCCATGCAGCAGCTAACCAATATATATTGCTATGCACTACCATGTTCCTGTCGCCCAAACTTCCCTGCCTTCAAGTTTGAGGAACAACAACAAGTCGCTGGTAGGAACAACAGTGGCTCCACCTTGCTTGGTGGACCACGCTGATGAATATCAAACAACCGTCTTCCTGTGACTTCATAAGAGAGTCACATGTTTAGCGGAGTTTGTGGTCTAAGAGGATCATGCAAGGAGATTACCATGATAAAGAGACGTACACAGGGTAGAGGGGGGGAGAAAGAAGGATGAGGAAGAGAAAGAAGGGAGGGGGAGAAAAAAGCGAGAGGTATTCCATGAAAGGGAATACCTGGAGTATACCTGGAGGATGTTTCGGAGGTCATAGCCCCGAGGCCCGGTCCATGACCAGGCCTCGCGGTGGATCAGGGAGCAATCAGCTAGGTAGCTACTGCTGGTCCCACGCAAACCGACGTACGAATCACACCTCGATTGGTCAGGTACTGACTTTAGTTGCCTGTCCAGCTCCCTCTTGAAAACAGCCAGGGGCCTATTGGTAATCCCCCTCATGTATGCTGGGAGGTAGTTGAATAATCTTGGGTCCCTAACACTTATTTTTGTTTTCGTATATGGAGTGATTTCATGTGGATTTGGGTAGTCCCTCTAGAGTTTTGCGTTTTTAGTCATGTATTTTCCAGTGCCGAATACAGGCACAGGACTTCTAACATTTCAGTAATTTATAGTCTTTCTGCCACGTCCAGTGAAAGGTCTCTGTATATTCTCCAGGTTAAAATTTTGCCTGCTTTGAAATGGGCACGTAAGTGAAAGTCTAATACTCCAGGCCTAGAGAGAAACCAAGCGATTTGAAGAGAATCATCATTGGCTTGACATCCCTAGGTTTGAAGGTTCTCATTATCCATCTAATCTTTTTTCTAGCAGATGTGGTAGAGATAGTGTTGTGGTCTTTGAAAGTGAAATTCTCTGACATTATCACTCCTAGGTCCTTCACATTAGTTTCTAGCTCTATTATGTGGTTAGAATTTGTTGTATACTCCGATCCAGTTTTTATTTCCTGGAGCTTTCCATAGCGGAATAATTGAAACTGAGGGTAAGTTTCTTTTCGCTTGCGATAGTGGCGGTGGTGGGGTTTTCGTGTGGGAGCAGTGGTGGGAGTCTTTATGAGGGGATGGTGAGTGCGTAGGTCTTCTTAATGGAGTGTTTGGGGATGTTGATCTTGAGGGAGTGGTGGAAGTTGAGGCTCCGGTCTGGTTCGGGGGATTGCTCTTAGTGAGTAGATGCGAGATGTTCATGAGGGAGTGCCGAGGGTTGTTCTTGAGCGAGTGGTGGAGGTTGTTCACTAAGTGCTGAGCCTGACCAGTCTAACATATTTCTTAAGATATCTATCCTCAAATGACAACCCAAAACTAAAGGAATACGACAGTCTCCTGAAGTCAAAATTCACAAAAGTACTCATACTTAGCTTGACTCTAGAAGATGGGCAATGGAAACAAGCTACACTTCCAGTCATATTAGGAAGCACAAATGCACACAAGGCATCAGAGATCCCACTTCCTGTACTCCTTGTAGTGGCAATTCTTTCTGATTACCCCAGGGACAATTGGGGTTCACGACCCAGTGTTCATTAAGAAAACCAGGCTCCCTGATGTCTAGCAGGTTCCTCGACGAGAACAATTTCCCCTAATTACAAACGGTTACACTGGGACAGCTCAGTACTAGAGAATATAGCCTTAATAGTGAGTGCTTCTCATACAGGGAATTTTCTGTTGACCATCCCTAATTCCACCTCACCTTACTCCCCTATCCTCTCCAAACACAGGTGGCAGAGCATCAGCAAGTAGATTCATGTACCATGATCTCATCTGTCTTAAATTTGAGGGAAAGATTTCAAGGCATGATGAGGTCATTGTCAAGACTTGTAACAGCCGGATGCCCAACAATAAGGATGCCACCCCAACTCTGCAGATCCAACAGCAGTCAAAATCGTCCCGATGGAATTACCTTTCAGATTTGGATAGATGGAAAGCAGGTTGTAAGGAATAGCACATGTGCATCCGAACTGGCTGAAACCTATCTCTTATACAGCAGAAATGAAGGAGGTGCAGCTGCCAGCTTCGGGGAGTCCTCAAAGTCTATGATATATGTTCGGAGACCCTCAGTTCATGGGAAAACAACATATCCAAGTTCCTAAAGGATTTAGGCAAAAAGACTCATGGTGGAAACTAAGGATCCCAGTGCATCTCACTGGTGTAGTTAAAAGAAAAAATGTCAGTTATTTTTGAAAAGCTACTTCTGTGTGGTGAGCTCTATTTATTATGAGTGACCACTGATGACCAGTCAAGCAAGATTACTGCTAGCACATTATACATTGTCTGTCTAGACAATATATACTTGTCAGGTATCACATCTCAATCCTATTCCACAGGAGCTGTAAGATCCCACAGGGTTCAGGGTTTCCCCGTATATATTAAAATTAAATGTATTTTGGGTACGCGTCCCAGCTCAGAGGAGCTGGATGAATTTTTTAAAATGTAATTATTAATAAACATGCCATTGTTTTGTCATTTGGGCATCTGTAATGCAACTCTTAAACCTTTAAATTTTGTACTAATTGCATATTTTTACCATCAATGTATCTTTTAAACAGTGCATTCCATTTTGCATAAAAAAAGTATATATGTATAAGTATTAAAGCAGAAGTTGACTATTCCAACAACCTCAAGGAGAAATCTCAATATTTTTTCCTTGAAGATATTTTTTATTTCCTTCTCCAAGGCTGCGAGTCCCTACTATTGCAGCTAGAGGTAAACATAATCTATACCATATATTTATTTAATATTTAATATAGATAAATAGATCAACACACATATTGATATGCACACGACTTTTTATGACAAGCAATTCAATTCGCATATGAATCTAATCTATTCGTTTGTTTACTTAAAACCCTCACATAGATAAGGAACCTGATAACGGATCGAAGCGCCTTCATATGGTTCCTCTCCTAAGTGAGTTTTTTACCTTACCTCTGATGAATTTTGAGAGTCTTCCTACTCCCGGGCCCGGGCATGGGCCAGGCTCGTCTGGTAGTGAGACCTTTTATTCCCTATTAATCTATATAATCAAAGAAACAGCATGGAGTAAAGAAGAATAACCTGTAAACAAGATTCATTAATGAGCAATTAAAGACACAGTTAAGAAACAATGAGTTTACTCACACTGGACATCCAACTTGACGGACGAGAGGAGCGGCTTCTCCGTCAGATTGTTCCCCACTTCACAGGTGTAAACCGCGCCGTTATCCGACGAGTCTACGATGAATTTGTACTCGTTGACGCTCTCTCCTCCCGTGGGACGGTACGTGCTGTCTATGTTGGCGTTGTTACGGTACCAGACGACGCGGCCAGGGGGGTTACCACCCCGAGACCTGCAGGTTAACGTCCGTTCCTCCCCCGCCCGGATGGCTTCCCCGGCGGTGTATCCTGTGATCACTGGAGGGCCAGGAGGATCTGCACGAAGGAAAACGGGAATCAATCCTGTACAGAAAACAGGATGTTGAGTGCAATTTTACACCGAAATTTGTTAAACGTTATTGACTGTTCCCGTGATATATTTGATATTGCTGTTGCATATTAAAATTTTTATAAACTTTAAAAGCCTTTTGAAGTGAATTGCAATGAAATAAATGAACATTTGACACGATGTACCTGCTTTGTTTATTGTCGCAATGTGATACGCCTGGTAATAGAGAACAATGAATTTTAATGCAACTGCACTGTATAAATTTATCTTAAAAATGCATTTGTGCTCGTAAACACAGGAATTCAGGTCTCTTTTGCGATTGTAAAAATGAACTGTGATGTTCCCCCGTCTGTGTGTGTGTGTGTGTGTGTGTGTGTGTGTGTGTGTTGTGTTTTTTTTGCATGGCGTACATTCTTGCATGCTTATCGGTGCATGCGTATGCGTTTGCATGCGACTATGAATTAACGCAATTGCCAAGCATACATGTGGGTTACCTGCATGAATATACAAACATTTTTACCATTCCTATGAAAAACTAATGCTCATAATATAAAATAAACTGATAAATAAATAAATAAATTAACAAAATAAATAAGTTAGGCCAAAAAAAAAGAAGCTAGAAAAGTTATCAAAGAAAAGAGAGGAGAAAGGCAAAAGAGAGGTTAGGGGGAGATGGGAGGGGAGGGAGGGAGATGTGGAGGGGAGGGGAGGGAGAGAAAGAGAGAGAGATAATAGAGAAAGATAAGAGAGAGAAAGAAGAGTAAAAAGAAGAGAGAAACGAGAAGAAAAGAGAGGATAGAGAGAAAAGAGAGGGAACAAGAGAGAGTGAAAAGAGAGTAAACAAGAGAGAGTGAAAAGAGAGGAAACAAGAGAGAGAGAGAGAAAGTGAGGAGAAAGACATTCTCACAGGGGTTAAACTCAAACCTTAGCCAGGGAAAAGAACAATACTCACACTGCACGGAGACCTTGACAGTGGCCTTCATGGGCGTGTTGAGAGCGGGGTGGTGGGCGTGGCAGGAGTAGTGGGAGCCATCATCCGCGGGCGTGAGTCGGAGCGTCAACTTGGAGAGTAGATTATGTCTCCGTCGCTTCGTAGAATCCTCCGTGATGTCGACCCGTGTTTCTGAAAAAAAACAAAAATAAATTTGCAAATAGAAAAAGTCGTAGAACTTAATGTGATTATTATTATTATTATTATTATTATTATTATTATTATTATTATTATTATTATTATTATTATAATTAGTAGTAGTAGAAGTATCAATCAATATTATTATTATACTGTACTCTTTAGGAAGCTTTGGACCCGCAAGGGTCATACTGCGCCTGTAATTAAAGCTACAGTCTACTTTCTTATCCGAGGAAGTAGACTGTAGAATGTAGGATTCCCTCCGCAATGGTATTTTTTTTTTAACAGTGCACTCCAACCTTTGCCAGCCCCTCGCTCCATACCCTTCTTAAGTTCCTCACATGAGTTCGTGATCAGCTGAGCTACCAACAGTAACAGCCTGGTTACCTGGTCTTGATATACCAGAAGGCCTGGTCTGGGACCAGTCCACAGGGGCATGCACATCAAAAACATCCTTAAAGTATCATTCGGATAAGTCCATACAATAATAAGGCCTCGATTGGAGTGGTGTGCAAGAACACTATGCTTCAAATAATTATGTTGCACTGAGTTGCTAAATACTTGAGTTAGAGTCCTATACGCCAGCTTTATTCAGCACTCTCTCTCTCTCTCTCTCTCTCTCTCTCTATCTCTATCTATATTATTAAAATATATAACCTCTAATATTATATATATATATATATATAATATATATATATATATATTTATATATATATATATATAGGATGGGGTCCACCTCTGGTGTCAAATTGTGGGACCCTTAGCCTCGGAGAAGTGGATAACTAGGCTTCAAGGAAGAATATTTGGATTTCTTCCTGAAGCCATTTGAATATTCCACTTCCCTACCACCCCATCTTTTATGTGTGTATGTGTGTGTTGTGTGTGTGTTGTGTGTTGGGGTGTGTGTGTGTGTGTGTGTGTCGTGCCGAATAGGTAAAACTTGCGATTTTGGCTTAAATAGCAACGCTTTTCTTGCTGGATAAGACAAGCGGTAATTTGTGTATGCAATAATTTCGCAAAAATCATTCTGAACCTAACGAAAAAATATATTTCATTGTGTTCGTTTATTATTAAATTATTGTAAACATATCTAAAATATATTTAGTTGGATTAGGCTAAATTAAATTGCGCTTGTTATGATAAGTTTAGGTAAGTTTTCTAATGTTCTTTTGGTACAAAATTATTAATTTTTACATAAACATAAATGAAGAAATATATATCTTTAAACGAATAAGAGAAAATTTTAGAAAGGACTTAATTTTAAGCGAGTTCTTGCTAATTGACCAATTTTACCTATTCGGCACGACATATTATATATATATATATATATATATATATATATATATATATATTATTGTTGTGTGTTGTGTGTGTGTGTGTGTGTGTGTGTGTGTGTTGTATATCACACATTGTCCTACACATGTCGATTTGACACTAGGCCTGTTGATGTAGTGTGTGTGTTGTGTGAATCGAAACACTTGAAATGTTTCCGCCCGTCAGGGAATGAGATTGTGCGTGTGTGTGTGTGTGTGCATGTCTGTGTCAACCACAAACAACACAGCACACGACACGCAAACAACCACAGAGTTGAAAGATAGCCTGGCCCGTGATGCAATCAACAATCAGAGCTTGCAAATTGCAGAAAAGAAAATGAAATGACACAAACACTGCTTTGCATCTTGCACGTATCACATTTACATTTATACAGACACAGACACAGACACACAACACAAACACACACACAACACACAACACAACCAACGAATACACACTAAGACACACACACATAAACACTAGACACACACCACACACACATAACACCAACACACACACACACACACACAAACACACACACAAAGACTACAAACCTCGCTAAAGGAGAAAGACCTTGGGGTGAGCATAACACCAAGCACGTCTCCGGAAGTACACATCAACCAGATAGCTGCAGCAGCATATGGGAGACTGGCAAACCTAAGATTAGCGTTCCGATACCTTAATAAAGAATCGTTCAAGACACTGTACACAGTGTACGTCAGGCCCATACTAGAGTATGCAGCACCAGTCTGGAACCCACACCTGGTCAAGCACGTCAAGAAATTAGAGAAAGTGCAAAGGTTTGCGACAAGGTTAGTTCCAGACTCAGGAGAATGTCCTACGAAGAAAGATTAAGGGAAATCGGCCTGACAACACTGGAGGACAGGAGGGTTAGAGAAGACATGATAATGACATACAAAATAATGCAGGGAATCGACAAGGTAGATAGCGACAGGATGTTCCAGAGAGGGAACACAGAAACAAGGGGCACAAATCTGGCAAAGTTGAAGACTTTAGATGGAGTCAAAGGAATAGTTAGCGAAAGATGTAGTGGAGGCAGGAACCATACATATTTTTAAGATGAGGTATGATAAAACTCATGGAGCAGGGAGAGAAATGACCCAGTAGCGGACAGTGAAGAGGCGGGGCCAGGAGCTGAGTCTCGACCCTTGCAACCACAATTAGGTGAGTACACACACACACACACACACACACACTTACAGACCTATGCCAAATATCCTTGACTATAGGATGAACACCAATATTTGAAAGTACAAAATTTCAGCTTCAGCTAAATCAGACCATGACGGGAGCCGCTGCTAGCACTGTCCACTGAATACTCTTGTCACACCCAATCAGCAGCCATTCACACTAGCAGTCCTCACCCTACTATGTAAACTTGCCACTCTGGGGCTCCCCATCACAAATGCTATCCACAACCTGCCATAAGCACGCCTCTCCTTCGTACCAGCTGTCAAATCTACGCCAGTTGGTGTTCTCAAAAATAACCAAAAAATAACTGCAGTGGGACCGAATATATAATCGAATATAAATATAAATATTGTCTCTTTGTGACAAGTCGATAAAATTACGGCTGGAAGAAAATGAATAGCTCATCGAGGTATCAAAAGGCAACAATTAAACATGTAGATTTATTCAGGAACGGAAGCAGTAATGTGTGGAATGAGGACACCAAGCTTGGCGATGAAGATAAGGTGAAAAACATTTTGAGATTGAGTCATAGCTTTCATTTTCATTTTTTTCTACATTAATTGCCACTCTGGAGGGAAATTTCATATAGACTTTGTGATTAAAATGAAGTTTTATTTTATATTTTATTGTTAACTTCTTGTACGCTCGCCCTCCATCTGGCTTCTCCACACACACTCAAATACTGGAGGGCAACCCTCGCTCTTCAACTCTTCCTCCTCTCACAGCCTCCAATCTGAAGGAAAACTCTCTCTCTCTAACCCTTCCTCCTTACACACCCATTCTGGAGGAAAACCCTCATCCTCCAACCCTCTCACTCCACAAATTCTCCTTTCTAGAGGGGTAACCCTCGTCGTCCAACCCTCTCTCTCCCCACCTCCGAAGAAAAACCCTTCGCTCTGCAACCCTTTCTATCTCCCTCCTCATCTTTATATATATGCAAATATAATTATAACTATGCAAGAAGTTTCAAATCCATGAATATCCCGATGTTTAGTTAGTTATTAAATGGAATATTTCACTTTACAAACTATGCCAAGCCAACTGCTCAGGGAGATAAAAATATACAAGAATTCCATCTCCAACTTGGAGCAAAGAAGTCTCTTCCCCAACGCTCGGGTCGTAAGTCAAGACAAATTTACATAGTTACACTGTGAGGTAAATTATGTCAGGGAACAGTTTTCAGGAATACCCAGCAAACAGGACACAACGCAGCAACTCCAGCAGGCTCGGCTGACCTTAAAGCGACATCTGTGAACCACATTTGCATCTGTTTCTTTCCTTCCGCGAGAGACAATTGCGCTGATGAACACAGTTTTCACGCGCATCTGCGCACCTTCACCCCCTTTCCCCACTCAAAGTACGCCCCCGGCCGTCCTAGGCCATTTGTAAATCGGAATATTATTCGCCGGTGACACTTTGTTAGCCAGATACAGTTCGATGTTGATGAGGTCTTATAAATCCTGGTGATCCGTCGCTTTCCCAGCATCGCTTTGCTGACGTTGAAAGATATCGGAGTGGAGGGATGGCAGGATACTGTTCGGATAAGGACCTGCTGGGTACGTCGCTGTCCGCTGAGGCCTGAGTATTGTGTCGTAATTCAGGTACACGTGTCGAGAGCACTCGAATATATTTTACCAGAGGAGATGTATGAGGCTACGGGAAGTGACTTATATGTTGAACCTAAAAGAGCCGAAGCTGATGACATTTGGAAGGGAAGGATTTGGCGAGACATGATTAGAACGTACGAGATAAGTATTACTATTATTATTATATTGACTTCAGGTGCTAAATAAGAAGGGGTCATTTACCGCAGGGGATTGTGGACGGTCTATCCTTTGTTCATTTATATACAAAGTACTCTTCAAGATACTTGGGAGACTTGGTAGGATGGACAGGTTAAGTTAGATCAAGAGGCGGAAAACAGGAACAAGAGGGTATAAATAGAAGATAAAGATGTGGGTGACCTACAGGAATGTTAGGAAACAGTTTTTCAGCCTCAATGAAAAATAATATAATGACCTGGGTAAAAATATGGTTACCTAAAAAGTATTCCAGGAAGTTACCGCATCCCCCGTTGTACAATTTCAAACCAGGCATCCCAACTGATGGCCTGATCAACCAGGCTGTTGGTACTAGGCGTTCGCAGTTCAAAGAAGGCAACACAGCTTGGATGAACAGGAACTAACTTCAACTTATCCAGTTAATGCTTAAAGACAACCAGGGATCTGTTGTTATTTAGCCATTAGAACGAAAGGAGGGTGTTGCAAAGACTTGGTCCCTTTACACTTAGTGTTTTTTCTTAGTGTACTTTTTAACCCTTAATTTTTAGGGAAGCATTTTGCACTACCTGCCGAGGCAAGAGCTCTCGTGGGAAGTATTTTCGTTGTACACATTGGGACAAAAAATTCCTGAATTTTCCACGTGTAATTATGATGCATTTTTCTCGCCTGCTTTTCGGGAGGTACAATTCAAGAGACCTCAGACATTTCTAATAATTTAGGTGTTTTAATTTACTCTGGCAGTTAAGGTTCTCTGTACGTTCTCTAACTCTGAGATTTCGCCTGTCATAAAAGGGGCTTATAGTGTAGAGCAATATTCCATACACAGAACCAATCTAGGGGTGAGTGAACCCAGCCACGACTAGGTCCCAGGAGGCGGGGTCAGGAGTTATGTAAATCGAACCCTGCAAATACAACTAGGCATGCGCACGTGCACTCACACGCGCACACAGACACAGCACGCACGCTCCCTCCCTCTCTCTCTCACACACACACACACACACACACACACACACACACACATACACACAGCATCACTGGTGCTCCCAGGAAGTACATGATGCCCGTCCAGTATAACGCTAATGTCTGGTAATGTCATGAGTTCTCTCAACTCTGGCGGTAACACTTTCAGTGCTGGGAAGTGAGGAGGGTGTGGGGAGTGTGCGGGGTGATGGTGTGGAGTAGTGGGGTGATGGAGGGAGTAGTATGTGGGTATGGGGTGATGGATGTGGAGAGTATGTGGGGGTGATGGATGTGGCGAGTATGGGGAGATGTGAGGGATGTGGAGTGGGGGGATTGATGGATATGGAGAGTATTGGATGATGTGATGGATGTGGAGAGAGTGTGGAGTGATTGAAGAGAGAGAAAAGGACGTAGGTTCTTTTCATTGTGACAAAAATAAATGCATTAACAATTATGCTTCCTTATTCTATATGATAACTACACAGTGGATACTCGAGCCCTCACACAGGATGGGAACCATAGTGTTGTGATGTGTCAGCCTGTAGGGACGACTGGGACGAGAGGGGAAGGGGGGTGAAGGGAAAATGGGACGGAGGAGAGGGTTGGGGTGGAAACAGAAAGTAATGGGAATGGAGAAGGAAAAAAATGAATGCAGATGGGGAGAGAGAGAGAGAAGCGATGAACAACGTGTGATATGTTAATGATAATGACCAAAAATGGTACAGGGCGTGAAGGAAGGTGAAAGAAGTGTAGGAAAATGAAGAAGTTGAAGGAAGGTGAAGGAATTGAAAGACGTGAAATGTGAAGGACAGTGACGAACTTGGTAAAGGAAGTGAAAGCCGGTAAAGGAAGCTGGAGGGCGTGAAGGAAAGCGAAAGCAGTGAATGAATGTGAAGGCAGTGGAACCACGACCTGGACAAAATATGGGTAAGACAAAGCCTTGAATCATCCTGAGATGGAACAAGGAAACAAGATTAGAATTGCGTGGGTAAATAAAAAAAAAAAGAGGAAGGGGATTAGATGAAGAAGAGAAGAGAGAGGTGGGAGAGAAGGAAGAGAAGACAGAGGAGGAAAATAAAGAGTAGAAAGAGGAGAATGAAGAAGAGATGGTGGGGAGGACGTTTTGCTCAAATTTGTGATCGTGATTTATGTGACATGAGTAATGTGATCCAGGTGATTAATACGATCTTGATTCTTGCGAGCTCAACTCTAAATGACACCTTGATGATTTTCCATGTGATCTTGAATTTTATGTGATTATCGACTTAAAGCGAACGACTTACCTGAAATTCCAATCATCTGCTACTGGGGTGAGTCATAAGGAGAGAATGTTTTGTTTTTGCATTAAACAAAACTGTAGTGCAGGCTAATTATTCTCTATATTAGTTACATAGTGGGAACAAAAGCCAGCCGTGTTTCCCCTGTCATATTCCATCACACACGATGGGTTTCACACATCAGGTAACGAGTTCTGTCAGCCTGAGCTGCGAGACTTCATTAGGGCGATGATGATATCGTCAAGCATTTCACTATGAGTTCAGTAGCTATTGCAGCTTCAGAGGTTGTGTTCCAGCATACCTGAAGTTACTATTACTGTGGGAATTGCCATCTCTCAGGGTGACCTATCCCATATACTCGGAGGAAATCAGATTTATGAAGCTATTACAGAGTTGGCGTTACTAATATCCGGAAATTATCGTCTCTCAGGATGGCCTATCCCAGACACACAGAGGAAAATGGAATTTATGAGGATGTCATTACACACAGACAAAAAATAAATAAATGAAATTATATGTAGGAGTCGCACTAAGGGACGAAAGTGATGGATATCTGAAAATCAGCTTCTGCTTGATTTATTATGATGAGGAGTTGAGATCGATCATAAATGTGTCAGCCACCGTGGTGATGAATATTCTGGCTTGTCCTGTCTCATCAAGCCGCCTACACTTTGCCAGATGGAACCAGTTAAAGTGAAAAAGAAAAGCTGGAGGGAATGGAACCGAGTGCATTCCAGTGTAGAAGTAGCAGCGAGTACAGCTCATCTAGG
Source organism: Cherax destructor (assembly GCA_009830355.1). Taxonomy (NCBI): domain Eukaryota; kingdom Metazoa; phylum Arthropoda; class Malacostraca; order Decapoda; family Parastacidae; genus Cherax; species Cherax destructor. The sequence continues at coordinate 688,170 of WNWK01000099.1, read as the reverse complement.
GGTCGAAACAGCTGTGAAACAAAGCGCATCACATCCCTTCAGCTTCAGAGTATTGTATGCAGGTGTCAGCCATTGAAGACACACAGGTGTAGCGCCTTGACGTCCGCTTACCGTTTTTCCAGGGTGGCATAGTTACTTCATCTGGATGTTTCTGACTTCAATCGGGCCATAGTACCTGAGGTTCCCGTTCTGTTGGGCAACGGGCTGTGGCAAGACTTCGCTCGATGTCACTAATCTCTTCGTGTCTGGCACACTTTCCTTCTGACGTATGACAGAGAAACCATGTACCCCAAATTGATGAGCTGACGCCCTGCCGCAAAGGCACTGTGTTCAGTGAGTATGGGAGCGGCTAGATGATGAACTACACTAATCCGAATGGCCTGAGGGTCGAGTCGAGTGAACAAGGAGGAATTAGAGACAGGCGAAAGAAAATCTGAATGAAGTGCCATCACGGCTAGAAGACAAGATTTGTCCTTTCCTGAGGCATTACCTCTGATATACCTTTGATGAGTTCCGAGAGTTTTTCCTACTCCCGAAGCCCGGTCATGGGCCAGGCTCATTACTAAGCATTGGGCGATTTTCACCACGATCGGTCTGTCAGCGAGATTGTTTGTGATCACCGGGACGAGCTGGTCTGCTTGAAGAGTCTCCAAGGCTATTACACTGATGAACGTTGGGTCGTGAGTTCCTACAGCACCTCTCAAGTTCATTAGACATGAGTTTGCCTCTCCTCTCTCTCTCTCTCTCTCTCTCTCTCTCTCTCTCTCTCCTCACACACACACACGCTCACACACACACACACACACACATACACACACACACACACACACACACACACCTTTCCAGCATTACCCTGATTGCCTGTGGTCAAGTCTTCTTCTCGCCGGAGGGCCGGCCATTCACATTCATTCACCACGTGGTGTCAGCAATTTTGGTCGCGAAGCTGGTCTCTTAGAGTCCACACACATAATGATAACAGGCCTGAGTGTCTAATTGCACCTTAGCCTAGACAAATGGTAACTCTCACACACACACACACATTTAAAATTAAAAAAAAAATTCTTCACATGCATTTATCAACTATACATACAATCCATATGTTTGGCTAAACTTAAATCTCCAATTGTCCGCCTCTGTAAAACATTCAATCTGGGAAAACTGGAAGCCACTCTGAGAATACCTGGAGCCCCTGAAGCTGGTCGCCCGATCCGCCGCTCCCTGTGTTATGTATGCATAGCGACGCCGTAATACAAATCTAATTTTCCCTGGTAAACAAAGCTATGAAATACAGCCCGCGGGAGGGTCACCCAAGCGGGGTATGGAGAAATTAGGAAAATATCTGCTGAAAATCCGATCTGTTCAGGTGTTTTATTCGACAATTCCAAGTTAACTGACGCGCACACATTTTAAATTCTTTATTGAAATGTTTTGTTTTGAAACATTTATGAGTAAATAAATTATTCTATATTTTGGTAAAGGCGTAAAAAACACTAGTTTTATTTCATACAAGAATAATTACACACACAAACTATATATATAATATATATATATATATATATATATATATATATATATATATATATATATATATATATATATATATATATATATATATATATATATATTGACATGTATTTGACATGTAGCTCTGAGATGTTATCTATGTTGTTTTACTCCCTATTGTATTCTTGTCAATGTATTTTGTTAAGGTATTTTGTCAATGTATTTTGTCTTTAAATAAAGTTTTTATATATATATATATATATATATATACACACACAACACACACACACACACACACACATACATATATGAAGCAGACAAATTTATCTTGAATTTCGGAGGTAGAAGCAATCTTTCTCAAGAGTCCAGTACCATTGTCATGTTCCAGAGTGTATATACACAGCGTCAGTGCCGCGGGGCGCCTCCTGACCTCATAACCCAATTTGCGATCAACCTCCTGGGCAGAATAACCTGATCAACTGGGCAGTTGCCGTTTGCATCTTCCCTGTCTCACAAGCTGGCATATTCGCTGCATTCAGTCGTATCAGTCACTCTTACCTGAAGGATGTCTGAAGGATGCTTTCAGAGACAACTCCATCGAGACCGGGTTCCAGACCCGGCCTCCCGGTGGATCAAAGCCTCATCAACCAGGCTGTTACTGCTAGCTGCCAGCAGTTCAACATACGAGCCACAGTCCTGCTCGTCAGGAATTGATTTGAGGAACGAATCAAGTCCCCTTTTTCAAGACAGCCATAGGTTTATTATTAATTCCCCAAACGCACGAGATGAGTGTGTTGAAAAGTCGGGGGCCTCTGACACTCATCGAGTTCTCTTTTAGTGTACTCGTCTCACTGCTGCTTTCGTTTCTACATGGAATGATTTAGGAAGGTTTGGGACAACTCTTTCCAGGATTTTCCAGGTGTAAATAATGATGCACCTTGTAAAACTATCATTAGCTTGGCACTATAGCCGTAGGGGTTACATAGCGCCCAGGGAATGGAGGGAAAGGTAACTCCAGTTCCTTGGATCAAGGGCCCTTCAACTGCATCCTTGAAGTGAACCACTGGAAAAAGCTTTTCAAGTCTCCTAGCTGGGTTTTTGGTAAGCAAACCTTACTGTCCTCCTTTTCCTCGGATCAAACCTGATTGCCTCCCATTTCTCAAACACTATATAGCCCCCTCTGGATTTAGCGCTTTCCTAACGATAATCTGTGAAGTCTTGCGAACTGTTACAGACACCTGCGAGACACGAAGCTTACCTGCAGACGATTTCGGGGGTTAGGCCTCCCTCCTGTTTGACACTGGATTCGTGACGTTTATTATATCTGAACCTTATGCAAAGCGCGGAAACCCCCTATTGGCCATTCAGCACAAGAAGTGGTGAAGGCTCAATCCTCCGTCCACTAAAAGCATCACTGATACACTAACTGTACTCGCCTAACTTCCTAGTTTAATGTAGGGCATTCGCAAAAGTAACTCACTTCAATGATAAATTATTATTATTATTATTATTATTATTATTATTATTAGCAGCAGATAGCAGTAGTAGTAATCATAGTTAATTAAAACCTACGCGCTAAATCCGTATGAGTCATGCTTTTGTATAATTTATTATCACTCATGTCTAGGTTACTAGTCTATAATAGCGCTTGCAATTACAGAGCACAATTATAGCGTTGCAATCATGGCTCTCAAGTTATATAGCCTTGCACTCATGGTGCTGCCATATGTAGTCTTGCAATCATAGTGCTCTCACAGTTATAGCCTTATTGTAACTGAGCTCAGTTAACTTTGCAATCATCCCCTCAATTATGACATGACAATCACTGTGCTCTTGATTACAGTCTTGTAATCACTGTTCTCAGTTATAATTAGTTTATTTACATCTCTGAAATTAATTTAATTTCCAGAAAAAAAGTAATTTAGAAAATTATGAAATATTTAAGATTATAGAATATGAAATAAATAAAGTTTTAACTGTGTGCATATATGAAATATATGGAATATGGAAAATATAGTGACAGGAAATACATGAATATTTCCTTCATGTATATACTTTTTCTTACGTTCTGGCTAGTAGGAGACTGTCTCCAGATTTTAGATTAGATTTTGCCACCGAAGTGGCTAGTTTATTGTGCATCCCATATCCAGCATCTTAAGTAAATGAAGTTTCTATTCTGGCTCTGATAACTTTGACGATAAACCAAGTAACACACTATTATCGCCTGCGATGTCAAAGAGCAGAAAAACGCATACAAGGCGTTGCGTATGCTGGGTTTCAAGAATTCTACTCTCGCAGCTGGTCCTAGGCCAGGCGCTGGCCGACATCCGTCATAGCTTGTTCATCCGGCACCTTGAATAAATTGGCTAGTTTCCTCACGAGGACCTACACTGGAGTCAGCAGAGTTTCTGATATCTTCTGTGAAGACGTTAAAAAAAGTCTGGGATTGCATATCTTGACACAATGTTCTCTTGCTATGCCCACGGCGCCTCTGCCCTTCAAAAGGTTTATTCTATGCATTCTCCCATGTCTCTCGTTCCAGTATTTTGTTATGGCAGTGTGCAGATTTGGGACAAGGCCCTAAAGTAATTTCCACGTACATATTACCACGAAAAAACACATTGCACGTACATTACCTTATTGTGTTCTTTGAAAGAAAGGTCCACTGATATTACACCCAGATATTTCTATCTTCCTTTCATTCTATTTGATGCTCCTCTTCTCTTGTGTTTTATATACAGTGTCCCTCTAGAGTTCTTCATTCTTTCCACATCTAAGCAATTGGGGCTCATTACCTTTCAAGGAGGGAGGGGAAAATTTGCCTTGATTCTGGCAAATGGCTATTAATCTTTGGTATTAAAGCCGTTTATGTTTATCTCTCAAAGAAACTGTCACATATTGCAGGAAAATTACTTACAACACTGAGGCGACTTACCCCATATAGACAATATCACACACCAACGTTTATGTCCAGCTACTGGCTATATTTTAATACAATTATATACAATACTAGGTAATAACACCCCCCGCCCCCCAGCACACACACACACACACACACACACACACACACACACACGCCAAAGACGAACAGAAACTGAGAAGGTTCAGAGTCTTGCAACATGGCTGGTCCGTGAGCTGAGAGGATCGAGCTATGAGAAGAGAATTTGAGCTCGCGAGCTCACACGCACTCTCACGAACAAGTCCAAGGCCACACCTCATACATATTACCACAACCATTTCAGAAACAATATTTACCGGCTCAGCATGGAGTGTGATTAAATTTTATATTCATGAGATTTGAAATGCATCTCTTTTCACTCGAATACAAGAAAAGGGAGACAAACTGCCCGCAATATTATGTACTGTTTACAAAGATTATAAAGACATATTAAATATTCTTAGACGTACAAATAAGTAAATGATATGGCGATACCGACAAGACGTGGAAAAAGACAACTTATGTACACTTCAAGACGTTTATCACAGGAAACGTATCGCCCCTTGTAGAGAAACGTTAAGACTGAAGAAGCCACTCGTGGCGAAACGTTTCCTGTAATAAATGTCCCGAACTGAACCTATGTATTTTTAACAAGAAATAGGCTTAGACAAATACATATATACAGAGTGGAAAGTATATAAATGTGGGAGAGGAAACGGGCAAATTTAAAAGAATTCCCAACATATCTCATCTTACTCGACTAACATTAGCATAAGTGCTCAACATTGCCAGAGACAATATTTATGAAAGCATGTACGCAAACTGAAGATAAAAAAAAACACGAAATAAATGTACAGAGTATAACACAAGGTGCCATGAAAGATATGAGTATTAATAAAAAATACCAGCAAATATCTAAAGACGAAGCCCATCTTGAAATACAAGAGAGAGAGAGAATTTTTATTATGCAATATCTTGAGTACTCTGCCAAACTTGGTTAAGCTTCTGGCTTTGTTTACAAATGGAATGCTCCTCGATGCTTGTGAGATTTTCGTACCTAATTCTCATTAAGGCTGAATTCCGGCCATTTCGCTGCAATAACGTCAAGTTCAGCTGTTATTTCAAAATATTAAAGCCGTTTCCGGCCTGTGCTACCACAGTTACTGAAATATTTGGTGGAAAACGAGCAAGGAATCTCAAACTATAAAAGAGAGAATAGAGAGAGAGAGAGAGAGAGAGAGAGAGAGAGAGAGAGAGAGAGAGAGAGAGAGAGAGAAGAGAAAAACTGTCCTGTAAAGAATTAAGTTTCCTTTCACACACGAACACGCACGCACGCACACGTACTCAACATACTCTAAGGGGGGCAAGAAGGCTTCTTCACACCCCTTGGTAACTTAAGTGTGTTCAGAGGCGGAAATCTAAGTGGTGTTTCCTAAGTGGAGCACCTAATCAAATCTAGTAATTAACTCTACCGAGGGTAATGAGGCATGCTCTCATTCACCCGCAGTATGATACCGTGCCCACACCCTCATCAACCTTCTGCCAGCAGATATAAGAAATATTGCCTGGAAAAAATATATGGAAAGTTTTCAAGAGGAGACTGGATTACTATTTGCAGAAAGTGACAGAAGGCTGGGGCCGGGATGGCTACGTAGGCCTGTTAGTCGCTGGCAACAAGTTTTGCTAATTAGGTAGTAGCCCTACATGGAGTAGTACTATACTCAAGACGGTTAAGGTACGTCATTCCACATTGCTATCAATTTGCGTTTAATATAGATAACTATATGACAGTCTCTGTATACTCTAACCACCATATTAACTGTATCTACTATTATGTTGATGACAACTGTCTCTACTGACAACAACAACTGTCTCTGCTGCTCTGCTGACAACAACTGTCTCTGCTACTCTACTGACAACAACAACTGTCTCTGCTACTCTACTGACAACAACAGCTGTCTCTGCTACTCTACTGACAACAACAACTGCCTCTGCTACTCTACTGACGACAACAACTGCCTCTGCTGCTCTACTTACCACTTCAACTGTCTCTGCTCTTCTAGTGACAACAACTGTCTCTGCTACTCTACTGACATCATCAACTGCCTCTGCTCTTCTAGTGACAGCAAATGTATTCTTCTCTACTGACAACAAAAGCAGTCTCTGATACTCTACTGACAACAACAACTGTCTCTGCTGCTCTTCTGACAACAACAACTCCCTCTGCTGCTCTACTGACAACATCAACTGCCTCTGCTCTTCTAGTGACAGCAAATGTCTTCTTCTCTACTGACAACAACAGCAGTCTCTGCTACGCTACTGACAACAACAGCAGTCTCTGCTACGCTACTGACAACAACAGTCTGCTACGCTACTGACAACAACAACAGTCTCTGCTACGCTACTGACAACAACAACAGTCTCTGCTACGCTACTGACAACAACAGCAGTCTCTGCTACGCTACTGACAACAACAACAGTCTCTGCTACGCTACTGACAACAACAACAGTTTCTGCTCCGCTACTGACAACAACAGCAGTCTCTGCTCCGCTACTGACAACAACAGCAGTCTCTGCTACGCTACTGATAACAACAGTCTCTGCTACGCTACTGACAACAACAACAGTCTCTGCTACGCTACTGACAACAACAGCAGTCTCTGCTACGCTACTGACAACAACAACAGTCTCTGCTACGCTACTGACAACAACAGCAGTCTCTTCTACGCTACAGACAACAACAACTATCACGCTGGTCCCGCCTTCATCACCCTCTCATGCATCTCTTATCACAGTTTTTAAAATAAAACTCAGTATTATGAGTTTTTGAGAGGCAACAAAATATTGTTTGAGGAAAATTATTTTATGTGAATAAAATTCTAGAGAGACCTGTAAAAGAAGTATATATGAATTTTGAGGAAAAATGGATACCTTTCCATCAAATGAGTTGCTGGTAAGGAATGTGTCTCTTATAAAAATTCACATTGATTCGAGGGATTTTTTTTTTAAACTCAATTATGTAGATGAAAATTATTTTTTGGGGAAAATACGAAATCATTCAGGGGTTTTTTTAGAAAAACACAATTCGAAATAGTATTGAAAAAGATGAATAATGACTGAGAAATAATTATTATTGTCGAGAAAAAATGAGGCAAATACAACGGCTACCAAGGAGTACATTTTTCAACCAGTCACTGTGCAAATGCAACAAATACTCCAGATGTGTGACCCCCCATCCCCACCAGTTATGTCTCGATCCCTGCAACCACAAATACCTGAGTACAAATAGGTGAGTACAAAAAAAAAAAAACATCCGAGTAAATAAAGAAGCCATTGTTTTCAATCACCCCAACTTTCACAATCACCCCAACAGGTAAACCCTATTATTTTTCTGGCATTTGTTGCATTTGCTTTCTTATGTTATCCAAATGACAGCTCATTAGACATTATTCCTGTGTATTTTGCGTGCATCTTACGTTCTTCGAGATATTCTGACTATATTCTGTGCTCAAAACGAGCACAGAATATAGAACGTTGTATGACCCCAAAGGTCAACATTGTATGACCCACAAGGATCAACGTTGTATGACCCACAAGGGTCATAGAACCTGAGTTTTGAGTTCTTAATTACTGATGTTCAAAGGCAACTGAAAAACATTTGTCACCATTTCATATAATTTTATTTTCATTCATCTATTGGAAAATTTTATTAACATCCGATTATAATTTTTCCTGTATCTTCTACTGAGGCGACTCTCAAACTTATTTTCGTATCGTCTGCAAAGGACAGTACGAAGCTGTGGTGCGTATTTTTATTACAATACGTCTGAAATGAGGATTAGAAACCATAAATGAGTTAAGAAAGTACCTTGAGAGAAACTGAACATTTTTCTTTGCGTAGACGTGACCTAACCTGACCCAACTTTACATTGTTTACTGCCATTCTGTGTTCTGTTTGCTAGAAATTTGAATATCCATATTTCTACTTTTCCTGCAATACCAATATACCTCATTTTATGGGCACATATATCAAATGCCAGTGTAGAACACGCATGTGTTTTGGTTTTCTTCAAAAGCCTTCGGAATTTTGTCAGTCATTTAGTAGGTGGGACAAGCGTGATTCTTTTGCTCTAAATCCGTGTTACCTTAGGTTGCGTAGGTCATTCTTTTCCATATAAAACAGTAAGTGAACGGTCAGTACCTTCTCAAAGTCAACCGCATTTCACAATCTCGCAGCCGTTCAATATCATATCGGTGTCCACAATCACTTCGCTGTCTACAATCACAGCTGACCACAATAACACATCAGTCCGAAATCACATCTGTCTGCAACCACACATCCGTCCACAATAACACAGCCGTCCACAATCACCCCGCCCCTTTACGCTGCGTGTCTCAGAGGAGATTAAAGCAGAAATGAGGTACAATATAATCCTTGGAGCTTCTATTGACTGGAGTCTCAGGAACTCATTGCCAGAAGGCCTCTCGAGTGGGAAATAATCCAGCTTGAGATTTAGAATGCAAAATGTGGTTGACGTACTGAGGGAGAGTAACCATGAGAGGTAGTATTGTGGAGAAGGATTTGTCAGTGAATAGGTATGGAAAAGGGCAAGGAATGAGGAAAAGAAGAGGAAGCAATAAGCAGAGGAGAGAGGAAAGGAGGGGAGAAGAAGGAGCAGGACAGGAAAAAGAGAAGAACAGGGGAGGAAAACGAAAAAGCATTAGTGAAAAGAAAAAAACTGAACAGAAAAATCATAGACACTATTATATAGTATATATTTAAATATACAGGGAGGCACCACCTCTAGAACATTACTGGGAAAACTAAAGGTTCTCCCCGGAGCTGTTTGAATATTTTTTTTCTCCTACCACCCCTATATTCTGCATGAACTTTAGTAATAGACAGAATACATTGACAGAAAACACAAACATGAATACATTGGTACAATATATATATATATATATATATATATATATATATATATATATATATATATATATATATATATATATATAATGTCATGCCGAACAGGTAAAACTGGTCAATTAGCAAGTACTCATTTAAAATTAAGTCCTTTCTAAAATTTTCTCTTATACGTTTAAAGATAAAAATTAATATCTTTGTACCAAAAGGACCTTAGAAAACCTAACCTTAATATAACAAGCGCAATTTAATTTAGCCTAATCCAACTAAATATATTTTAGATAAGTTTATAATAATTTAATAATAAACACAATGAAATATATATATATATCCAACAAACACTGATCTCTGGCCGACGGAGACTCGACCCTACGAACCTTGTGACAGGAACGCAGTGCTTTACCGACCGTACCACACTGGACCAATACCTTGGCATCCAGCTCACGCTAGACGTTGATCCAAGGCACCCAGCTTTCAGGCAGGTGGCTTACAGCTTTTCATCTCATCCCCTGCATGCATCGACACAACTAGAGATTTTTACAATGTAAAGCACTGCGAACCTTGTCACAAGGTTCGTAGGTTCGAGTCTCCTTCGGTCAGAGATCATTGTTTGTGAATATTTCGCCTGCTCTTGCGAATTCTAGCATATATACATATATATATATATATATATATATATATATATATATATATATATATATATATATATATATATATAATATATATATAAATGTATATATATATATATATATATATATATATATATATATATATATATATATATATATATATTATATATATGCAAGACAACCACTATGAAAAATAGAGGAATTCCAAGCGCTTTCGTGACTACTCACATCATTATTACATTATGTTTACTGTGATCTTTTTGCATGTATATATTTTTTTATTATTATTTATTAACACATCGGCCGATTCCCACCAAGGCAGGGTGGCCCGAAAAAGAAAAACTTTCATCATCATCATTCACTCCATCACTGTCTTGCCAGAGGGTGCTTTACACTACAGTTATAAAATTGCAACATTAACACCCCCTTCAGAGTGCCGGCACTGTACTTCCCATCTCCAGAACTCAAGTCCGGCCTGCCTGTTTCCCTGAATCCCTTCATAAATGTTACTTTGCTCACACTCCAACAGCACGTCAAGTATTAAAAACCATATGCCTCCATTCACTCCTATCAAATACGCTCACAATGCTTGCTGGAAGTCCAAGCCCCTCGCACACAAAACTTCCTTTACCCCCTCCCTCAACCTTTCCTAGGCCGACCCTACCCCGCCTTCCCTCCACTACAGATTTATACACTCTCGAAGTCACTCTGTCTCGTTCCATTCTCTCCACATGTCCAAACCACCTCAACAACCCCTCCTCAGCTCTCTGGACAATCGTTTTGGTAATCCCGCACCTCCTCCTAATTTCCAAACTCGAATTCTCTGCATTATATTCACACCACACATTGACCTCAGACATGACATCTCCACTGCCTCCAGCCTTCTCCTCGTTGCAACATTCATCACCCATGCTTCACACCCATATAAGAGCGTTGGTATAACTATACTCTCATACATTCCCTCTTTACTTCCATGGACAAGGTTCTTTGTCTCCACAGACTCCGAAGTGCTCCACTCACCCTTTTCCCCTCATCAATTCTATGATTCACCTCATCCTTCATAGACCCATCCGCCGACATGTCCACTCCCAAATATCTGAATACATTCACCTCCTCCATACTCTCTCCCTCCAATCTGATATCCAATCTTTCGTCACCTATTCTTTTTGTTATCCTCATCACCTTACTCTTTCCTATATTCCTTTCAATTTTCTTCTTTTACACACCCTACCAAATTCATCCACCAACCTCTGCAACTTCTCTTCAGAATCTCCCAAAAGCACAGTGTCATCAGCAAAAGCAACTGTGACAACTCCCACTTTGTATTTGCTTCTTTATCTTTTAGCCCAACACCTCTTGCCAAGACCCTCGCATTCACTTCTCTTACAACCCCATCTATAAATATATTGAACAACCACGGTGACATCACACATCCTTGTCTAAGGCCCACTTTTACTGAAATAGTCCCTTCCCTCCTACACACTCTAACCTGAGCCTCACTATCCTCATAAAAACTCTTCACTGCTTTCAGTAACCTTCCTCCTATTCCATACACCTGCAACATCTGCCACATTGCCCCCTATCTACTTTATCATAAGCCTTTTCCAAATCCATAAATGCCACAAAAACATCTTTACCCTTATCCAAATACTGTTCACCTATATGTTTCACTGTAAACACTTGGTCTACACCCCTACCTTTCCTAAAGCCCCTTGTTCATCTGCTATCCTGCTTTCTGTCTTACTCTTAATTCTTTCAATAATAACTCTACCATACACTTTACCAGGTACACTCAACAGACTTATTCCCTATAATTTTTGCACTCTCTTTTGTCCCCTTGCCTTTATACAAAGGAACAATACACGCTCTCTACCAATCCCTAAAGTACCTTACCCTCTTATATACATTTATTAAATAATAGCACCAACCACTCCAAAACTATATATATATATATATATATATATATATATATATATATATATATATATATATATATATATATATATATATATATATATATATGTATATGTATATATATATATATATATATATATATATATATATATATATATATATATATATATTATACTATACACTGTATTATATATTATGTATATAGTGTCTCGGGTTACTCATTCCGTTCATATCTAAGCAGTCGGAACTTGCTATAAATGAGTTATCTTCCACTGTCCACTGAAATACTTTATATATTCTTTCAATTATTTCGTGTCTTCTACCAAGGTGATTTTTTCGTTCTTATTTTGGTATCTGAAAATGATGATACGAAACTAAGGCGAGTGGATTTTAATTATTACCGCGATGAGGATAAAAACAGTAAAGGCACCAGGACCATACCTTGTGTTCTGTCGGTCAGAATGTTGAATATCTATTTCCCTACTTTCCATTCATACCTATCGCCCTCATTTTGAATGCGATCACCCCATGATCGCATTTGCCTAAAACATCTGCGAAATCCAAATCCGTGTACACCACATCTGCGCCTTCTTTTTCTTCCAACACTTCCGTAATTGTCATGGTATAGTAGCTGAGACAAGCATGGTTTTCCACCTCTAAATACATGCTGATGAGTGTTATGTACGTTGTGCTGTTCAATAAAATTTGTAATTTGGCCTCTCATTACGCTTCGAAGACTTTCATGATGCTAGGGCTACTGGTCTGTTATTTTAATTTAGTGCTCCACTGCCTCCTTTATTCACAGGAGCTAAGTCTGCACTTTTTAAGGTCTCCGGGCTTACACTTACATTTAAGTTTTTTCTCTAAAGAATACTGTTTTGCACTTCTCTTTAAATAAGGAATTCCATGATTCAAGTCCAGATGCTGTTCCCTATATGCTAGATAAAAAAAATATATTAATTTACATCTTCCATATACAGAAATCATTATTGGCATATTGCAGATGTGCGGGCTACGAGTAGCAATAGCCTGATAGTTGTGATCAACAGGAATAGAGAAAAACCGAACACTTATTCAAATCACATAGTCATGAAATTTCTGTAATCTATTACATTTGACATAGACCCCCATACATTACATAAGACATATTTAATGCCTTACTGTTCTTGCCCAGTCCAGTATTACAGCATAAATACAAAATTCTTGTATGATGGTTGTACGGTTTGTTGGGGACACTACAGCAGTTAAGGTTACAGTAAACACTGGGTCTGCAGACTCGACATTTCAGGCATACAACGCATATAAAATCGAAGATAGTCTTCGTGTTCACTATTTGTCATTATTTTCTTTATGAACAGATACGTACATCGTACATACACCATCACTCACATAAATCGCAGTTTATAGTGCGACAATAATTACTTCAATGCCAGAGTAGACACGAAGGCATTAAGCTTGACGTGTGGCCCTAGCGTCGTACGAGTGCTCCTCCTCAGACCAAGACTATACATGTCAAGCAAAAATTAAGTGATAAAATATTAGCAGATCATTATCGAAATTAATTTCTTTTTAGATTCACCGCGTTCTTTACTGACTGTTTATGCTCTCAGTGGTCAGAAGCCCTGATTCACCCCCTGAATAGACCGGAAACTCGATCCATTTCTGTATATCACAGTTCGTTATATTCATGTGGAAGAGCTAAACCCCATAGAGATCATAACACTCCTGGGGAATGGAAAGAGAGGGTAGCTCAAAGTCTTTGAGAAGGCAGATTTTCATACCGAAACAAACATGGCTTCAAGTTGGAGGTGGTATTTTGTCAGGAGAAATACGGATATTTCTCATGAAGCTACTGATTGGTTCGCGGAGCCAGGAACACAAGCAGCCTATATAGTAACTTATCAGTTATTTCATCTTGTGCGTCACTTGTATGCTAGGTGTAAGCATTCATAATATCTCTTGTGGGCTGGAATACTGTGTGACGGGCAAGTTGAAACAGCGGAGAGGTACCACTCACTGGCTGAGTGTGTGGCCGGCTTCGAGAACCAAATACAACATCCGTTGTCGGCAGAAGCTGTGTGGCATCAGTTTCATAGTGGAACAGAGCGCTGTGGAACGGATTCTCTGTCCAGGTAAGAGTGAACAAGATAGGTTTGAAACCGCAAACAGCCTGAGATGAATGTAGGTATCTCTTTCACTTACCTCTGAGGTCTGAGCTCACTCGCACCCCACCCATATATATATTTTTTTTCTTTCAACAAATCGGCCGCCTCCCACCAAGGCGGGGTGGCCTAAAAAGAAAAACAAAAGTTTCTCTTTTTAACTTTAGTAATGTATACAGGAGAAGGGGTTACTAGCCCCTTGCTCCCGGCATTTTAGTCGCCTCTTACGACACGCATGGCTTACGGAGGAAGAATTTTGTTCCACTTTTCCATGGAGATAAGAGGAAATAAGAATAAGAACTAGTAAGAAAATAGAAGAAAACCCAGAGGGGTGTGTATATAAATGTTTGTACATGTATGTGTAGTGTGACCTAAGTGTAAGTAGAAGTAGCAAGATGTACCTGAAATCTTGCATGTTTATGAGACAGAAAAAAGATACCAGCAATCCTACCATCATGTAAAACAATTACAGGCTTTCGTTTTACACTAACTTAGAACGGTAGTACCTCCCTGGGCGGTATATTAATTTTAAACGAGTTCTTGCTAATTGACCAATTTTACCTATTCGGCACGACATATATATACACGTACATACAGGAAGACTTAGACAAGGTGTAAGAATAATCAAGCAAGTGGTTACTGAAGTTCAACCCAGGAAGTAGAAAGGTCATAAAAATTGAGTAGAGGGAGAGAAGACCAGAGACGGAAAGCAACTCAATATACGAGAAAGGACAAATATCGCTCAGGTTTTCAGGTATAAAGATCCTGAGTGAACATCTCGCCGGTGACGCACGTCAAACCCATAACATCTCCAGCATATCCAATGTAAACAATTAGAAATGCTTTATAAAAATCTCATTTTTTTTATGATTCTTTACATGACGTATGTTTGGTTTATCATAAATTACGTAGTACCATCAAGAAGCTTACACCTGAGGCTTAGAGGATTGAATTATTGAGACAGCATAGTGGAACTGAAGCTGACGGCCTTTAGAAAAGAGGATAAGGGGAAACATGTTTGCGACATTCAAGATACTCAGCGGATTTGACAGAAGAGATAGCGACCTTTTTTTTTTAATGCGAGGGGACATAGATGGAAGGTGTAAGCAGAGATGAACTACAGGGATGTAAGCAAATACTTTTTCAGTCTCAGGATGGTAAATCAGTAGCAAGAATTAGTTGAGCAAGTGAAAGAGACAAACTCAATACACAGTTTTAAGAGAAGGAATTATATGACCCATGAGATCAGGAACTAATAATGCCGGCGATTGTAACTGAAGAAACCGGGGCCAAGAGCTAAGACTCGACCTCCTAAAACAGGTCGATTAGTACAATTCGGTGAGCGCGCGCACACAACGTACACATGTAACGTTGCCGCGTTTAATGAACCACGTAGAATTTAATATATAAGATTTATTGTCGGGAACTTAGCGTTCGGAGAGTCAAAGTTAATAAAGCTTGATTGATCCCTTCACGAAGACGGTTTTAGTGCGTATAAATGTGGGAAACTCGGCTTTATGAATCTGAAATGTGAGATCATAAAGGCGATATTTGAAAAGGAACTGATGGAGACGCCAGGGAAAACTGTAGAGGGAAAACTGGAATCATTGTTCTTAGGGAAGAAAGATGGGGAACTAACTACTGAATTAGCCAAAGAAAGAAAATGCTTTTTGCTTATAGAAACTGGTGGAGAAAATTTCCTCGTATATCTTATACTGAAAAGGGTAAAGGGAGGGAGGGAGGAAGGGGGAGAGAGAGAGAGAGAGAGAGAGAGAGAGAGAGAGAGAGAGAGAGAGAGAGAGAGAGAGAGAGACAGAGAGAGAGAGAGAGCAAACAGCAACTACACTGACTGAACCCTTCTCAAGAACATCACCTCATCTGACTGAACCCTTCTCAAGAACATCACCTCATCTGACTGAACCCTTCTCAAGAACATCACCTCATCTGACTGAACCCTTCTCAAGAACATCACCTCATCTGAGATCATTATTTCCTGGAATGACTCGAGTCTCGAACATGTGCATATACAGAAGAATGAGACACTTGTGCAACACTTGGGTATCTTTATTGAGGAAACGTTTCGCCACACAGTGGCTTCATCAGTCCAATACAGAGAAGAACGGTGTCTCAAACGTCAACTTTTCTACGCTGTTCATACAGCATAACGAAATGAAATCTCTGGCCCACAGATGGTTCCAACTTCATTCTGTTCCCTATTTGTATATTTCACAACTATAAAAATGTTTTCAAATGAGCTGATGTAGGTAACAGTTCTTAGCTTCTAAATAAAGGCTGAAACTCTTTAAGAACCCTTGTGTAAATTGAGAGAGGGGGAGAAAGAAAGGAAGAGAGAGACAGACAAAGAGACGGACAGAGAGAGAGAGAGAGACAGAAAAGTGGAGGAACAGGGAGATGGGGGTGAGTGAAGAGGTGACGTGAAGAAAGAGAGGAAAGGCAAGGGAATCAAGAGTACTGGGTTTACGGAAGAAAAGGGAAAAGAAAAACAGAAATGGAATGAGGGTAGAAAAATTATACAATGAAGAAAGGAGGAATGAAGAATATGGTGGGGAAGGAAAGTGGTGGGGAAGGAAGGTGGTAGGAAGGAAGGTGGTGGGGAAGGAAGATGGTGGGGAAGGAAGATGGTTGGGAAGGAACGTGGTGGGGAAGGAAGGTGGTGAGGAAAGAAGGTGGTGGAGAAGGAAGGTGGTGAGGAAAGGTGGTGGTGGGGAAGGAAGGAAGGAGAAGGAAATATGTGGGGAGAGGATAATCCCTAAGCGTGTTTCAACAAACTATCTTTCACCTTCCCTTCACCAATGAAAGGTTGCACACACACACACACAGTACACCGTGTATGTCAGGCCTATATTAGAGTATGTAGCGCCAGTACAGAACCCCACCTGGTCAAGCACGTCAAGAAATCAGAAAACGTGTAAATGTTTGCAAGAAGACTAGTCCCGGAGCTAAGAGGAACTCAACCTGACGACACTGGGGAGGAGGGATATGGAGGACATGATAAAGACGTATAAATTACTGAGAGGAAATGACAAGGTGGATAGGAACAGGATGTTTCAGAGATGGGACACAGCAACAAGGGAAGCTGAAAACTCTGATGAGTCACAGCCATGTTAAGAAGTATTTCTTCAGTCATAGAGTTGTCAGGAAGTGGTATAATCTGGAGAGTGATGTAGTGGAGGCAGGATCCATACATAGTATCATAAGATTCTTAGGGCAGGGAGGTAGTGGACCTAGTTGCGACCAGTGAAGAGGTGGGGCCAGGAGCTGAGTACAAATAGGTGAAAACGTACGTACGTACACACACACACACACACACGCACGCGCGCTTTCTCCAGAGGCCTTCTGATTACGCCCAGGAAATCAAATTCAAACACATATTTGTGTGAGTATTTTCAAAACTGTTTTCATATGGAGAACGTTGTTTGGAGTCGGCCATGACTTACCTTACCATGATATCCAATAAAAGTGTTCAGTTTCGTTCACAGTTCCACCATGTGCACACCAGCTTGTATACACAGCACCTGTCTGTGAGTGTATACACAGCACCTGTCTGTGAGTGTATACACAGCAACTGCCTGAGTGTATACACAGCAACTGCCTGAGTGTACATGTACCAGCTGCCTGCCGTGTCTTCACTCTGCAGCAGACCCTTTGTTCTTTCGTGAGAAAATGCTAAACCCGTCAGGATCATGGGGAATAGAAGGTAATCAGGTTTGATCCGAGGAAGCAGAGGGCAATTCTAATTCTGGAATAAAGTCACTCCCCTTGAAGGGAGTAAAAATAATGTAGTGGTGTATGTGTGTACTCACCTAGTTGTGGTTGCAGGGGTCGAGTCATAGCTCCTGGCCCCGTGTGTGTGTGTTGTAGAGAGGAATTTACTTGTAGGTAACAGTAGACAATTCCGAGCGTCACAGGCCACAACGACCCGGTCCAGACCTGGCCATAGCGACCCGGTCCAGAGTAGGCCACAGCAGCCCAGTCCAGACCAGACCATAGTGACCCGGTCCAGACCAGGCCTCCCGGTTGACGGCCTGCTCAGCAACTGACTGGAGGATTGTATCAAGTTTCTTTTGATGACAGCTAGACGTCTGTGAGTAATTCCTCTATCTCAGTAAGTGTACTCACTGCAACCCTTCCCTTTTCATTTGGAGCATTTTGCATCGTCTGCAGAGCCTCCTGCTTTCGGAGGAGTGATTTCGGTATACAGATTTGGGACCAATCTCTTCTTCCGGGTTGCTGGAGTAGAGATTGGTTGTATCTATACAACCAAAATTATTTACATCTTATCTAAATAAGAGAACCGTCACTAGATCAAGAGAACCG
The DNA here is from genome assembly GCA_009830355.1 of Cherax destructor. Lineage (NCBI taxonomy): Eukaryota > Metazoa > Arthropoda > Malacostraca > Decapoda > Parastacidae > Cherax > Cherax destructor. The sequence continues at coordinate 669,762 of WNWK01000099.1, read as the reverse complement.
TCACTAGACCAAGAGAACCGTCACTAGACCGAGAGAACCGTCACTAGATCAAGAGAACCGTCACTAGACCAAGAGAACCGTCACTAGATCAAGAGAACCGTCACTAGACCAAGAAAACCGTCACTAGATCAAGAGAACTCTTCAGATGTATGACAAAGATAAATCTGTATCACTATTTTCCTTGGCCGGGCTCAGAGAGTAGTGAAACTCTCGAAACTCTTCAAAGGTAAGAGGTAATTCAGGTGTTCCCAATAATTAAGAGTTCTTGATTGAATTTATTCGGGCGACGACAGATTTCCTGTACATTCTCCAGATCCGCGATATCGCTTGTCTTGAAAAAGACACAGGGTGTTATCCTATATAGCGATATCCCGGTCTAAAGAGTCGAGAAAGTGGGAGAAGAATAGAGTACTGTAAAGTGGAAAGAAAACTATGAAGAGAGGTGAGTAGAGACAGGGAGAAAGTGAAGGACAGGTGAAATGTAACAGTGTGCTTCTAGAAAGCATTTTTAGTAATATTGTGTATGAAGGCATGTGTGATATTTTGTATGAGGGCATGTGTAGTATTGTGCATGAAGTGTAGTATTGTGTTTCTAAGGATATGGGTAGTATTGTGTATAATGGCATGCATTATATAGAGTTTATGGTTAAGTGTAGCATCGTTTATGAGGACATGTGAAGTATTGTGTTTCTGAACCAAATCTAGCATTTTAATTCTAAGGGCATGGGTAGTATTGTTTACGTAGTTGTTGTGGCTAATGGTGAAGATTATATTGCCCTGGTGCTGAATTACTGCATTTGTAAATGCTGGGGATAGTTCTGGTGAAACCAAACCCAGGGCTGAACCATAATGAGACGGAGTAATACCCAGAGTATCAAGCCAAGAATGTCACTCAAAGAGGTGCTTTGCCAGAGGAATTCAGGGTCAAAGGATACCTTGCTAAAGGGTTTTAGGTTCAAGGGATATTTTACTAAAGGGTTTCAGGTTTAAGGAACGCCAAGAAGTGCTTCTCAAATTGTTGAACCTTGCCAAGGTATTTCAGATCCAATGGGATGCTTTAATAAAGGGTTTCAGGTCCGAAAGATTTCACAAGAGCAATAAAGTACAAATGAGAGCCACAGTAGCGAGTTTGGGGAGTCACGCGAGTGTGCCAGTCCCACCGACACATGACCCCTGCAAGAAGGTAATTATGCTCCTCCTTTTATGACCAGCGAGTTAACTATGTACCGCGTAATGTTGTAACGGTGATGTTGAGTTAGGAAGGTTGTTTGGGAGGAGGTCGGAGCTTCTGTTGGGGAAAACAGCAGCAGGGTAGGGGGAATGATGATGATGATGATGATGATGATGATGATGATGATGATGATGATGATGATGATGATGATGATGATGATGATGATGATGATGATGATGATGATGATGATGATGATGATGATGATGATGATGGTGATGGTGGTGATGATGATGATGATGATGATGATGATGATGATGATGATGATGATGATGATGATGATGATGATGATGATGATGATGATGATGATGATGATGATGATGATGATGATGATGATGATGATGATGATGATGATGATATTACGGGTTCTGTTGCTTCGAATGCTACCCCTGCTGCTACTGTTGTTGTTGTTGTTGTTGTTGCTGCTGCTGCTGTGTTGCTGCTGCTGCTACTGCTCCAGTTACTATTGCTAGTTATACTGCTATTACTTTATTACTGCTGCTACTTTTAATAATACTATTACTATTACTACTGCTGCTACTGCTGGTAGTTACCGCTGCTACTACCGCTGCTACTACTGGTAGTTACCGCTGCTACTACTGCTGATGCTACTGTGTTAGCATCAGCAAGAGCTAATACAGATTCTGATGACATCGTAATGACGCTACTACCGCTGATACTACTGCTTGATCACCAGGCTGTTGGTTTTAACCTCGCCCAGACCACAATAGGCATCGTAGTCTTGCTGTTAAGGAACTTGATGAACTTACCAAGGTTCCTCTAGATGACAGCAGGGAATCTGTTGGTAATTCACCTTATGTATGAAGGGAGGGTGTTGAACAGTCTTGTTCCCTTAACACTTAATGGATTATCTCCCAGTGTTCTTACTCAGTTATCTCAGTGTCCTCACTCAGTTATCTCAGTGTCCTCACTCAGTTATCTCATGTCCTCACTCAGTTATCTCAGTGTCCTCACTCTAGTTATCTCAGTGTCCTCACTCAGTTATCTCAGTGTCCTCACTCAGTTATCTCAGTGTCCTCACTCAGTTATCTCAGTGTCCTCACTCAGTTATCTCAGTGTCCTCACTCAGTTATCTCAGTGTCCTCAGCTCAGTTATCTCAATGTCCTCACTCAGTTATCTCAGTGTCCTCACTCAGTTATCTCAGTGTCCCCTCAGTTATCTCATGTCCTCCCAGTTATCTCAGTGTCCTCACTCAGTTATCTCAATGTCCTCACTCAGTTATCTCAGTGTCCTCCCGTTATCCAGTGTGCTCAGTTATCTCAGTGTCCTCCTCAGTTATCTCAGTGTCCTCACTCAGTTATCTCAGTGTCCTCGCTCAGTTATCTCAGTGTCCTCGCTCAGTTATCTCAGTGTCCTCACTCAGTTATCTCAGTGTCCTCGCTTAGTTATCTCAGTGTCCTCGCTTAGTTATCTCAGTGTCCTCGCTCAGTTATCTCAGTCTCCTCACTCAATCCAAGGAAGGACACTATACCTCAGACGGAAGAGAACCTCTTACTTAAGAAAGACTTTTTGTAGACGATTCACTTCTTTGACTGCTGTACACAGAGCGCTCTAACCCAGGAAACCTGTGACATGTTTGTAACATGTTTCGATTTTTTTTAACCGCCTGGTCACCCAGGCTCTTGGTGCTAGCAGCCCGCAGGCCCACAGAGCCAACACAAACCCAGATGATAAGGTATTTGCAGGATACCAATGGTCATGTTCAAATTTCTTTTTCATTACGCATGATACATTCACTTGTTAGAGTTCGGCAAAAGCTCATCACCAGATTTACCTTTCGAAGTAGTGATAGTGTCTCCTTAAAGAAAAAAAAATATTCATGTAATTTTTCTAAATGAATTTGATCAGGCGAGAGACCGAGTAGACTCACCTGGAATGAAGAAAGCTGAAGCATGTACTAAGTACTTTGAACTAGTTGAACCGGCAAATGGTACCGACAACTGTGGTAAAGTGTGCGTGTTATTCGTTGAGCGAAACGTCGTCAGGACTATAAAATCCCTTAGCACACCTTGACAATAAAAAAAAGCTTTTGCTCCATCAACAGCTGGGTTACCCAGGTGGCAAACAGAGATGCCAGCTCTCAAGGCGAGCTAGGAGGGAGAAAGAACCCTGTAACTGGCCACAATTCGCACCAATATACGCTAATACTCACAAACCAAAACTCTAATACACATATAAAACCTATTCAAATTAACAAACACCAAGAACCGTATTAAGGTACTGGCCGGCCAAAAAAGCTGGCCGTTGCTCTGACATATAACGAGTGCCAAAAACATGAAAGCAAGAAAAAGGAGTTTTAAGATATACTACGAAAAATACCGTGTGCATAAAGTTAAAATATTATGTTGCATTCAGTGTATTAAAGAGGTAAATAATTTATCTGTCTCTCCTATAGAAGTGTTGAACAAATGTTCTACTGGTCTGTAAGGGCCCAAAAGTCCCAAAGTTTTTGGTCTGTTCCTGTAAGTATCTCAAGAAACCATATCAGGCCAAATAAAAGGGCCACAAATTAAGAAGACTATCAAATCGCTGGCAATAAAAGACTCTTCGAAAATTACCCCGACGACTTACGTACTACTGGGAACCTGAGAGATCTAAAACATTTCAAGATTCGTTATATAAAACACCATATGAGGCTTATGGTATTTTATTGAAAAGATGTTTCGTCCACCAGTGACTATCAGTTCTTGATAATCTTGAGAATTCGGTTCTCGAATTTTTGAGAAATGATGAAGTCCCTGGTGGTCGAAACGTCTTCTCAATAAAATGTCATAAAACTCATATTGTCTTATTAACAGTCTTGTCAGTATATAATACCATTAATACTGCATAAGACTCATCAGTAATCTCACTGAGTCGCCTCTCTGTGTTACACTACACGTATCTAAGTTATCTCGCTTAATAACACGAGTCTCGCCTTCCCAAGTAAACTCTTGACTCACTCAGACACATCTGGCTCAGTTTCAAGAAACAGTAATACATCCTCTTGTTGTTGCATTCGCAAGAAACCTGTATGGGGCATACAGTGCTAGTGAACTCAGCTGTACTCGCCTACACAACGAAATGGTCACCAGCACTCACCTACACCAACGAAACGGTCTCCAGCACTCACCTACACCAACGAAAGTCTCCAGCACTCACCTACACCAACGCAATGGTCACCAGCACTCACCTACACCAACGCAACGATCTCCAGCACTCACCTTCACCAATGCAATGGTCACCAGCACTCACCTACACCAACGCAACGATCTCCAGCACTCACCTTCACCAACGCAATGGCCACCAGCACTCACCTACACCAACGAAACGGTCCCCAGCACTCACCTACACTAACGAAATGGTCACCAGCACTCACCTACACCAACGAAAGTCACCAGCACTCACCTTCACCAACGCAATGGTCACTAGAACTCACCTACACTAACGAAATGGTCACCAGCACTCACCTACACCTGTACTTACTTCCCCTCGTCTCTGACCTCTTACACTATCTGAATCATCACCAACACTCACCTACACATTGGGTCAGACAACCTACACCACCTGAATGATAACCATCACTCACCTCTACCTCGTGTGTGGCATCCTACATTTCCTTAATACCAGCAGTCACCTACACCACCTGAATGACTACCAACACTCACTACATCTCGTGTCTGACACCCTACACCAGCACTCACCTAAATGTAACTCCTGGTCATTCTTGTACCACTTGACTTCAGCGACTGGCTTGGCGTCCTCAACCTTGCACTCAAGGGTGACTTCCTCTCCTTCACTCACTTCGATGACGTCGTCTTTTCTTCGGCCCAAGAGCTCCACCGAGGTCGGCGCCACTGTGGGAGAAGACGAGATTATTAGTAGTCGTAGTAGTAGCAGTCGTGATAGCATTCGTAGTAGTATAGTTGCAGTAATAGTAGCTGTAGTAATAGTAGTGGTGATAGTAGTAGTAGTTGTTGTAATAGTAGTAGTAATATTAATAGTTATAATAATTGTAGTAATAGCTGTAATTATAGTAATAGTAGTATAGTAACAGTAGTAGTTGTGGTAATTGAAAAAAGTAGTAGTTGTGGTAATAGTAAATTGTAGTAGTTGTGGTAATAGTAAAAAGTAGTAGTAGTTGTGATAACAGTAGTTCTTCTAGTAGCAACAGTACTTGTAGTAGCAGTAGTACTTGTAGTAACAGTAGTACTTGTAGTAGCAGTAGTAGTTAGTATATTTAGGGAAGCGCTAAAAGCCGAAGGGGTCATAAGCGCCTGGGAATGAGATGCAGTCAGGTTCGATCAAAGAAACGCATTCCTTAGATGGAGAGTCCTTCACCAGCATCAAGGAACCTCCCTGAAGGAATCAGAGGCATTTAGTATACTTGCATGTATAGTGAAGTTCTCTGCCCATGAGAGTCATAGAGTGCCTAGAGCAAGGAAGGTAATCAAGTTTGAGCCCAGGAAGGTAAAAACCCTAATTACTCTGATCAAAAGCTCTTGAAGGAATTTAACGCCTTCATATTCGTATACTTGAAGACGGTGTGCGGGGCGAGGGGGAAAGACTGAAGATTCTGTGTACTTATCTAGTTGCATTCTCCTACTTTTCTTTACAGAGGCAGACACACAGCTCCTGGTCCCCGCCTCTTGAATGCTAGCTGCAAGCAACAGAAATCAGATCGATCTGTGAACCAGGACTAGTCATGAACCAGGTCACAAGTTTTCAAAGGAACAGTGACGAAGTAAACCAATTCCAGCTTGACCGCGTCGATTTCCTGCTCTCGGCAACGCCTTTCTCGATCTTGTGAAGTTATTGCTGTTATTTTTACTTTTAAATGTATTGAGTCGATCTCGTAGATCATTCTCGGGAAAACAAAATTAAAATAAAAAGCATGAATAAAACATGCAACACAAATATATATTAACAAACTATGATAAAATAACCTACATCAGTTAAAAATTCCGTTAAATTGACATGACAAAACAATATCCTAGAGGTTCTCCCAAGTCCCTTAAACACATCAGCAATTAAAAAAATGGCTCAAAGCGTGGTCAAGCAGTTACAATGTGTTCCACAGACAGCTGGAGGCCGTAAACCATGGTCATGGACCGGGTCGATAGGGCGTTGACCTTAGGAACACACCAGGTAGACTCCAGGCAGGTAGCGCCAGCAAACAAGGTGGCTATCGGTAAGGTGTGCAAGATCAATCCTCAGTCGAGAAAAAGTAGTCTGAAAGCCAATTCCCATATAAAAAGGATGACCTAACACCTATTTCCTCTCGAAACCTGTATAAACCGAGCTCATCTATTGGCTTCACCAGCTCGTCACTTCCCTGAGACATTAATGTGACCCATTTAGTCACAATGAAGCATCAGTTGTAACAAGCTTAAAATAGCAGCCTTCACCTAAGCATCCGCCCCTTCCTTTCCCGGATATTAACACGGCAAGACAACCAACAAAATTTCTCATCCTTGTGCAGGATTAGGGAGAGGTAGAAAAGAGAAAGAGAGGTGAATTACAACGATAACGAAATGGGGAAAGAGTAGGTTGATTATGGAGAGGAAGGAAAGAGGGCCGACAAACTCCTAATTATGAGAGTCAAACGATTAAAAAAAACTTGTATATTAAGTTTCAAAGGAATTCTGATCATTATCAGTAAGTTATTTTGTAAGTTGACTGAAATTTGCATCACGCAATATTTGTGAAACTTGCAGGATGGCAGCACTGAAGGCGAGTACAATTATTGGCCCGTTAGGCACAAATTGAATGGAATATTTTTTGAGCAACGCAGCGACTGCAACAGTACAAAAAAAATGAATTGCAGCTGAATGTTGCACATAAAAACTAGATGAAAAATAAACATACATGAAAAAATCAAAGTGCCAGTAGACCACAAACAGAACAACCTCTACTTCGAAGCCCCGGTGGAACACCTACTCCAAAGCCCGGTGGAACACCTCACTCCAAAGCCCCGGTGGAACACCTCACTCCAAAGCCCCGGTGGAACACCTCACTCCAAAGCCCGAGTGAAACACCTCACTCCAAAGCCCGAGTGGAACACCTCACTCCAAAGCCCCGGTGGAACACCTCACTCCAAAGCACCGGTGGAAAACCTCACTCCAAAGCCCGGTGGAACACCTCACTCCAAAGCCCGGTGGAACACCTCACTCCAAAGCCCCGGTGGAACACCTCACTCCAAAGCCCCGGTGGAAAACCTCACTCCAAAGCACCAGTGGAACACCTCTACCTTGAAGCACCAATAGATCTTTCCTTCGAAGCCCTGATGGCGCACCTCTACTTCGAAGCACCAGTGGAACACCTCTACTTTGAAAAGCCAGCAAAACTTATTTACTTTGAAGCACAAGCCGATCACTCCTTCGAAATGCCAATAGAACACTGACACGTCGTACTAGTGGAATTTTATGTGCAACTGTATATATATATATATACAACCTAAATTATTTAGATTCTGTCTAGATAAAGAGAACAGTCTCTAGATCAAGAGAACCGGATCACTGGATCAAGAGAACCGTCACTGGATCAAGAGATACTATCATCACTGGATTAATTGTCTGATAAGAGAACCAGTCACTGGATCAAGAGAACCGTCACTGGATCAAGAGAACCGTCACTGGATCAAGAGAACCGTCACTGGATCAAGAGAACCGTCACTAGATCAAGAGAATCGTCACTGAATCAAGAGAACCGTCACTGGATCAAGAGAACCGTCACTGAATCAAGAGAACCGTCACTGGATCAAGAGAACCGTCACTAGATCAAGAAAACCGTCACTGAATCAAGAGAACCGACACTTCATCTAGAGTATCGACACTATTCATAGTACCGACGCACACGTTCAAAAGTATACCAAGTATGTGTTAATAAACACAGCCAATCGTGACCAGTCAGGCTTTGGGGCTGATGTGAAGGTCTCACTGATTGTGTGTATGTGTGTGAGTGTGTGAGTGTGTGTGTGTGTGTGTGTGTGTGTGTGTGTGTGTGTGTGTGTGTGTGTGTGTGTGTGTGTGTGTTTCAAGCTTGGTAAAATGGTCATTGAAACTCTCAGAATTCTTCAGCAACATTTGACAATTAAGCAATGGGTTGCATAAGTATTTTGAATGGTTTTCTCGATTTAAAGCCGGAAGAATGTCAGTTGAGGATGATGAACGTTCTGATCGTCTATCAACATCAAAAACACACATTAATATTGAAAAAGTAAGTAAGGCTATTCACGAAGATCGTCGTCAAAGTATCCAGGACATTGCAAGTGCTTTGGGAATTTGTGTGTTGTGTCAAAGCAATTTGACTAAAAATATAAATACAGGGCGAGTGGCTGCAAAATTTGTGCCCCGCTTGCTGACTCAAGACCAGAAAGACCATCGTTTTCTGGACAAAAACAACATTGGCAATCATCCCCCACCCTCCCTACTTCCCTGATCTAGCCCCATTATATATAGAAATAGGCAGGAATATCGTAATAAAAGAATGTAACAATTAAGTGAAGTGATAGTTTCTAACCTTTGGTTCTGTGGTTCTAATACCGCCGGTCCATTTTTATGATCACCTCCACAGGTCATAAATAAATTTCAGTATCTCACTAGAACAATGAAAACGTCATGCTAAAACTTCATATATTTTAAAGTCTCTTTTTCCTGCACCTGAATTAGGTCATGTAATCTAAATATTTACGAACGTTTCATGTTCTCAACACTTCGCTTAAGAAGCTTTATTAAACTCTAGTTTTACGAACAAGACACATGAGCAACGCTCAAGTATCTTTATTGTAGACTTTATCAGTCCAACACAGAGAATAAATACTGGAAAGCTGAAACACTGCTCCAGTATATTGTTTGTACTCCAGTGATCACGGACATACCGGCGTACCTACAACAACAATATTCATCTACTTGTCGCTCTCCTATATCATTACTATAATAAATTTACACAAATAACCCACACATAAGAGACTAACTTATGACGATGTTTCGGTCCAACTTGGACCATTAACTTGTCACCAAATGAAGAGAAACGTCGTTTTAAGTTTCAGTCTTTGTGTCGGGTATTTGTGTATTGTTCCAGTCACGGTATTGTGCTTTTTTATTCTTAAAAACTCAAGTTTATTCTCTAATAAATTAATCGATACTATTATCAGAATTAATGGGTTTATAAAATTGTGAAGAAATTTGAAAGCTTTAGTACTTACTTTTTTTTTATTTCACTATTAATAATTTTCAAACGTTTGAGGAATAATAAAAATAGAAGGAAAATTACCTATATTATTTTTCACATTAAAAGAATCTTTCCTCATCAATAAAAATGCTGCAAATAAACTGATTTTTTCCTTATATTCCTGAAAAAAAAATCAGGATTTCCTTTTATTTTTATTTTTTTTCGGCTACATTGTGTTCGTGTTTGCAGTCGGTGGAGTGAAGACAAACGCAGTCAACGTCTTAGGATCGGGAGCTTTCACCATCTTGGGGATGCGAATAGTCAGCATCTTGGGGATGCGAATAGTCAGCATCTTGGGGATGCGAATAGTCAGCATCTTAGGGACGTGAATAGTCAGCATCTTGGGGACGTGAATAGTCAGCATCTTGGGGACGCGAATAGTCAGCATCTTGGGGACGCGAATAGTCAGCATCTTGGGGATGCGAATAGTCAGCATCTTGGGGACGTGAATAGTCAGCATCTTGAGGACGCGAATAGTCAGCATCTTGGGGACGCGAATAGTAGGCATCTTGGGGATGCGAAAAGTCAGCATATTAGGGACTCGAATAGTCAGCATCTTGGGGACGTGAACAGTCAGCAACTAGGGAACGCGAATAGTCAGCATTTTAGGGACGCGAATAGTTGCGAACAGTCGGCATATTGGGAACGCGAATTGTTAGCATCTTGTGGATGCGAATAGTCACAATGAGTTAGTTAGTTACCATTTTGTCCTAGGCACATGTCGATTAGACACTAGGCCTGTTGTATGTATGTGTGTGTGTGTGTGTGTGTGTGTGTGTGTGTGTGTGTGTGTGTGTGTGTGTGTGTGTGTGTGTGTGTGTGTGTGTGTGGCGGAAGTAACGATCACCACAGGTGCATACAAGGACCATGTGATTAATTACTAAAAGTTATTCTTCTATCAAAACCCTGTTTAAAGTCAGAATTCATTATTGACATCCTGGTCAGACCTGGTTGTTGCTAGCAGCCCATAGGTCTACAAAACCATCACACAGCCTGACTGATCTGGCACTCTCAGCATGCAGTTGTCAAGGCTCCTAACATATTCTCTCCCCTTCATTCCATCTCTCCCTTTCTCTCTTTCCTTGTAAAGTCTCGATACCTGTGAAGGCCAACTTAATTGCCACCCATTTTCCATGCTCTATGTGTCCTCTATAGGTTTACCCCATCCCCATGAAAATATTAACCTCCCTCTCGTCCCCTACCTCCCTCTCTCTCTCTCTCTCTCTCTCTCTCTCATCCTCTGACTCCCACACCAACGTACAGTGTCACCAGCCATGGTGTGTGCAGAGTCCATGGTAATACACTTGCGGGGTAAAATTCCCACAAGATACTGGAGTGGAGCCACTAGCGTGCTTCCAGGTGACCTCTCACACTAGCAATTAGCACCGTTCTCAGAGAAATGGCGCAAAAGTTTCCTAATTAATAGTTGGTACGTATTATGTGGAAAAGGTAATAAAAATTTCTGGACCAGATGGAGTCCCCGGGTTTCCGAGCGACGGTGGGTGAGAAAGATGCGTAGGTGGGTTTGAGACTGAGGGGAGGTCTCTCTCTCTCTCTCTCTCTCTCTCTCTCTTCTCTCTCTCTCTCTCTCTCTCTCTCTCCTATACACACACACACACGGTTTCCCTAAGAACCGGAAACCTGATGGCAACTTCGTTTGGCTCAACACATCCGAGCGCATTTACTACAGCCGTGCTCTGAGAACTATTTCCCTGCTTTTTTAGTCCTGCTTCTCTTTGCAACATTGCAAAGCTCCTTGATGGAACGCTCACTTTTTTTTTTTGTAGAAGGGTGTCGAAGAAGTTTACTATGAGCTAAAGACCAGTGAAAATTTGTCTTGCAATAAATTCGCCAAAATCTTTTGAATAATAATAAATATATATTATTGTTTTTTTATTATTAAATTAATGTTAGAAGTTATCTCATGATCATTTTGTTGGTTTTGATATATATTATAATTACAGCATTGATGTAATAAGGTTAGGGAGACCCAAAGTTTCTCTTGGTACAAAATTATAAATTCTTACATTAACATAAATTAAAAAAATATATCTTTAAACGTATAAGAAAAATTTTAGAAAGGCCTTAATTTTAGAGGAGTTCTTGCTAATTGACCAGTTTTACCTAATCGGCACGACATATTATATATATATATATATATATATATATATATATATATATATATATATATATATATATATATATATATATGAGGTTCGTAGGTTCGAGTCTCCGTCGGCCAGAGATCAGTGTTTGTTTGTTTTTGATATATATTATATATCTTACATGCACGAACTCAAAGCACAATCACACCACAGCAGTTGCGGGGACGACCCAGCAATAACACACACATTCCCTTGCGAGTTCGACACTGTTCTGATATAATTGCTGGTAATGATATTAACCGACGGGGAAGGAGGAGAATGGAAACGCCACACCTCCGCCTCCCTTGAGTATCTCGAGATGAATTCCCACAGAAACACTGAGGATATGACACATCATAGGTGTACTAGAAATCTTTATTATCCATTACTTTATATACTAGAAGCTTGATCTGCACCATACATATCGATAATACCTGCTGTCCAACATAGTAGGAATAACAAAATTGTAACTTTATTTTTCAGTCTTCAGTATTTGTGGCTCATCTGTTCCCTCCCACCTCACCTCCAGGAGTATTTATGTGTGATAATTAAAACCATCTGAATGACTTGATAAAACTCTACAGTGAGCTAAACTATGGCCCAATAAAAGCTTTTTCTGCAACTTGTACCTGTGTCCTCATACTTGTCAGCAATTCGCCATTTCATTCATGTTTTTTTTTTTACAAATAAAAATGCGTTCAGACATATAGATAGTGACATTCTAAAATTGCTATTCACAACGTACGTCGGACTAAAATTGGAATGTACCGCGGGAGTGTTGGGCAGATATAAAAATATATTTAGATAAAATAGAAAAAAATCCAAAGACATGCCCAAAATGACTGGCAGAGCTAGGAAGATGGACTACAAAGGCTGAGAAAACTGATACATTGGAAGAGGAAAGGAAACATTATAAACCAAAAATAAACATGATGCTGGAAACTATTTCTTTACAGGCAGAGATTTAGGTTGCTCCATAAGGAGGTAGTTAAGCGCTACGTCACAACAGGAAACTGTTACCACAAACAAGTAATCAGGGTTACTTAAAACTGTTTTAAATTCAGTATCACCAAACTTGGACGAAGTTGAAAAGGAATGATAACATTAATATCCTGGTTGGCCAGGTATTCTAGAATTCATCAAGCCAGGCCTCAGAGCGGGCTGCGCGGATGGAAGAATTCTCAAAATTGGTCACAGGTATGTCAGAGGCATGTCACCATCTTCCTTCAGTCACCCTTCCCTCTGACACATCTGTGACCGGTTTCAATTATGCTCTACACTAGGAACTCTAAGAAGAGACACCTCCACTAGGTATTTTGAGTGATTGTACCTGACAGATAACTGAAGGAAGCTTCCGGGGATCAACGCCCCACCGGCCCGGTCCCTGACCAGGTCTCCAGGAGGTTCAAGGTCTGATCAACCAGACTGTTACTGCTGGCCACACGCAGTCCAACGTACAAGCCACAGCCCGACTGGCCAGGCACTGACTTGAAAAACTTGGCCAGTTACCCCTTGAAGACAGCCAGAGGTTTGTTGGTAATTCCTCATCAAAATAGTGTAGAGGAGCTCAGAGTGTAAATATTATGTCTGGAAAATATATACACCATATGAGATCATATCTTACTGGATCTCATTACACAGACCCTGTATGCTGCCTAAGAGTTTGGCGTTTCCTCTTGAATATAATAATAATAATAATAATTAATAATAATAATAATAATAATAATAATAATAATAATAATAATAATAATAATAATAATCTGCACAAGCTGCCAGGCCTGAGGCCAGACTTGCTTTTAGACCAGGTTGCAGCTGCTAAAATTCACCAACTCTCACCTCCCCTCAAATCATCCTCTTCCTCAGCTTTCCCCGCCAAAGTTAACAGAAAACCAAAATGAAATAAACAAGTATTTCTCGCCGGCAAGGGATTCCCACCATGGAAGGAAGACGTTCCCATTGCCGGCTAAAAGCTACAAAGTGTTTGTAAAGCCTCACGGAGTATATCATCATTCAAGGACATCATCATCTCGTATGGGTGGGGGGTGCTTGGCATGACTTGTTCTCGAGGCTGTTTATTGTGACTTCAATTTCGCTGTTTTTGTGGCATCATCCTGTATGCTTTTGTGGCTGTTTCCGTAGCATCATCTTGGCTGTTATTGTGGCGTCATCCTGTCTGTTATTCTGGCATTTTCTTAACCGTTGCTGTGGCATCATCCTGACTGTTATTGTGGCGTCATAAAAACTGTGCTGTGGTGTTTGGTTAAATAGCAACAATATTATTCATTCGCAACTCAAGGTTTAATTTCCTCTGAAGAATAAAGAGGCACAACACCATGGCTGGAACAATACATAAATAGCTCGAGACTATCTCCTACGTGCGGGTTATTTGTGTATTAATTTCCTCCGGATAACACACTTAGGAACTTTATTCTTTGATCATGCTACTATGTCCGATTTCGAGGGTTTTTCTACCTATCTACCCCACCTCTCTCTCTCCCTCTCTGTCTCATAATTTGTCCCTCTATACACGACTCGTCTCGTCCTTCTACACCTGACTCACTCTCTTCCTCCTTCCTCCACTCCCATGATTCAACATATGGGCAAATACCTGTGTGCCTTTTCTCCTATACATTTTGGCCTCTTCCACTGAGTGTCCTTCAATTATAGTTGAGAGTTTGAGTGCTGGAGATTGCTTGGTGTGAAATTGAAGTGTAAATGGATTTTCCCTCTCCTTTTTGCCTTACCTCTCCCCTCTGTCGATCTACTCTCCTTCATTTTCCTTCTTCCCCCCACTCTCTTCTCTACACTTCCTGCATTGTATTTTATTTCTGAACCTTCACCTTTCGTTTCCCTTTTATCTGCTTCCCATATCCTTTCTTCTATCCTCCACTTAACCTCACTCACTCTCTTGTGCCTCTTCTATTCCGTCTCTTCTTGCGTTCACACAACTTACATGCCTGTGACAAACCTGACACCATGGTTCACTGTTAACTGTCTGATTTTCTAGGCTGTTGCTGCCCGTGGCCCACAAGCCTACATATCCATCACAACCTGGCTCATCTCTCACATTTAGAACTTATTGATCTAATTTCTCTTGAAAATTTATGTGCTTGTTCCAGCAATATCTGCTGTCGGCAGGCTGAAGAATCTAGGAAGATGGATTTTATCTCAAGAGATCTTTCTTTTCACTGGGTTAATTCTACATTTCCTTTCGTAACTTTCACTCATGGAAGTGGTTACCGCAGTACAGAAATGATCTCTGCTATACCTTCGAAGCCGCATTATTTCATAGTTAAAATTATAGCCCTTTTTTCGCTCACTCTGCCTGTAGTCTACAGTAATGTTTAAAGTAATTGGGACAGGAGTAAATTTTGTGATTGTCTCATAATATGTCTTAGTCTCCTGCTTAATTAATGTAGTTTGGATTCTTTTCAGAAGAGTTTGCTACCGACTTCTGGCAACCATCCAGCTGTGGTGTTACCCTGCGATTCTCGTCAGTGGTACAACAGCTGAGGGCGCGTTCCATGAGTGAATGTGGCTTCCCCAAATTCTCCCCTTCAGTTTATGATTACTGATGAAATTCATTATGGATGTTAGACCTAGGAATCGTGCAAGTTTTCTAGCTTTTAGAAAACATGCTAATTTGACTCTCAGATAATTCGCCTAAAATTTAAGCCTAGCACAGTCAACCACTGGTCGGATTCTGAAGACATCTGAGGACACTGGTGAGTGTAGAACGCTACGTCAAAGAAAATGTTGAAATAAACGCAAGACAACACCTCACGGTGACGAGTTTATTATAAGAAATAGTGTGAAGGATCCCAAGAAAACCAGCAAAGATCTACAGAGATATTTTGCTTCAAGTGGCATAAATGTTGATTCTTCCATTGTTCAACGAAGGCTCCTTAAAGTTAGCAAAACTGCCACAAAGCCGGTAAAGAAACAATATCGACCGCTGCTATGAAAAACCCGGCTGCGGTGGGCACTCGATGAGATGTAGCGCATTTTGAAGTACATGGGTTAAGATCTGGGGTAGTAAGACGGAGCAAGGCGAACCTCTTCGTAATGGACAAATTCAACAAGCGCCAAAACACCCACCTAAGATGTTTTGGGGTAGTTTTACTGCTAATGGCCCTGGATGGCTAGTTATTGTTAAGGGAAGGATGATCAGTGACAAATACAAGGCAACCCTGGCAACTCATTTGCTTCCCATTGCGGATAAAGACTGTCCTAATGGAGAAGGCATTTTGCAGCGGGATCTTGGTCCATGGCACACTTCCAGAAAAATACTGACATTCTTCGAAGAGTGGTGTCTAAATATTCTAAATTGACCTGGAAACTCTCCTGATCTATTGGCAATAACCAAACGCAGGATGGAGATACAGGACTGTTCAGCTATGGAGAAGCTAATTGCTGCTTATAAAAGCAAAGGATAGTCATATCTCCATCTGTCAAATCATTGCCGTGTAATATCTTATTTCATCACAGTCCTAATTAATATGCACATTGCTGTATATGTATATACAGTTCAAGGAATTATCACCCCCTCGGTTCTAGCCAAGAGCGTTTAAATGTTATTTTATTTTTGTACGATCTTATACGTGGATATCGACTCTTCCTTCTCTCCTATCAAACAACGAGTTTGTTTTTGTTTTTCATGTGTAACTCATTTCTTTCCTCTGGGAGATATTTCAAAGAAGAGAGAGAGAGAGAGAGAGAGAGAGAGAGAGAGAGAGAGAGAGAGAGAGAGAGAGAATGTGTGTGTGAGTGTACTCACCTAATTGTGGTTGCAAGGGTCGATTCATAGCTACTAGGTCACTTCCTGCTAAGTGAGCGTCATCATACCTCTTCTTAAAGCTATGTATGGATCCTGCCTCCATCACCACTCTTTCCAGACTATTCCACTTCCTGACAACTCTGTGACTGAACAAATACTTCCTAACAACCCTGTGACTCATCTTCAACTTCCAACTGTGACCACTTGTTGGTGTGTCCCAACTCTGAAACATCCTGTCCCTGTCCATCTCGTCGATTCCTCTCAGTATTTTATATGTTGTTATTATGTCTCCCCTTCCTTCCTGTCCGCCAGTGTCGTCAGGTTGATTTCCCTCTCCTCGTAGGACTTGCCCCTTAACTCCGGGACTAGTCTCGTTGCAAACGTCTGCACTTTCTCTAATGTCTTGACGTGCTTGGCCAGGCGTGGGTTCCAAAGTGGTTCTGCATACTTCAATATGGACCTGATGTACACAGTGTACAGAGTCCTGAACGACTCCTTCCTGAGATGTCGGAATGCTTTTCTTAGGTTTGCTAGTCGCCCCTATGCCACAGCAATCATTTGGTTGAAGTGCACCTCAGGAGATGTGTTCGGTGTGTTATATTCACCCCAAGATCCTTTTCCTTGAGTGGGGTTTGTAGCCTTTGGCCCCTAGACTGTGTTCTGTCTGCTGTCTTCTCTGCCCTTCCCCGATCTTCATGACTTTGCACTTGGCGGGGTTGAACTCCAGGAGCCATTTGCTGAACCAGGCCTGTAGCCTGTCCAGATCCCTTTGTAGTCCTGCCTGGTCCTCCTCCGACTGAATTCTTCTCATTAACGTCAGATTGTCTGCAGAGACACTTCTGAGTCTATTCCTTCCGTCATATCATTCGCATATACCAGAAACAGCACCGGTCCTAGGACTCACCCCTATGGAACCTTGCTCATCAAAGGCGCCCACTCCGACCCCTCGTCACGTACCATGACTCGCTGCTGCCTTCATGTCAGGTATTCTATGATCCATTGCAGTGCCTTCCCTGTTATACCTACATGATCATCCAGATTTTGAACTAATCTCTTATATAGAACTGTCAAAAGCCTTCTTACAGTCCAAGAAAATGCAATCTACCCACCTCTCTCTCTCTCTCTCTCTCTCTCTCTCTCTCTCTCTCTCTCTCTTGTCTTACTGCTGTCACCTTGTCATAGAACTCCAGTAGGTTTGTGACACAGGATTTCCCATTCCTGAATCCGTGCTGGTTGTCGTTAATAAGTTCATTCCTTTCTAGGTGCTCCACCACTCTTCTGATAATCCCTATGCATGTCAGTGATACTGGTCTGTAGTTTAGTGCTGCGTGTCTGTCTCCTTTTGTAAAAATTGGGACTACATTTGCTGTATCCATACCTCAGGGCGCTCCCCTGTTTCGATAGATGTGTTGAATATTGTTGTTAGTGGTACACAGAGTGCCTCTGCTCCCTCTCTCAGGACCCACGGAGAGATATCCGACCCCGTCGCCCTTGAAATATCTAGTTCGCTTAGCAGCCTCCTCACCTCTTCCTCGGTTGTATGTATTGTGTCTAGCACTTGGTGTTGTACACCACCCCTCTTTGTTTCAGGAATCCTTTCTGTCTCCACTGTGAATACTTCTTTAAATCTCATGTTGAGCTCCTCACATACTTCTCGGTCATTTCTTGTGATTTCGCCTCCTTCTTTCCTCAACCTGATTACCTGGTCCTTGACTGTTGTTTTCCTCCTGATGTGACTATACAACAGCTTTGGGTCGGACTTGGCTTTGGCTGCTTTGTCATTTTCGTATTGTCGTTGGGCCTCCCTCCTTACTTGTGCGTACTCATTTCTGGCTCTTCAACTTATTCTCCTGGGTCATTTGCCTCCTATACTTCTTCCATTCTTTAGCGCGTAAACCAAGGGCTCGTTCTGGCTTTCTCATTATTTCTGTTGCCCTTGGGTACAAACCTCTCCTCTGCTGCCTTGCATATTGTCACACATTCCATCATCTCATTGACTGATTTCCCTGCCAGTTCTCTGTCCCACTGAACCTCGTGCAGGAAGTTCCTCAAGCTTGTGTTGTCCCCTCTCTTGTAGTTTGGCTTCCTCCGCTCGGCACTTGCTGCTTCCCTCTCCACTAGTAACTATGTATTCGAAGCTCAGAACCACATGATCACTAGCTCCGAGAGGTCATTCAAATGTGATGCCCTCTATATCTGCAGTGTGAGAGAGAGAGAGAGAGAGAGAGAGAGAGAGAGAGAAAAAAAAAAAGAGAGAGAAAGAGAGAGAGAGAGAGAGAGATAAAAAAAAATATTTGGCTGCTTTGGGAAAGTAGGGAAGCTGGCTAACCTTAGTGTATCTATCTTCCCCTCTTTCCCTCCGCCTCTCCCTCTTCCTCCCTTTTTTTCAAAATTATTTCCCTCCTTCCGATTACCCACACCAAGTTAAACACCAGTTATTATTCTAACACTCACGATGCTGTATCTCACAACAATGGAGCCGCCCTCTCCTCTCCTTTCCCTGGCAAAGCATCACGTCTTTAGAATTACTCAAACTTCACAATTACACATAATTTACGTTCATTCAGAATCCGTAGCATTTATTTAAAAAATCTTGGCATAAAAAAAAGCGGAGCTGGTCATCTGTACGCCGTATCAAGGACAGTTTCCCTGTATTCATTGGCTTGTTTTTTTTTTATTCCGTATTTAAATTAAATTTATTTAAATTTAAAACTCTTAGGTAGTTAAATGCAGCGCGATGAACTTGTATTTACATCTACTTTCATCTAGTGCCTACCTCGGTATTCGTTGGATTTGAGGAGGGCCAGTAGGGCTTACAGCAGTGCTCATCTATTATTCATTTATTTGTGAATAATACGTACGTGCAACACGAGTATTTATTTGAGAGATGTTTCGCCCGCCAGAAGTTATACCAATCTAATGAACACATGAGAAAGAAGACATATATAGGAACCAGTGAGTTGTTAGTAGAGCGACGAAACAGTAATATTATATAGGTCACATAAGCGTGGGCGAATCTTATTTGTGCGGATGTAATTTGCTGGCAGTGGAAGTAGCAGTCAGGTTCGATATGCGTTTAACTGGAAATGTATTCTCTGGAGAGAAGGCAAAAGAGATATGTGATAATGTTTACGCAAAGGATACTGGAGAGCCTGGTCTCTATTTCGCCACAGGTACAGTAAGAAAACACCGTCAACTTCGGGAGACCTCGACTATTCAACCTGATACAAACAGAAATATTGCCGGAACAAGTGTGGAAATATTCAAAAGGAAACAGAATCACTACCTCCGCAGTCAACCAGGTTGTGATGTATACGTGGGTCGATGAGTAGCCAACAGCAACAACCTGGTTGACCAGACAATCAATCAATAGGAAGGCTTTACGCAAAGCCAGGCTACGAGAAACATCGGTAAAGCGTAAAAGTCACCTCAATAGAATATACAAAAAGTTGCAAGCAGAAACCATCAAAGTCTTCTAACGTGCAATGAAAACTAATATAAAGTTTATTATGGTGACAAATTCCAATTGCTCAAATATGGGAAAAAAAATAGTTGAAAAGGGAGAACTGGATACAAATCACAAGAGAACTACATCATTGAATATAATAATAAAGCCAGTTGATCTCTCATTTAGAGAGACCAATAAGGCAAATGCAGCGAAACCCAGAAAAATGAAGGGAGAACAACTAGAACTTTCGAAACAAGAGAAATAATACCAGTAGTAGCACTATTCAAATCTCTTTGGCTTCCTCTTTAGAAAATTGTTTGGTGTTGATGGTTCCATTCAAGAAAGGAGATAAAGCAGAGCTGGGAAAAGGGCAGGAGTTTGTTTACTGCTCACAAAAGGCCAATAAAGTATTTGAAGCACTGGGAACTAATCATAGTACTTGCAATATATTATCTGGAGAAAACCAGAGTGACACCTGCTAAAATATACATGGAAGAAGCTTGAGGTTAGTTTCAAATCTACACAAGACTAACGTACTGGAGTGAGAGAGATGAGTGGGTAAAAAGAGGACCAACGGAAAGCAGGGAAGCTACAAGCACAATAATAGAAATACTGTCAACATCTTTTGTATAATTCGTCTCTCCACGACAATTCAACCTGCCACCAGCAGATTTCAGAAATATTATCTGAATAAGTGAAGAAGTCAAGAATGAACTGAATCACTGCCTTTACGAAGCGCCATTTCAACCAGCCAATGTTAGCTATGTGTATCAATGGGCCGCCAACAGCAACAGCCTGGTTGAACAGGTGCATAAATTTTTAGTGTCTGGGAGGAGGAGATGGAGAATGTTGTGTATTGATCATCAGCGTCAAAGTAACATTGTTGGACCACAACACGGAAATCTAGAAGCGGGGTAAAAACTCGCCTCTCTACAGACCTAACTCCAGAGACGCCAGACCACACACCCATCACCACCGGCCAGTTGATCACCAATTCCTCCGTGTATTGACATACAAGAATATTTGTACCAGTACATTTGTTTGTCTTTACACAAGTTCTCGCTTTCTCTCTCTCTCTCTCTCTCTCTCTCTCTCTCTCTCTCTTGTAAGCCTTGATGCTAAAGTGTTCCTGATTCAATGAATAATAATAATAAAAATAATAATAATAATAATAATAATAATAATAATAATAAATATCCTGAACTGTACTAAAGTGTAATAGCCTCTTGGCAAACTGTGCAGCTGATGTTCATCCTCAATAATCACCCGTGTATACAGGTCAGGTCAGGTCAGGTCAGGTCAGTTCTCTCCGTCTTCCTCTTCCTCTTCTTCCTACTACTACTCATAAGACAAGAAAGAAAGAGCACTGCAGCAGACCTACTGGTCCAAAATAAATAACAAAAATGCACAATACCGTGACTGGAACAATACTCAAACAACCCGCACATGGAAGAGAGGACCTTACCACGACGTTTCGGTCAGATTTGGACCATTTACAAAGTCACACAGTGTGACTTTGTAAATGGTCTAAGTCAGACCGAAACGTTGTCGTGAGCTCCTCTCACCTATGTGCGGGTTGACTCACGAAATCGTAATGACACGTAATGAGACTCTCTGACCGCGGGTTCGAACCCCATCCGTGGAATGGTTTATGTTCAGGTTATTTGTGTCTACTGGGCCAAGCTAGTCAGGTCCAACTCGCATTCCCCTCACACCCACTCAGTCTCTCTCTCTCTCTCTCTCTTCTCTCTCTCTCTCTCTCTCTCTCTCTCTCTCTCTCTCTCTCTCTCTCTCTCTCTCTCTCTCAGCCCCTCAATAAATTCTCCTACAAACGCTCTCAAGTTCCAACAATTCCCACGGCCGCGTCATAGTTTATCCCTCCAGCCTTTTTTTCACGCCATTTTTATTGGGTTTAACTTCAGGGTTTCATTTGCGCAGCATAAAGCGCCTCTCGCATATTCCACCATTTTCATGACTAACACTCACCAAGTTCTGAATTACGCTACTCTTCATTACCGTCTCCATTCATTAGTTCCCATTTGAACGTTTTTTTTTTCCAAATTTCGTAACCGCCCACTTGTTATTCCATACGTATTATCCCCTATTTGAGTGTACGTGGGTTGAACTCCAGCTCTTGGGTTTCATCTTACCTTTCAGTTTACTGACGCCATTCGTATCTGTTGTATTAATTTTGACTGGCAGTAAGAGACTTGTGTGGTATTGTGACTCACCAACATTAGTATGCGTGAAGCGCTAAATCCGCGTGTATCGTTCAGCGCAGGGAGTACTGAAGGCTTGATTCCCCGTCCGATAATCGCCGATGAAGGATCCTCTAGTCCGATAATCAGTAGCAGCTCTGACCAGTTAGGCTGTTGGTGATCGCTGACCTATCTTTAATGTACTTACTGGACCGCTGTTTTTCATTGGGTCTAATTTTGCAATATATGCAGTTCCGAGAATCTTTACATTACCGGAGCTCGGCCGTGGGCCAGGCTTGTCTGGTGCTTGCCGGCTGTTGCTCCTGGTGGCCCGCTACCTAACATATCCATCACAACCTGGTTGATCAGGCACCTGGTGAAAATCTACTGCTGTTGTTTTGTTTGATCTACAAAACACAAAAACTGTTTACTTATTTAGAACTTTCAACATCAACTGACATTTTCAATTTGCTACAATCATGTCTAAGTTACTGTCACATTACAGAAATCACCACATGTCCGGCAAAACAATTTAAAATCAATAGTATAAGCTACGAAAACCATATACATGATTCGTTCCATGTCACTAGGTAAAAACTACGGCAAATTTAGGTGAAATAAGCCAACCGTGTGACTGGGTTTCCAAAATCTGCAAGTAACCTTAGTATCAGTAGTGCTAATTCCCAGAGTCCCTTACACCCTAGTTTTATCAGGGGGCTCTAGCCTCTATGGTGACTGGCCTAGTGCAGTGTTCCTTCCTTCCTGAGCCGGTGTGACTTGGACCTGCCTAGTAGGCCTGCTAAAGTGCTCCTTTCCCATGTTCTCTATGGAGACATGGTGAATTTTCACATGGGGCTGAACTCTAGCCAGAAGTTATGGGGGTGTGGAAGCCTTTATAAACTCAGAGAAAGTAGCTATGAGAAGACCTGGAGTAGCCTTTGTTGGGAACAGAACTGAAGGCTCTGTGTGAAGATTCAGTGGCCAGGCTGTTGGGGAGATAGCTGAGGTCGTGTGTGAGAAACCATACCACGGGTGGGGTTGGAACCCGCGGTCAGAGAGTCTCAAAACTCTGACCGCGGGTTCGAACCCCACCCGTGGTATGGTTTGTTTGCAATCGTGTCATTACGATTTCGTGAGTCGTGTGTGAGGTCTGGGATCTGGGGGTCATAATCTGGCTGGTCTTCTAGGAGTGATCTACTAAGGACTATTTTATACTGCAAGTGAATATTCAGTTTCGACTGCTAACTGTATTTCCCCATCTAGAATTATCTTGCATTTCCCCCAGTTACCTTAGTATCATATCCCTTGTTCATTAACCAAGCATATTATTGTAATACAAAATTATTAATAGTTTGAAATAGTGTAAAATATAGCATTCACTTTCCCCATTTTTAATTTGTTCTGTATAAGACAGATTTCCGAGTACCTTGTTGAGTAGAATTGAGTGAAATCCCAAATAGTGCAGAGTGAAGCAAGATGCTGTCTTCACTCTCACCTTATTACTCACCATACTGAGAGTAAGATTTTTTTCGCCTAGATGCTTGTCAGGAAAGCATCCGTAGGGGTGGAGAGGCCACCTACCCCCAGGGGAACAAACCAGGGGTTCAGGGGCCTGATAAGGTGACCCAGTGTTAAGGAATAAAGGCTCCTGCTCTCATAAAGGGTTATACTGCGTGCTTATTTTTTTTTACCAATCATTTCACTCTTTTGCAGGTGAATATTATGTTTATTTTGGGCAATGCAGGAAATACAATTCGTGTGCTTTTATCCGTTCCAATAATTTACGTGTGTGAATGATATGGACATTGACAGTTCTCTGTACACGTTGCAAGTCTGCAATTTTGCCTGCCATAAAAGGGGTTGTTGAGTCTATAAAAAATATCCCATTCTACACAATATATTGCATCTTTTCCTTTGAAAAAATAGCATAGGCCCTTGTATTAATTCAGCAAAACTGATATATCAGTAATGTACAGATACCCGATTCAATATGATAGTTACTTTGCGAGAATAAAAGCTAGCAATGCTTCATTCTCACATTCCACCACAAAGGATGAGTTATACTCATACACAGTATATTGTTGTTGTTGTAGGTTCGCCGGTACATCCGGCCCGGGTCTTCTCCAAATGGTGACCCGGCAGAACACACATGGTGACCCGGCAGAACACACATGGTGACCCGGCAGAACACACATGGTGACCCGGCAGAACACACATGGTGACCCGGCAGAACACACATGGTGACCCGGCAGAACACACAGTATATAGTTTAAAATCGGTCATCCTGAGTCGAGAGACTTCATTGGATAATGAGGATATCGTCAAGTATTGCAGTTCATCTTGATGGTATTGTATACCATTTATATACAACTTGTCAGACACTGCAGCATCGTGGAATCTTGGTACATTGGACAGCTATACAACCTTATTTCTTCTGGCCCATTCCTTGGGTATAACCTACTTCCAATGGGCAATCCCGCCTACCAGTGACAATACCTTCGCCTGCTGCACGTCCTACACCTGTCGCCAGTATATAAGCGCCAAGCTCCATGACTGTGCCTCAAGATCTTCCTCTCACCGACTATTCTTCGTCTGTCCATACTTCCCACTCACCCACTTGTGGGTCTTGTCTGTCTGTCTGTCTGTCTGTCTGTCTGTCTGTCTGTCTGCTCTTCACCAACTCCAAGGCTAAGGGACTGATTACCTCATCTTTTCTATATAATTCTTCCCATTATGTCCTTGTAATGTGCATTGTAATGCGCATTAATGTGCACTGTAATATGAATTAATGTGCAATGTAATGTACAAAGCCACTGGTTGGCGAAACGTCTACAAATAAAGATACCCAGATGTTGCACATGTGTCTAATTCTTCATTCCATTTAAGGTTCATCAGTTACTGGAGCTTCTAAGATATCGCCTCAGCATAGGAGAATGAAACTTATGACGACGTTTCGGTCCGACTTGGACTATTAACTAGTCACACAGTAATGGTCCAAGCCGGACCGAAATTTCGTCATAAGTTTCATTCTATGTGCGGGTTATGTGTGTGTTGTTCCAGCCCTTATTATTCTTTCTGGCCGAAATAATGCATCTCGATTCGTACATACATAGCAATGCAGATTTAATATATGCCTGATCTCGCATCATGAACAAACTTTACTTCACCTTAAGGAAAACTGCAGGGTTATATTTGCACATCGTAAGGTTTCATTTCTCACTATGACTCTCTGAACACGGAGCCTTCAGATATTCTTTAATCCACGGATGTAACCCATTTGGGTCTGCTCATTAGTCTTCTGTGTGACACTGTCAATGTAATATGCAATCCACCCACAATTTTTTTCTTATCGGATCTCCATCGGTATGCTGTTCGCCTCTATTATGCTATACCTTTCCCTCACCTTGCAAGATATGTTTATCAGTGCCAGTTTGTGTGCAAAGGCTGAATGAATGGGTTGCGTGCGTGTGTGATACGCCTGAATTTATCCTCCTGTACTGTCATACCGGGGTAAGGAATGAGATTCGTAATTACTCCCGGCAGAGTTAATTACACTCCGCTTAGCAAATACCACTTAAGTGGCCATTTGAAGACCCCCACCTCTGAACCCAGGGGTGTGAGGGGAACCTCCTTACCCCTTAGTAACCACTCAAGTTTACTTTTTAAAACCACACCACTTAGGGGATAATTCCAAAAGATGAAAATGGAATACATTAAGTTTATTAATACTAGAATTGAATAACAGAGTGTATATAAAATTCTTCAAAACCATTAGTATTTTATCACTAAGAGACCAGCATAACGTCACAGAAGAATTATGCTTGTGTCCTCTTGGAGAGAGAAAGACACACAAATACTAGGGGAACTTTACCCTTACATTTAACAGTATCAGTAATCTTCAAGGAATGCCACTCTAAGATTCCAAACCAAGATTTCTAGAGCTGCCTCTCTCGCTATCTCGCACTAGTACACCTCTTGTCCCTTCACCAGGGAGCCACCCACTCTCTCCACCAAGCCTGCAATCTGTCTCACCAATACTTCTCACAATTCCTCCTCATTCCACCTTCCTTCCTTCTCAGTCAGCAGGTCGTAAGAGAGTCATGGCCAAAGCACACGTAGGTCAGTCCTCACAAAACAACATAATGCATAATTTCTTCCTCGGCTGATCTCAATTTTCTATTCAAGCCAATGATGATCCTTTTCAAATCACTTGTTCTCTCTAGGCTGGAATATTGCTGTACATTAACATCTCCGTTCAAAGCTGGTGAAATTGCAGATCTAGAGAGTGTACAGAGACCCTTTACTGCACATATAAGTTCCATCAAACACCTCAACTACTGGGAACGCTTGGAAGCACTTGACTTGTACTCGCTGGAACGCAGGCGAGAGAGAGATATCATAATCTACACTTGGAAAATCCTAGAAGGAATGGTCTAGAATATGAACACAGAAATCACTCCCTACGAAAGTAAAAGACTGGGCAGGCGGTGCAAAATACCCCAAATGAAAAGTAGGGACGCCATTGGTACACTATGAGAAAACACGATAAGTGTCCGGGGCCCAAGACTGTTCAACAGTCTTCCACTATGTATAAGGGAAATTACCAATGGTCCCCTGGCTGCCTTCAAGAGGGAGCTGGACAGATACTTAAAATCGGTGCCGGATCAGCCGGGCTGTGGTTCGTACGTTGGACTACGTGCGACCAGCAGTAACAGCCTGGTTGATCAGGCCCTGACCCACCGCGAGGCCTGGTCGTGGACCGTACCGCGGGGGCGTTGATCCCCGAAATACCCTCCAGGTAGGCTCCAGGTATTGACTCTTACGTCTGTACCGAACCTTACCGATGTTTCTGTATAAATACTGTAATAGTGAATATTGCCTTCTTCAAAACCAGCAGCAGCAGCAGCACCTCGATCCATTACTACCATCAACAGCTACCATCACTCTGCTGTTCGTCTTCACTACCACCTAAAACACCCATCGACATCAAAACCTCCACCAACAACAAGCATCATCATCACTAGCCAAAAAATAATAGCCGTATATCACCGTTACTAATGACAATCCTCATTAATAACCACCAAAGCAATTACCAGTAAAAAGCACAGTAACCACCACCAAAAATAACAACCACACTCATCACCACCGACGTTACTAATCACCCCTTGGCAACCTCCTCAAAAAAAAAAAAAAAGACTCATCAATCGCTATCCACCACCACCAACAATACAATCAAAACCACAACTACCACCGTACCACCCCCCAACAACGCTGACACCACCATCTTCCCACCGCTACCACCACCACAGTGTAAAGGAACACCATCATCAGTTCCTGCCAGGGGGCGCGAGGCCATGTCATCGCCATATGCTTTGTTGAATTTATAGATGAGAAGTGTAGCGGAAACCGACCTTGGCAATGAATCGACTTCTTACTCAGCTGTGATCGTTTGCTTCTGGTGAGAGAGAGAGAGAGAGAGAGAGAGAGAGAGAGAGAGAGAGAGAGAGAGAGAGAGAGAGAGAGAGAGAGAGAGCAGAGATATATATATATATATATAGAGAGAGAGAGAGAGAGAGAGAGAGACAGACAGAGAGATAGAGAGAGAGACAGACAGACAGACAGAGATACAGAGAGAGAACAGAGAGAGAACAGAGAGATAGAAAAAAAGTAGAGAGAGCAAGGAAACAGAGAGAGATAAAGAGAAACAAATTCTTAGTTACACGAACAGAGCAATTTCCATGGTGTCCTGTCTTCATTATTATTATTTACCTTTAATCTTTCCTGTCATATTCGATTCAGTGGGTCACAACCCGGTTACCTATTCAAAGATACTGTATATTCACAAGGTCAAAATTCAGTTTGGGCCTTGTCATACATATACTTTAAAATTGCTTATGGAGTTTGACTCCATTCCTTCATGAATTTCATTCCCGATTTTACTACTCTCGGAGCCCGGCCATGAGCCAGGCTCGTCTGGTGCTTGTCTGGTCAACAAGGCTGTTGCTGCTGGAGGCCCGCTGCCCCATATATCCATCATAGACTGATTGGTCTGGCACCTGGTGAAGATACTTGTCCAATTTTCTCTTGAAGACTTCTACACCTGTTTAGAACATAAGAACATAAGAAAGGAGGAACACTGCAGCAGGCCTGTTGGCCCATACTAGGCAGGTCCTTCACAATCCGTCCCACTAACAGAATATTTGCTCAACCCAATTTTCAATGCTACACAAGAAATAAGCTTTGACAATTCTACCCACTCATGCGCGAGTCCCACTCAAATCCAACCCCTCTCACTCATGAATTTATCCAACCTAAATTTGAAACTACCCAAGGTCCTAGCTTCAATAACCCTACTAGGCAGACTGTTCCACTCATCAACTACCCTATTTCCAAACCAATACTTTCCTATATCCTTTCTAAATCTAAACTTATCCAACTTGAATCCATTATTGCGGGTTCTCTCTTGGAGAGATATCTTCAAGACCTTATTTATATCCCCTTTGTTAATACCCATTTTCCACTTGTACACCTCGATCATGTCTCCCCTCATTCTGATATCTTCTGATAGGATGTTGAATAGTGTTCGAATGTTGATACAGTGCTCCCTTATTGTGCCCACCGCTCCCCTGCTCCTCACTGGGTTTATTTTGCACTTCCTTCCATATCTCTCACCCTAGTACATTGTTATGGCAGTGTGCAGATTTGGGACCAGGTCCTCGAGTACTTTCCAGGTATATATTATCATGTCTCTCTCCCTCTCCTCTCTCTCTCTCTCTCTCTCTCTCTCTCTCTCTCTCTCTCTCTCTCTCTCCCTCCTCCTCCTCCTCGTCTCCAGTGACTACATGTTCAAGACTTAAGGCGTTCCCAGTAATTTAAATGCTTTACTGACTTTATGTGAGCCGTAAACGATCTCTGTATTTGTTCCAGCTCTGATATTTCTCCTGCCTTGAACGGGACCGTCAACACTGAGCAATATTTCAAATGAGGGTGTACTAGTGATTTGCAACATCTCAGTAAATATCCTTTTCATATTATGTACTTTGTAATCATTGTTTTTCATTGTCCTCACCTTCAGTGTTCTCTAGCACGGCCATCTTCAGTCTCTCCTTAAAGAGATTTCTCTCAGGTATGGGACTAATTTTGTTGCAAACCTTTTCACTTTTTTTCTGTTTCTGCACGTTATGTATCAAGTGAAATCAAAGCATATTTAAATTTCAAATTACAAAACATTTTCAAAATGGATGTTTCACGTCTGGTTCATCTTTACTGTGTTTTCTGAACCATGAAACGGCACACTTTTAAGAGATGAATGGAGAGAGAGAGAGAGAGAGAGAGAGAGAGAGAATTTGTAAACTACATCTTACTAAGTTGTTAGTCACACAGATAAAACATGAAAAAAACTGGATTGGGTGAACTACAATTTCCTGTACCTCAAGAAAACATTCGAGACGGCACATAGTTATCCACAGACCAGAAAAAAAAATGGAAGGAAAAACTGAAAGACTAGTGGGTTAGACATTACCTGACAGAATACAGAGTAACAGTAGTATGTGACCACAGTAACCACTGGTTGTGCCTCTGTGCCACGCGTGCTGTGTAAACGTTGAAGCTTCTCCAGACAATGATGGGTTATAGTAATGGAAACACGATATTGAATCTTCAAAAAAAAAAAATGGCATCAGTTTTATCGAGAAATGTCATCGAAGACGAGTGTATTTAATGAAAACCAGGATCAAAATAATGCCAGCACCTGTTTTTTCAGACTGTTCGCCATGGAGTTAGCAAACATTAGTCATTAACGAAATGACGCACTCGTTTTATTTTGAAAGAGCTTAAGAGTCGTGAGCATTAACTGATTCCCGACTCCCGAAAACACAAATTGGTGAGGATACATTCCCACGAAAACACACACACACACACACACACACACACACACACACACACACACACACACACACACACACACACACACACACCATCCTCGAGTTGCATGTAAATATCACACCAACATTGCCACGACATATTGCCCAATATTACGTAGGGAAACAAACTGACAGACGGAGGAACATGCAAGATACTACAATATTGTGTCTTCACAGTGGCATAACACAAGGACGGAAGTTTGTGTGTTGTCGTGTCATCGTTCGAATCTCAATGTGAAGAACACAATAAAAGGAACAGCATGATTCAAATGTGACTGATGCAAAGTAGTCTGAAAATAGTGCAACTAAGGTCTTGCAGCGGAATATATATGACAAGGAAGCAGCAGCAGCCAGGAGTAGGGAGTAAAAGGCAGACAGGAGCAGAAGCAACCAGGAGTAGAGAAAAGATTTAGAGTAGAAGTAGCCAGTAGTGGAAAGAAGCAAGGTTCTTACTCAGACTACCGCTTCGGACGATAAGCCAGCGGTCACTCTGGCGCAGCATCAACAAATAGGGAATGATCCACAGTGAAGTTCGTCGTGTGTACATAAATTACCATCACTGCAGTACCTGGTGGGGAGTAGAGGGTTCGGGGAAAGGTTACCACTGCAGTACCTGGTGGGGAGTACAGGGTTCGGGGGAAGGGTTGCCACTGCAGTACCTGGTGGGGAGTACAGGGTTCGGGGGGAGGGTTGTCACTGCAGTACCTGGTGGGGAGTAGAGGGTTCGGGGAAGGGTTGCCACTGCAGTACCTGGTGGGGAGTACAGGGTTCGGGGGGAGGGTTGCCTTTGATCGTCAGGAAACAGGAAAATGTCTACTAACGCTGGGCACTGTTAAATGTTGAACCGTTCAGTAGTTGAACTGCTGGCTAATCGGTATTTTCTACTCTTAAATAATCTGCTGGCTTACCAGTCCTATTTACTCGTGTTTCAGCAACTGCTGGGTTATTTGTCTTTTCAGAGTAGTTGGAGGCATTTCCAAACATTCATTTTTATTTTACTTTTAATAGAAACTGATTCTAATTTACACATGATTTATACAGCCGCTGGCTTATAGGTAAAGGTATATGGACATATTAAGAAAAAAAGATCATGACCTTGTCGTACCATTTGTAATATAAAGATCATTCGCCACGCACAGAATTAAGGATCATTGCCATGTCCTAGTTAGGATTCAAATCATTTGTCGTGCATAAAATTAAAAGGCCTCGTTTATGCCTTATGTCCAGTACAGGTCTATCCCCATACCCACCCTCGCCAGGTGCAAAACCAGTCACCTTCGCCAGGGGCAAAGTCAGTCATCTTCGCCAGGGGCAAAGCCAGTCATCTTCGCCAGGGCAATGTCAATCACCTTAACCCAGAACAGAATACTTAATACCAGGAGCAGAGCCAAACACCTTTGCCGGGTGCAGAGCCAAGCACCTTCGCTGGGCGCAGAGCCAAGCACCTTCGCCGGGCGCAGAGCCAAGCACCTTCGCTGGGCGCAGAGCCAAGCACCTTCGCTGGGCGCAGAGCCAAGCACCTTCGCCGGGCGCAGAGCCAAGCACCTTCGCTGGGCGCAGAGCCAAGCACCTTCGCCGGGCGCAGAGCCAATCACCTTCGCCGGGCGCAGAGCCAATTACCGTTCCCGGGAGCTCAGCCAATCACAGTCGACAAGTAGGATGGTTTTGCCTCGCTCTGGTCTCAGAAGGAGAGCGGGAAACCATCCTTCGTCACATCGATTTCTCCTCTCGTTACGCCTTCCGCTTCAGTTTTCTGTAAATGCGTTACATAAACAACACATTACCAGCGCTGAAACTATTTTCCGCTCCAACCCCCACGTTGAGAGGCTTTGCAAAGGTTCGCTATTAACAGCCTCTACGTTGTTGGGAAATATTATTCTTATATCCACGGGCAAGCGCTAAATCCTTAGGGATCACACAGCGACAGGAGAATGGAAAGTATGCAGGTTCGATTCAAGGAGTGAAGAAGACAGATGCAGAGTAAGCTTTTTCTTCCTTGCCGAAAATCTTCGTGTTTATTTAGAGCTTCATCAGCTTAATTAACACGGGGATCATAAGATCGTCACCAACATCAACGTATCAATGGTGCAATACTTGTTTAGCATATATTGTACTAGTACCATTTATAGGCAAGGTCCCTTGGCATACTACACAAGGACTGCACCATTGACAAAGGCACCCACCTTGAAGGGTGCTGTTGTTAAACATATTAGACTATGCTGTATTATAGTTGTAGTAGTGATATTTACGGAGCACTGTATTACAGATCATTCACTATTTCTGACTGTGATCATGTCCTCAGAAAGTCTGCAAGGTTATAATTTTTTCCCCTTTTTTTTAACACAATTCTGCGGAATTTCGCAAAAAGAATGTTCTTTAAAATTTAAAACTAAAAAGTGTGAGGTAACAGCTTCAGAGCCTCATTACAATTCCCACAACGGCCGCTCTGCATCCTGCTTGATAATGAATAACATAATGAATCATCTCTAGCTCGCTGAAAGCACGGCGGTGATGGCGATGGTAATGGTGGTTGTGACGGCTTGGTGGTTGTGATGGTTGTGACTGCTTGGTGGGTGAGATGGTGGTGACTTGTGGTTGTGGTGGTGGTGACTTGTGGTTGTGGTGGTGACGACTGCTTGGTAGTTGCGGTGGCAGTTGTGACGGCTTAGTGCTTAGAAAGTGCTTGTGGTGGTAACTGTTCAGCATTTGCTGTGATAGAGGCTACTGTCATTGTAACGGTGATAACATTACATGTGAAATTCTGCTAGCGTACCCAGCGACCTGGCCTAACCTTAACATATATGGGCAGGAAAACTGTCTGGGCATTTTCTACGTCTACTATTTTATCAGCTTTGAATAAGTATCATGGAACAGAGAAGTATTCCAGTTTAGAGACTGTAAATGTCTTAAAGATCATCATTGGCTTAATCTCTCTTGCTCTGTATATTCATCCACTGAGCGCTGTGTTGGTGGATCATCATCTACTGAGCACTGTGTTCGTGGAACATCATCTACTGAGCACTGTGTTCGTGGCACATCATCTACTGAGCACTGTGCTGGTGGAACACCATTCACTGAGCCTTGTGCTGGCTGAACATCATTCACTGAGCACTGTGTTGGTGAAACACCATCCACCAAGCACTGTGTTGGTGAAACACCATCCACCAAGCACTGTGCTGGTGGAATTCTATTACTTCCATTACAATTGTGGCAGATAGTTATTAGCCGGGCTGTAGTGCCTACGTTGGCTTGCATGCAGCTAACACCAACAGCCTAATTGATCAGATTATCAACCTGGATACCTGGGTGGGGGTCAGGATGAAGGGGCGGTAGCTCCAAGAATCGATTAAGAATTTTGTGTTCCTTGAACATAAGATCTTCAACATAGTTACGCCTAGGTTTCTTACTTTTCTACTCCATTGATTGACTTTACTTGTTTTGCATACTGTGTTCCTGTTATTCTTAAATCTCTCGTAGCAGAATAGTTGAAATATGTTATCGTTGGACATCATATTTTATTTCCTGTGGAGATTTGTTATGCCCTCGCTGGATGGCAGTCTCATACGAATTCAGATATTGCCTCTGAAAGATGAGACACTTTTTCTTTTGTCTGTATCAACCTCAGATATGATAATGCTAGAGAACCGGGGCAAGTACCGTGCCGTGGCAACAGCTTTACACTCTGTACGACTCACATTTCCATGAGTTGCCTATAACATTTCGTTGCCGGTTTATTAGAATATTTAAGGTTCATCTGCCCATTTTGACAATTACTCCCTTTCAAGCAGTAGACGACATCTTCTGAAATTCTATATGGATTACATTTGTTATTTTTCTCCTTTACTTCATCTGATATCGTATCACAATGCTCAAACACATGTGAGAGAAGAGCACTGCTCAAAACCCACACTGTTCAGGGCTGTGAAAATGTTACCATTCCACGTATTTAGCTCTCACATCTCTGATCACTTTTTTCAAACTTTAGTTTTTTTTGTGGAATTACTTTACTGCCCATTTTGTGGAGTGGAAGCTCATCAGAGCCAGATGCCATTTATGCCAACGGCCTCCACAGAATATTTAAAATCTGTGATGCAGTTTTCGCAATCTCTCACTGAGATCCACGAGTCTAGGTGTGGGTCAGAGTGCGTGGCCACACTATCTCTCACTGAGATCCACGAGTCCAGGTGTGGGTCAGAGTGCGTGGCCACACTATCTCTCACTGAGATCCACGAGTCTAGGTGTGGGTCAGAGTGCGTGGCCACGCAATCTCTCACTGAGATTCACGAGTCCAGGTGTGGGTCAGAGTGCGTGGCCACGCTATCTCTCACTGAGATCCACGAGTCCAGGTGTGGGTCAGAGTGCGTGGCCACACTATCTCTCACTGAGATCCACGAGTCTAGGTGTGGGTCAGAGTGCGTGGCCACACTATCTCTCACTGAGATCCACGAGTCCAGGTGTGAGTCAGAGTGCGTGGCCACGCAATCTCTCACTGAGATCCACGAGTCCAGGTGTGGGTCAGAGTGCGTGGCCACACTATCTCTCACTGAGATCCACGAGTCCAGGTGTGAGTCAGAGTGCGTGGCTACGCTATCTCTCACTGAGATTCACGAGTCCAGGTGTGGGTCAGAGTGCGTGGCCACACTATCTCTCACTGAGATCCACGAGTCCAGGTGTGAGTCAGAGTGCGTGGCCACGCTATCTCTCACTGAGATTCACTAGTCAGATGTGGAGTCAGAGTGTGGCCACACTATCTCATGAGATCCACGAGTCCGTGTGAGTCAGAGTGCGTGGCCACGCTATCACTGGCTTCTTCACAATCATATCAGAAATATGAAAAGTGTTGATAACATTCAGAACGCGAGTTTAATGGATCGATCAATGAATTATGAATTTAATGGATCAATGAACGCTGAGTTTAATGGATCATTGAACGCTGAGTTTAATGGATCATTGAACGCTGAGTTTAATGGATCATTGAACGCTGAGTTTAATGGATCATGAACGCTGAGATTAATGGATCACTGAACGCTGAGATTAATGGATCACTGAACGCTGAGATTAATGGATCACTGAACACTGAGTTTAATGGATCACTGAACGCTGAGATTAATGGATCACTGAACGCTGAGATTAATGGATCACTGAACGCTGAGATTAATGGATCACTGAACGCTGAGATTAATGGATGACTGAACGCTGAGTTTTATGTCCAAAAATTTCTCTAGTTTTTATCGTTCTCAACGAAGGCTTCAACTTCCTTATGAATCAAGACATTCATTTGGCCTCGCATCTTGAATAAAACTTCTGTTTCAGATATCTTACAAATTTGCTGATGACATTTTGTTCTCTCCTGGAAGGTGTTTCAATCCTGAGAAGTTGTGGAGCTCTTGAAGAGGTTCTATTTTTCCTTTCTTCCTTTAGTGTGTGTGTGTGTGTTCCCTTTCTTCCTTTAGTGTGTGTGTTTCCTTTCTTCCTTTAGTGTGTGTGTGTGTGTCCCTTTCTTCCTTTAGTGTGTGTATGTGTGTGTTCCCTTTCTTCCTTTAGTGTTCCCTTTTTTCTTTTAGAATGTGTTCCCTTTCTTCCTTTAGTGTTTCCTTTCTTCCTTTAGTGTTACCTTTCTTCCTTTAGAATGTATTACCTTTCTTCCTTTAGAAGGCATTCCCTTTCTTCCTTTAGAATGTCTTACCTTTTTTTCTTTAGAATGTATTACCTTTCTTTTTTTAGAATGTATTACCTTTCTTCCTTTAAATGTATTACCTTTCTTTCTTTAGAATGTATTACCTTTCTTCCTTTAGAATGCATTCCTTTCTTTCTTTAGAATGTATTACCTTTCTTTCTTTAGAATGTATTACCTTTCTTCTTTAGAATGCATTCCTTTCTTTCTTTAGAATGTATTACCTTTCTTTCTTTAGAATGCATTCCCTTTCTTTCTTTAGAATGTATTACCTTTCTTCCTTTAGAAGGCATTCCCTTTCTTCCTTTAGAATGTCTTACGTTTTTTTCTTTAGAATGTATTACCTTTCTTTCTTTAGAATGTATTACCTTTCTTTCTTTACAATGTATTACCTTTCTTTCTTTAGAATGTATTACCTTTCTTCCTTTAGAATGCATTACCTTTCTTTCTTTAGAATGTATTACCTTTCTTTCTTTAGAATGTATTACCTTTCTTTCTTTAGAATGCATTCCCTTTCTTTCTTTAGAATGTATTACCTTTCTTTCTTTAGAATGCATTCCCTTTCTTTCTTTAGAATGTATTACCTTTCTTTCTTTAGAATGTATTACCTTTCTTTCTTTAGAATGTATTACCTTTCTTTCTTTAGAATGTATTACCTTTCTTTCTTTAGAATGTATTACCTTTCTTTCTTTAGAATGTATTACCTTTCTTTCTTTAGAATGTATTACCTTTCTTTCTTTAGAATGCATTACCTTTCTTTCTTTAGAATGTATTACCTTTCTTTCTTTAGAATGTGTACCCAACTGTTTTGAGTGTATGAAACACTTTTTCAACCGCACAGTTTTTTCAGCCTCACACGATAAAAGTTATAATTTTAAGCACCGTTAATTAAGAAAATACATGACAAAAAAATTAATAATGAATTCAGTAATGTTTAGCAGAATTCTTGGAATAACTCAAAGTGGCCTCCCAGGGGTCCGCGGCCCCCAGGGTGGGAACCACTGCTTTACAGGAAGTGGTGTTCTCTTTATAATTTTCAAAATTTCACTTTTTTTTTAACGGTACGGGTCACAGGTGCTCCCCCTCTTGTGTCAGTGGTTAGATTTGTGGCTCCTTTTCTCCCCCAGTAAAATCCTCTTTAATTTCTTCACAACGTTTAGTTTGTTGAAAATTAGTTTTTTTTTTTTTGGTATCCTCACGACAATTTGCTTTGTGCTGTTCAGATCTGTGTCTCTTGTTTGTGTCTCAGGTCTGTGTCTCAGGTCTGTGTCTCAGGTCTGTGTCTCAGGTCTGTGTCTCAGGTCTGTAGCTCAGGTCTGTGGCTCAGGTCTGTGGCTCAGGTCTGTGACTCAGGTCTGTAGCTCAGGTCTGTAGCTCAGGTCTGTAGCTCAGGTCTGTGGCTCAGGTCTGTGGCTCAGGTCTGTGGCTCAGGTCTGTAGCTCAGGTCTGTGGCTCAGGTCTGGTATCAAGAGAGTGTTCCACTTTACTTAAAGAAAACGGGAATTGAACAAAAAAAATCGATTTAAAAAACTGACATAGTGAAATGAGAGGTAGTTTGCCCTCAATGTTGGAGTCTTCTGGGGTCATTAGTGACGGGAGCGTCACACCCAGGGTTGTTGGAGTGTACTGGTGGCACTAGTGACGTGAGCGTCACATCCAGGGTTGGTGGAGTCTGCTGGTGGCACTAGTGAAGCCATCATTTGTCTGCTGTCCTGCCACAGCAGTAATATCCTGCCTCTGGCAACATGTCCCACTACGGGGTTATCGTCCTTCGTACATACTCTACTAAGTTATCTTGTATTTTGGGACTGGCGCCGCAGTTCCTACTACATAGCTGTCGCAAGGCACCTGCTACACAGTTGTCGCAAGCTACGCACCTGCTACAGTTGTTGCAAGCTACGCACCTGCTACACAGTTGTTGCAAGCTACGCACCTGCTACACAGTTGTTGCAAGCTACGCACCTGCTACACAGTTGTCGTAAGCTACGCACCTGCTACACAGTTGTCGTAAGCTAAGCACCAGCTAAAGATAATAATAATAATAATAATAATAATAATAATAATAATAATAATAGCATCAACATCGTACCTCAGATATCAGATACAAAATTATGCATCAGGAATCTGGATTACTATTACATTCATGGGGAAGCGCTAGACCCATAGGGAAAAAATCTCCTGAGGAATGGGAGGTTATCATAGTAGGTCCAATTCCTTGGATCAAAGCCACCAACCAGAATCTAGGAACCTCCCTCGAGTCCAGCAACCGATATGATATATAATGTTATAAATAACATGCAGTAACAGCCTGGCTGATCAGGCCTCGAACCAGGCCGCGGGACCGTTAACCCCATCTTCCAGGTATTTAATACCAACAAACTGATGAGTAAGACTTAAGAATATTTTTGTCTAAATGTTTCGTCTGAGCAGCAGGATTCTTCAGTTGAATACAGGCGATTACAACAGTGGAGTGGCACACGAGTCTTACTCATGTATTGGGAAGCGGTGTAGCCTGAAGCAACAGTCACGGGTGGTAGAGTCTGCAGAGGTCACAAGCAACACACACACACACACACACACACACACACACACACACACACACACACACACACACACACACACCTCCTGGAGCCAAGAGAGTGCACCTAGTAGCGACCAGCAGAGGCGGAGCCATGAGCTATGAAACGACCCCTGCAACTACATATATTTGAGTACAGGAGATGTTTACATGCTTTTTTTTTTGCTTAAGTTCCCCTCGAACGATGCATCGTGATTTAAACCTTTAAGCATCTGGTACAGAATTATCATTTTGTATCGGGCACCGGTGCAGGTTCTGGATCATCTAGGCCTAGTAATCTTGGATGTCACTGGAACGATACTTATATTAAGCCTCCTGTGATCAATGTCATTCTGGATCGTTATGATGATACGTCATTACGATATCTCCACTCGTCAGTCTTAAGTTATAATCCTGCCTTAGGATAGTCATTCAACCTGAGTAGTAAACTTTACAGTGTTAATGAGTTTCCGGCACCTGGCACTAGTATTGTGAATCTGAGACAACGATCATTTTTATATTCTATGTATTCTTATTTCCTCTTTCTCCGATTCTCCCTCTCCCATCCTTTCTCATCCTCTATCCTCACCCCTCCCATCCTCTCCTGTGTTGTGTGTTTGTGGAAGAGAATGGGAGAGGGGGGGGGTGACTGTTACTCCTGCAGCGGACATGACAAGGTCACTGTACCTCAGACTCCTCTCACTCGCCAGCAAGTCATTCTACCTCGGGCACCGGACGTGATTCTCTGTATCTGACCTCGCATTCTACTGCGTCATTCTTCCCCAGGTTACCGACGCCTGCATGTCATTCTACTTCAGGCACTGAGCTTCGAAATCTCTCGCTACTGCGTACTCCCTTCAGGGAGTGATAGAGGGAAGGGATCTTGATGCTAGAACTGAAACTTTCCTCTCCCCTTCATCGGACCAAACTTGCTTCCTTCATATTTAAATAAGATATAATAGTCAGGGATATATAATAAAAAAATAATTAGGATATTTTTATATAATAAGTGAAAAGGTGGAAATCAACACAGGGATAAAAGTTTCAGCAAGATTCGTCCTTCTAGGTCAGAAACAGTTCAAGGTTATATATATATATATATATATATATATATATATATATATATATATATATATATATATATATATATATATTATTACCCCTTAGGTAATACTCGGAAGACCCGCTCCTTCCTTCGGGAAATATCTAACACCTCTTCCATTCCTTGAGTATTACTCTGACACTTGTTCCATTCCTCTACTACGCTCTAGTTACCCCCTACCCTAAAAACTCCCTTTTAAAATCCCCTCATCCCCCTCGCCCTCTCCGCCAATCTCCTGTCTGATGTAGTTCCTTCAACCCACCACCATCCTGCATTATCATGTGTACCAGCCAGGTTAAAAAAAATATATCAGTAAATCCCTTGGGTACACTTCATTCTCCTCCTCTTCCTTTATATTTCCCTCCGCTCCTCTCCTCTCTCTCTCTCTCTCTCTCTCTCTCTCTCTCTCTCTCTCTCTCTCTCGTTTAATTCGATGCGTTCACCCTCCTGACAGTGCTAGACGAGAGAGTCTTTACCAAAATAATCTTAATCTCAGGATGTTCTCCTCTCATTAGACTAGTATTTTAGCCAAGCTGAGTAAATTTCTCTCCATATATGGACTTGCATATATCCTCATTTTGTGTAGAAAAAAAATGCTTTGTAAAACTATTCGTTAATTTGATTATACAGAAAGTGAGGCTAATTTACTCCCCAGTAGTATTAGCCTTCAAATGGCTTTCAGCCGGCTTGAATTCCTCTCCTGTATAGCCGGATCCTATTGCACTTCTCTTTAGCTAAATTAAATTCCAGACCTGCTTAGCTAGTTTGACATTGCAGAGCTCAAATTCCACCTGTACTCGTGTTGGTATAGAGGAAAACAGAACAGCCCCTGGGCTAGGAATGCGAAACACATGTAGTACAGCGCTAAGCCCTAAATAAAAAAAATGGTAAGAAAATTCTCGCCTAATAAATAATGAGCGGGTCTGCTACAGGTGTTACACATTCGCTAGACTCCGGCGCTCATACGCGCTTTACTGGTATGTCAGAGTAGTTTTTTTTTATTCATGTATTAATTTGAGCTAGTTGTTTATTTTTAGAATAGAAAAAAAAGAGGGGGGGAAAATGCAGTTAGGTTACGGAGGTTCGAGCCTCCACCGCTTCAGTGCACTTCGTGACACACAGGGGGTTTAACCCTTGAGATAAAACATACTACTAATAATAAAGGCTTTTGGAGAATTTTGTTAAATTTTTGTCAACCTTAGATGTATGAAACAAGAAAACTTGTAGAAAAAGTTTTCCTTGACATGATGCTTCACTATGTAGAGCTTTACCTTTATACCTTTGATATACATTTGATGAGTTTCGAGAGTCTTGCTACTCTCGGAACCTGGCCATGGGCCAGGCTTGTCAGATGCTAGCCTGGTCAACCAGGCTGTTGCTGCTGGAGGCCCTCTGCCCCCACAGCTTTATCAAGCTTCACACAGGGCGAAACGATATCTCAGTAAATGCTTATTCTGCACCTTGTCTGTCGTCATGCTTGTCGGCAAAAAGCCATTTTATCAGAACCTCGCGAGTCCTGATATTAATTTAACGTTTCTTCATTTTTAATCATTTTTATTGCATTTTAATTGAGTCTTCCTGTGTGCATAGCTTCGCTTGGCTCGTCTCGACCCTTTTCGTTCTTATGGATTCTGAGAAGTACTTAACTTGGCTCGTCTAAGTTTAGCTCCATTTTTCTTAATAGTTAAGCAACTTCTATACGTAGTTCATCGTTCTCTTTTATATTCTATTAGAAAGAGAACTTTCTATATTGTAAGGTAGGTAGGTAGTTTGAAATATGAAGATCATTCAACACATAAGAAAACCAAAAAGTCACAAAGGTAAAGATACTACCTGGCTGAAGTCTACCTGGAGTCTGTTTCGGGGGTCACCACCCCTGCGAGCTCGGTCCCAGATCAGACCTTCTGGTTGCTGGCCTCACTGACCAGGCTTGTTGGTGCCAGCCGCACGACGTCCAAGGTGTGCACCACAGACCGGTTGTTCAGTAAATAAACTCATTTCCTCTTGAAAACAGCCAGTGATTTGTTTCTAATTTCTCTTACGCACGAAGGGAGCGTGTTGTGTGTTGGTCCCTTTACACTTACTGAGCTCTCTCTGGAGATTTTTGCACCATCTTCCAATCCTCTTGCTTTCCTATGGAGTGATTTCAGTATGCAGATTTGGGACCACTCTATCCAGAATCTTCCAAGCGAAAATTATGATTCAGCTTTCTCGCCTACGCTCCAAGGGAGGTACAGTTCAAGGTATTTCAAACGTTCTTAGTAGTTCATATGCTTGACAGAATTTATGTGGTATAAAATCACATTAAATTGTTTGTGTTAAAGACTTCTGTAAGTACCCAATAATACCCACAGACTTCCCTTCTCACCACGATGACAGTGAAAAAACCTAGCCGAAGACAAACTGTTAAAATGCATTTCACGGTCAGCTGAACGTAACAAGATGAAAGGTCACACAAGATGAAAGGTCACACACACATGACCTGCTGAATTTCTGCAATAAACACACCCTAAGCCAGAAGATAGTGGAGCCAACAAGACTGGAGAACACACTTGACCTTATTTTCACAAATAATGAAACTTGGTAAGAAACATAATATCAAAAACAACTAATTCTGATCACAATCTAATCGAAATCCAGCCTTACATGCACAGGGGTCCTGATCAGCAAAATGCATACATCAAGAACATCAACTGGGACCAGGTGAACCATGTCCTAAATGAAACATGTTGGGAAGATATCTTAAATAACAGGGATCAAAACCAGTGCCTTATAAAGATCAAATTCCTGTTAGCTGAAGTATGTTGAAGGCATATTCCCATAAGAAAAAAGAAGAGAAGAAAACTGGAGAAGACGCTCCCTCTACAGGAGAAGACGAAGAATAACTGAGCTCCTCAAGAATGCTAGATTATCTGAAACACGGAAGGAAGCGCTAACCAGGGATGTGGAAAATATTGAAGGACTCATACAGGATCCAGGAGAGAGAAGAGGAGCTTAAAGCTATTAGTGAAATTGAAAGAAATTCGAAATATTTCTTTTCATATGCCAAAACCCAGGCAAAAACCACATCTAGTATAGGGATCCTGCTCAGGCAAGACGGATCCTACACAGATGACAACAAAGAAATGAGTGAGATACTGAAATCTCAATATGACTCTGTGTTCAGTGAACCACTAATCCGTCTAAAGACAGACAATCCAAATAATTTTTTCATGAAGGAGCCTCAAAACCCTGTCAATGTATGCCAAATTTCTGACATAACCCTAAATCCACTAGACTTTGAGAAAGGCATCGACGACATGCCCATGCACTCAACCCCAGGCCTAGACTCTTGGAACTCTGTGTTCATTAAGAACTGCAAGAAACCCCTCTCACGGGCTTTAAGTATGCTATGGGGAAGGAACATAGATTCTACAGTCGCTAAAAACAACGTATATAGCCCCACTCCATAAAGTTGGCAGCAAAGCAATAGCTAAGAACTATAGACCAATAGCTCTAACGTCCCACATCATAAAAATCTTTGAAAGAGTTCTAAGAAGCAGGATTGCAAACCACTTGGATTCCCAACAATTGCACAATCCAGGGCAACAAGGGTTCAGAACAGGTCGCTCCTGCCTCTCGCAGTTACTGGACTTCTATGATATGGTCTTGGATGCACTGGAAAACAAAGAGAATGCAGATGCAGTATACACAGATTTTGCAAAAGCCTTTGACAAGTGCGATCATGGTGTAATAGCACACAAAATGCGTGCTAAAGGAATAACTGGAAAAGCTGGCAGATGGATCTTCAACTTTCTAACCAATCGAACACAAAGTAGTGGCAAACAGAGTTAAATCGGAAGCTGCCAAAGTGAAGAGCTCTGTTCCACAAGGCACGGTACTCGCCCTATCCTGTTCCTCATCCTCATATCAGACATAGACAGAGATGTAAACCATAGCACCGTATTATCCTTTGCAGACGATACAGGATCTGCATGAGAGTGTCATCCATTGAGGACACGGCAAATCTCCAAGAAGATATAAACCAAGTTTTCCAATGGGCAACAGAGAACAATATGATCATCAATGAAGACAAATTCCAACTACTCCGTTATGAAAAACTGGAGGAAATAATAGCTAGGACTGAGTATATGTTACAAAATGACACGATATCTATTAGTAATAGACATTTCCAGTGAACACTAGAAAGGATAGCCCTTCTAGCATCCAGCCTGTTACTGGGCTTTTGCAACAAAGTCAGTATCCTGGTTCAGTTATCCAGCATATTCAATAAGCTTCAAGAGGATTACAACTAGTAGGATACTAACCAAAGCATAAAATTTAATATGTTTATTAAACAAGTTAGTGTCTAGGGTTTCAAAGTAAATATATGTACATATGATAAGGATGTTCATTAAGTTATGAATTAGGAGGGTAGCTCCTACACTGC
The DNA here is from genome assembly GCA_009830355.1 of Cherax destructor. NCBI lineage: Eukaryota > Metazoa > Arthropoda > Malacostraca > Decapoda > Parastacidae > Cherax > Cherax destructor. The sequence goes on along the minus strand of WNWK01000099.1, from coordinate 626,050 downwards.
TCTCATATACAATAAGACTGTGCTGAGGACACATATATATAAATGACTCAGAAGTGCCATCAGGTACAATGTCAGTAATTACAATAATGCAGATATATACAAATATGAATAAATGTGTGTATGAGTGAGCTCCAGGTAACTAAGACTCGACTCAACCAGTGTTCGACTGAACTTCTCATAAGCTAGCTTCTCTAACAAACTGACAATCAGAACAATTTGATTGACCAGTAAAATGACCCATTCGCAGAACAGCAATATAACAAGCAACAGCAACAAAGCGTCAGGAACCAGGAGATAGAAAATCGATAGATCAATAGATCCTCCAAAAGAGTCACAAAACTCCTTTACTACTGAAGCTAGGTTCAGCATAAACAATCCCAGACTGTGATGGTGCACAGATGCCTTATCGAAGTAGGTCCAGAGCTATAGCTAGAGACCTGAGTTGTATCACGTGTCAATGATGCACAAACAGAAAAACTTGACAATCACTCTAAGTCCATCCTAACTTTGAAAGAGTTCACAGAACGTTGAAAGCTATGTTTCTCTCACACGAATATACTCACCAACCAGGTCTAAATGTCAGAAACAAGTAGAAATAGGGCCGAGGTGTTGGACTCGACGATGGTCAGCAGGCCAGAGAAGAGAGAGAGAGAGAGAGAAGAGAGATGCAAAGCCAACCACAGCTCAGGTGTGGTCAGCACATGCTCTAACAGCAACTAGATCAGTGACTAACAGTATAACCAAGCAAGTAGTAACAAGCAGTAGTCATAATCTGTAGCTTGCCAACTCCCGGTTCCACTACCACTAGAGCCAATATAAGATGTTACATCCTACCAATAAATATGCAGTCAAATAAAGTCCAAATAATATCTTAGCAGATATTAAGATTTAGCTATTATCCCGAGAAAATTCAAGCAATATAAAAAGTTTTAAGGAAAGAAAATATGACATCAATCACATATAAACAGATATATATAACTGAGGCCCAATTTGGGGTCTGAGTATACTACAAATTCAAATCACACAAAAGAGCGGAAAAATAATGTGAAGGACTTGGGAGAGATAATGTCTGAGAATCTCACCTTCAAGGATCACAACAGTGCCACTATCACATCTGCGACTGCGAGGAGGATGATAGGATGGATAATGAAAACATGGTGGTGCAGAGACAAGACATGCCAAGCCAATGATGATCCTTTTTAAATCACTTGTTCTCTCTTGGCTGGAATACTGCTGTACATTAACATCTCAATTCAAGGCAGGTGAAATTGCAGATCTAGAGAATATATAGAGAACCTTTACTGCACATTTAAGTTCCATCAAACACCTTAAGTACTGGGAACGTTTAGAAGCACTGGAGTGCAGGCAAGAGAGATACATCATAATCTACACCTGCAAAATCCTAGTGACTGGTGCCTAATCTGTACACAGAAATCACTCCCTACGAAAGCAAAAGACCTGACAGGCGATGCAAGCGCCATTAGTGCACTAAGAGAAAACACAAAAGTGTCTGAGGCCCAAGACTGTTCAACAGCCTCCCACCATCCATAAAGGGAATTAACAATAGACCCCTGGTTGTCTTCAAGAGGGAGCTGGACAGATACCTAAAGTCAGTGCCGGAACAGCCGGGCTGTGGTTCGTACGTTGGACTACGTGCAACCAGAAGTAACAGCCTAGTTGATCAGGCCCTGATCCACTGGGAGGCCTGGTCTTGGACCGGGCTGCAGGGGCGTTGATCCCTGGAATACCCTCCAGGTAGACTCCAGGTAGATACACCGGGCGGTGCAAAACTAATATCTAGGGTGTATGCATCAACGTAACGATTCCTGTCGGAGGGAGGAGGGGAAAAACATTCACTACCTGCGTAATTTATTTTACTTCTGTTGGACTTATCTGTGTAAGTGATCCATGATGTCAGTGTATGGAAGAAGCGTACTATAGTGAGCTAATATAGTAGCTTTTGTCTCGGCATCTGGCCGTTCATTTCCCGGGACACTAATATGGTCCATGCACTAATAGAACTCCAGATCTTAGTGCCGCACGAACTTGACTTATCAGCTACCATCTGCTACTTTCTCGTGGCCTTTCTTGCTACAGACCTACACGAAGTCCTCTCTTATTGCGGTATAACACGATACCCCCTGCTCACTCATGGTCTTTTGTTTTATTACTGTTGTGTACCCCGCCCACAAACACTCATAATTTGCGAGTGTCTCCGGCAGCTCTACAAGATGTTTGTTATCTCCTGTATTCATAAAGAGAGCTTTCCTTCAAATACATTCAACTCGCACATCTTATATCATTACTTTTGTCTTTCCTTTTATTTTGAAACAATACTTTTTTTTTACACTTCAAGTGTATCTTTGGTCGTGAAAGTTAGCTTTCCAAGATTCTGGACACAAAGGCGTACCGCTGACGGTACTGAACCAAAGGCACCGGTGCAAAGCAACCTTGTGACAACCTTCAGCTCTGTCTATAGCTTAACAACCTCCATATGTACCTGTTTATTTTAATTTCTCCAAGAATTTACCTTTGTGTGTGTGTGCGTGTGTGCTGTGTGCGTGTGTGTGTGTGGTGTGTGTGTGTGTGTGTGTGTGTGTGTGTGTGTGTGTGTGTGTACTCACCTATTTGTACTCACCTATTGTGGTTGCAGGGGTCGAGACTCAGCTCCTGGCCCCGCCTTTTCACTGATCGCTACTGGTGTGTGTCATGATTTATATTCAACATTCATGGACTTGTATAAATTCCCTCTTTCTCATGGAAATCGAATCGATTTCAGATTCCCACATACCAATTCCACTTAATTGCTCCTCATGTCAAATGTGTTTGTGTGTGTGGACCACTGCTGGTGCCTATTATTGTGCTATGTGCCTATTACTGTGCTGTGTGCCTATTTGCTTTCAGTTATGGGAATTTTGTTTTACGCTTCGTGTCCACAAAATGGCTGCCTGGGCAACATTCGGAGCTGTTACGGTTAGTTAGTAGTATAATTTTCTCCATCCCACAGCAGGAGTAGTGCGGGTGAATATGTCGATTTTATATTTTATTTCGCGTAGTTGCAAATGGGTTCCATTCAGTCTCACTTTCAGTTCATTTTCGTTTCGTTATCAGTGAAAGCAAAGAATTTTTTTGTTATACATATAAACTTTGTTTCCTTGCAAGTTCGTTTGTTAATTAACTAGTTAACGTATCTTGTCATATTACGAGACTGGTTGTCCAAAGATATTCGGTAAGCTTCAAAACGTAATAAAAACAACTGCCTTGTGACCCTTCAATAAGGACCCTTCATCCTAGTAAAGGGATCTTAATAATAATAGCAATAATAATGATAATCAAAATAATAATAACTAATCAAAATAATAACAACTAATCAAAATAATAATACTTCATTGTGACGTTCATGGAGTTTACCAATATACGAGTATTAATTCTCCCTTCATTAGCGATCATTTGTTTCCACCCCAACATTCTCCACGCTTCCTCTCTCTTCTCCACTAATCTATCCCTTTTTCTCCTTTCCTCCATCCCTCTCTGCTTCTCATTTAGCGTCGTCGTGCGTCTCCTCCTGCACACGCTACGCCCTCAAGACAAGCACCACTGAAGAGCTTCGTCTAATAGCCTTAATTTTTGCATTTATCACACCAATTTATCATACCAAAGTAATAAATGTAGATTCTGAGTTTCTACTAGAGAACTCTTCTTGATGCTGGTGAAGGCTCTTGATTCAAGGAAATGGAGTCACCTCTCCCAGGTTTATGTAACCTAACCTAACCAATAAAAAAAAGAACACAGTATATCTAGTAACAGATTAAGTCGTAAGAAAAGTAACGTAATAGTGCGAGAACAGGTTGACTTTTGATGTACCTGTGTCAACGTTTTGTGAATTACTGCCCATGAAGCCCGGTCTGAGACCAGGTTTCATTGTTGACTGCCTGGTCAACCAAGCTGTTTCTACTAGTGATCCCGCAGGCCTTCGTAATCATCACAACCTCACTGATATGATACTTTCAGTAGACAGTGAGAAAGATTTCTCTGAAAAAAAACTTTTAATACAACTCATCATCTTACCTCCCAGAACCACTTAGCATGCCGGACAACAACTTACCACCTCCCAGAACCACTTAGCATGCCAAACAACAACTTACCACCTCCCAGAACCACTTAGCATGCCAAACAACAACTTACCACCTCCCAGAACCACTTAGCATACCCTACATCTCATCAACTTACCGCCAGAACTTCTCGGCAAACCTCGCAACTCTTCACTTTATTACCAAAATACTTAGCACATCACACAACTCCCCACCCCCACACTGCATCACCTAACCAACATCTGACGAAACAAGATGTACTTGCTTCTCAAGCTGATTGTGTTAAGTGCTGGTTAGTGTGGTGGTCCCGGGGTACTTAACAACACATAAAGAAACCATTAGAGACGGGGAATACTGCTGTTTTAGCCTCAAGTGTCGGTAAATTGGACGATATATACCATTACCGGCAAATTGTGTCCGCAAAATGAAATCTCTCGTGGGAAAATCGACCGGCGACCGCCTGGACGCCTGCTTGGGATGGAGGGCATGACAGTGCTATGTGCACGAAGACATAAGTATGCAAAGCAAGTCTTTATTAAGAAAGAGAGAGAGAGGAGAGAGGGAGAGAGGGCAGCCAGATGTAGAAGGGAAGGAACAGCATGAAAGCTACGCGACTCTAGGAAAAAAAAAAGGAAGCAAGGGAAGGAGGAGGAAGACAGGGATGCAGAAGTCGATATATGGAAGTGAGGACAGGAGAGAGGAAGATAAGAATTAAGAGAGAAAAGGAAGGAGAAAATAAGGAAGGCAGTGAGCGGAGGAAAAAGGCAAGAGAAAATCGAAAGGCAGAGACCAGAATGGAAATGCACGGAACGTCAAGAGGAGGGGAACGAAAAGGAAGGTAAAGTCGAGGGAAGGAAAAGTACGAAAGGAGGTGAGGAGGAAAGTAGTTCGGGAGGAAGGCAAGTCAAAAGGTAAGGCAGGAGGAAGGTAAGGCAAGAAAAAGAAGAGCAGGGCAAGACAGAAGGAAGACAGGAAAGGAGGAAAGCAGGACAGGAGGAAAGCAAGACAGGAGGAAGGCAGGACAGGAGGAAGGCAGAACAGGAGGAAGGCAGAACAGGAGGAAGGCAGGACAGGAGAAAAGCAAGACAGGAGGAAGGCAGGACAGGAGGAAGGCAGAACAGGAGGAAGGCAGAACAGGAGGAAGGCAGGACAGGAGGAAAGCAGAACAGGAGGAAGGCAGGACAGGAGGAAAGCAGGACAGGAGGAAGGCAGGACAGGAGGAAAGCAGAACAGGAGGAAGGCAGGACAGGAGGAAAGCAGGACAGGAGGAAGGCAGGACAGGAGGAAGGCAGGACAGAAGGAAGGCAGGACAGGAGGAAAGCAGGACAGGAGGAAGACAGGACAGGAGGAAAGCAGGACAGGAGGAAGACAGGACAGGAGGAAGGCAGGACAGAGGAAGACATGACAAGAGGAAGGCAGGACAGAAGGCAGGACAGGAGGAAAGCAGGACAGGAGGAAGGCAGGACAGAAGGAAGGCAGGACAGGAGGAAAGCAGGACAGGAGGAAGATAGGACAGAGGAAGACAGGACAAGAGGAAGGCAGGACAGGAGGAAGAAACGAAGGATAGGAGAGAGGAAGCGAGGTTTCATTCACTTTCCTTCGTTGTCTGGAAGCTGGGCTGAAGAATACAACATTAAATAATAAAAAGAAAATGTGCACACACTAGTACTTGCACATGAGCGGATAAAAAAATGCACGAAAAAGTATCACACTAACACACACACACACACACACACACACACACACACACACACACACACACACACACACACATCTGAGACAAAAAAAACTGTTTACTTACTGGCTTTAGTCACGCTTCCATTTGTTTTTGTTTTTATAGCTGACTGACTTTTTCCTCAGCAACACAAAACACGTCTATTAACTTCCCCCTAAAGAAGGTTCACTCACCACCATGTTTGAGGGTAGTTTCTCTCACCCTGCTCCACCTACCACTCACCCCCAACACTCTCTTCCCTCCTTCTCTTCCTTACCTCCTCCTTTTCCTTACCTCCTCCTCTCCCTTACCTCCTCTTCTCCCTTACCTCCTCCTCTCCCTTTCTTTGTTCCCTCCTCCCTCCCTCCTTCCTTCTCTCCCTCCTTCCTTCCCTCTCTCCCTCCCTCCTTTCCTCCATCCTTTCTCCCCTCCCTCCTCCGAAAGAAACCATCCTTTTCCAGAAAAAAAAGTTTCCCTAAATGGCAGTTGAAAACACTATTTCTACAAACTTAGTCATCTGGAATGGTAATGACATACCAGTGGTTGGCTAATGACGTCCAGAATTTGAGTGTAAATGTGAGACGGTGGGGGAAAAAATGTTCAAATAAGCTTGATAACTGGGAATTTGATCTAGGGAAAAAAAGAGAGGCGCAATGGTAATGCGGATTGAATGAATGGGAACCGAAGTGGAAATGAGCTGTGAAATGACGTAGATAAGGTAATGGGGACTGGAATGCAGAAGGGGATTGGAATCTTGGTACAGAGTGGAAGAAATATAAGCAGGAACTGGAAGAGAAAGCGATGGAATACATCAGACCTGGCAATGATGGTTTGAATAATTTAAAAAAAAAACTGAAATAAGTTGAGTTAAGAGTAACTGGGGTTGAGGTGACAGGAAGATGAGCTGGAATATGTTGAAATTGGTATAAAATACAGACAAACTGAAGACTATGACACATGTGCAACAGTTGGATATCTTAACTGTTGAAACGCTTATCATACACAGTAGGCTACTTCAGTTAAATACAGAGGCAGCTGGCGTAGTAGTGACATGAAAATAAAGTAATTAACCCATCAATCTTGGAGAAATAATATTCGTGGTGGCCAGTCCCTCTGGCTGGAGAACGAGTTCAGCTCCATGGAGCTGGTATGAATGTATAGAATAGAGGGTGTCTGTGGGTTCTGACTGGTTAGGTTAGTGATCCATGTCCAGTCATGTGTGGAATCCAGACTAGAAACTAGCCGCCTCATTCCTAGTTATCTGAATTAATTCTACGTACCTCAGTTCTCACAAGGGCAGTGAATGTTAACGGTTGTACTGTAGCTCTTTGGTGGTGGGATGTGCCAAGACCTCCACACACAGTCTTCTCAAAGGTACAAGGAATGCGCATTCAATAATACACTCGAAGTATTTACGTGGAAGGGTGATAGGCCATGGTACACCTGAGATACCTGTATGAGTCACGTACAACCCCTTAGTACTATAGCGAGAGAGAGACGTTTCGCGGTGATATCTAATTTGGGTTGTAATTTGTTATCGAAGGTTAGAATACTTCATTGCACATCTTCAGGATAAGTCATCACACACTATGTTTCGTGTGTGACTAAGGGTAGGTGCAGCCGGCTGGCTGGTCAGGGCTGGTACAAGTGCCTACTGCCTATTAGTGTAGGTAGTGAGAGGTAGTGTGGTTGCTAAGTTAAATTAATCTAACTCTAACTTAGCTTAAATACGTATAAGTAGCAGTGTATAGTACATTAGCCGATGGAGACTTCATTACTAGATTAAGACTTACAAATTAAAAGTATATAAAGAAATGTGGCACCCCTCTATAGGCAAAGAACTTTTTGGAGAAGATTTTCTTGTATTCGTTGTGATATTTATGGTTGATGAAACATTTCAGAATCATACTTTTCTGAAAAGTCTTATACATTCTAGATACACACACACACACACCTGTGTGTGTGTGTGTGTGTGTGTGTGTGTTTCTCTAGGGTTGCAGGGTCGAGACTCAGCTCCTGGCTGAGTCTCGACCCTGCAACCCAATTAGGTGAGTACACACACACACACACACACACACACACAATAGCAATATATTAAAACAATAATGTATATGAAAAACTTTGAATTGCAACTACATAATTGAAACGAAATCTAAATTTTAGGGTCAAAGAAATTCTCTCTCTGATTACCTGAGCTGCAGTTTGCTCAGGTTTTCCGATTAAAGTCGACAACTCATTAAAAATCTCAAACATTCTTTCGAAGTCATGTCGTGGTTTTTTCCTGGTCAAGCATAATATTTTGATCTGTGTGCTACTGAGATATTAAACTCTATGTTAGGCTGTTATTTCCAGTTCTTTTGTGTGTGTGTAATAAATAATATATAAATAAATATATATATATATATATATATATATATATATATATATATATATATATATATATATTCACAGGACATAAATATTCCCAAGATAATCACGCATGCAAAAATTTATACATGTAGTCATGCATACGGAAATATATACTCTAGCTATGGCAGCGCCATTTGCGAATGGGAAAGACTCGCTGCTCCAGCACCAAAGCCTACTGCCCCACTGGCCTACAAACAGTTAAGGTGGGATGGCCCCGTCGCTGAAAAGGTGCTTGCCAACATGCTTAGGGCTGTAACATCAGACAGGGAGACTGCCTGTCTCCAAGCTGTGAGCGCACATCACTCTGGGGACTTCAAACATGTCCCATTTCGGCAATGGGCACACGCCTCGACCCTAAGATCCTCTGTATTGCAATGGCTCTACGCCTCGCTGTCCTATTTCACACGGAATATACATGTATTTGCGGCGATGCGCAAGCCGACCAATATGGTCTACATGGTCTTAACTGTTCGAAAACCCAGGGCTGGCACGCAAGACACAATGATATCAACAACATCATAAAGAGAAGCCTTGCTACAGCTGGATGCTCAGCCGAGAGAGAGCCCCGATCACTAGCAGCCAACAATACTCACAACCCAGCAATGTGCCCTGATAGGATCCCCATCTTTCCTTGGAAGAATGTCAAGGTCTTAGCATGGGACTATACCTGCGTGTCGACGCTGGCTGACACCTACATCCATCACAGTGTCGGGCGACAGGGAGGAGCTGATGATCACTGGGAGGAGTACAAGATCGATAAGTACAGATACATAAGCCAACAGTATCAATTTGTATCAGTGGGATCAGAGACCTTAGGATCCTGGGAAAAAAACGCCACATGTTTCCTTAAAGATCTGGATTCCAGACTCATCGACACCACCAGGGAACCGAGGGCAGCCACTTTCATGTTCCAGAGCCTCAGCGTGGCCATCCAGAGGGAAAATGATTGCTGCATACTGGGCTCGCGTCCGGCTTCAGAGGATATGGAGGAGATTCATAATCCTTGATATATTGTACCAATGTATTCAAGTTTGTGTTTTTTTGTCAATGCAGTCTGTCTATAAATAAAGTTCACATAGAATACAGAATATAGGAAGTGATAGGAGAAGAAAATATTCAAACAGCTCCGGGGAGAACTTTGAGTTTTTCTTGAAGCACGTGTATTCTATTCTCCGAGGATAAGAGTTCCCAGTCCAGTTCCAGACGTGGTACCTCCCTTATAGTATGTATAATTATATATATATATATATATATATATATATATATATTATATATATATTATAATTATAATATATATATATATATATATATATATATATAAAATTTTTATATATATATATAATATATATATATATATATATATATATATATATATATATATATATATATATATATATATATATATATATATATATATATATATATATATATATATATATATTAATTTAAAATTAAGTCCTTTCTAAACTTTTGTCTTATACATTTAAAGACTTTTTTTCATTTATGTTAATATAAAAATTAATTACTATGTGCCAAAAGAACCTTAGGAAACTTACCTAACCTTATTGTATCAATCGCAATTTAATTTAGCCTAATCCAACTAAATATATTTTATATAAGTTTACAATAATTTAATAATAAAGAAACACAATGAAATTAATTTTTTCGTTAGATTCAGAATTATTTTTGCGAAATTATTGCATACACAAATTTTCGCTTGCCCTATTCGGCAAACAGTGCATTGCTATTTAAGGCAAAATAGCAAGTTTTACTTATTCGGCAACACACACACACACACACACATACACACACACATAATATATATATATATATATATATATATATATATATATATATATATATATATATATATATATATATATATATATATATATATCCATGGGGAAGTGGAACAGAATTCTTCCTCCGTAAGCCATGCGTGTCGTAAGAGTCGACTAAAATGCCGGGAGCAATGGGCTAGTAACCGCTTCTTCTGTATACATTACTAAAGTTAAAAAGAGAAACTTTTGTTTTTCTCTTTGGGCCACCCTGCCTTGGTGGGAAGCGGCCGATTTGTTGAAAGAAGATATATATATATATATATATATATATATATATATATATATATATATATATATATAGGGGATGGGGTCCACCTCAGGTGCAAATTGTGGGACCCATAGCCTCGGAGAAGTGGATAAAAGGCTTCAAGGAATAATATTTGGATTTCTTCCTGATGCCATTTGAATATTCCACTTCCCTACCACCCCATCTTTTCATTCTTTTTTACCAATAGGTATATTTTATTACATAATATAGTACAGAAGATTTAATATATATATATATATATATATATATATATATATATATATATATATATATATATATATATATATTACTGTGACCACGAACAAGTGGTATTGATCAATAACAACACTGCGACTATCCGAGGATTCGAACCCATGCTGGTTTGGCCCACCTCATGGTGAGCGAAAACCCATGACGCTCTAACCCACAGGACCACGCAATCCTACAAGAACCAAGCACCCAGCCTAGCTAGGTGTGTTACCCTTGGTCCGAGGACATACGGTAGTGTGGGTGCCTCTGAGCTAATTTCATTCTCCTCCCTGTTTGGTGTACTAGCCACAGCGAGCAGTATTTTATATTATTGTGACCACGAACAAGTGGTATTGTGCAATAACAACACACACACACACACAGTACAAACGGGCGAGTACAAACATTTTCTCCATAACTCTCATTGTTCATGCCACACCAAGGGAAGATAATTTAGCTGCAATTCACTTCGCCTCCCTTCCCCTGTTCGCTCTTTATTGTGTATCTCCTCTCCTTTCCTCTCTTGTGCTCTCTCTCTCCCTAGTGCTCTCACCCTCTCGCGACCCTATTCGCTTTTTATTTCTTCCTCTCTTTACTCCATCCCACAACCTGTCTCTCTCTCTCTCTTCTCTCTCTCTCTCTCTCTCTCTCTCTCTCTCTCTCTCTCTCTCCTCTCCACGTGCCCTTCGCCAGCTCCCTGAAGAACCTTGTCTGTTACAATCAATTATACATTGCTCCCTCCTCAATTATTCCTTCATTCCCATTGGTTGAAAATTCCCACTGACTTACTCTTAGTGCACACCTGGGACCTTTTTTCCCCTCACCTCCCTCACTTACCTTTCTATTCCTTTTAATTTCCCTTTCCTTTAATATTAATTTTGCTCCCTTCCTCCTTTTTCCTTTTTTTTTATTTTCCATTCTCTCTCTCACTTTCTTCCCCATTCTTTCTCATCCCTTCTGTTCTTTCTACCTTTCCACTCTCCCCTTTATTTTTCTTCAGTTCTCTTCCTCCCTTCAATTACCTATCCCCCACTTCCCTTTCCTTCTCTCCCTCTTTTTCTCCATCCTTCATGTCCTTCCCTTTACAAAGACAGTCTTCACTTGCTCTCTCTCTCTCTCTCTCTCTCTCTCTCTCTCTCTCTCTCTCTCTCTCTCTCCTTTCGTCTATCATCGTTTTCCGTGTTTTTATTTAATTTATTTTGCTATTGTTTGTTTCGTTTCAACGTACGGTAATAGATGACAAATACTTTATCCTCGCTTATAACAAACAACAACAGCTCTCCCTCCCTCTCTCTCCCTCTCTCTCTCTCTCTCTCTCTCTCTCTCTCTCTCTCTCTCTCTCTCTCTCTCTCTCTCTCTCCTTCGCTCTCTCGTTTCCTTTTCTGCTTGCCTGCCTACTCTACAACTTGCTTAACTGCCTACTCAATTGCCTACCTACCTATTACATAAGCAGGCAGGCAAGTAGCAGCAGAGGTCCAGGTGTCAACAACTTGGGGCCTCGACTTGGTGTCATCGAAGCTAGCGGCTCAGTAACAAGATAAAGGTATCAGTGGCTGGTACATGGTAAACACCGTCATTTATCATGCAAAAGCAGCAGGTCGGCAGCGGCCTCGTTAATCCACCTGCCACAGTCTCGCCCCTGCAGTTCATAGAGAACTGGGGACTGTCACACGGCCTTCCACGACCATCACCCAGTTCTCTCTGTCACCCATCAGTTATTTGCTGGTTTTAAAGCCTATACGCTGTAAATATCTTCTGTAACTGGCTTTCAGGTATCTTGTTCCCTAGCGATAAGTTGTATAATGCACTTGTAGAAATAAAGTTTATTATTAATATTATTATTGTTATTATTAAAAATTCTTACTGCCTGGACAACCTGGCAGTTGCTCCTAGCGGCATCACCACATGACGATTATTTTAATCCTTAAAATGGAGATTCAATCCAACATTTATTGTACTGTATGCATACACGGATACACATCACTCATTGTATATTATCCTGTCTCCATACAGTATAGCTTCTGGTTGGACCAACCTGCTTATGACGGGTGTGCGAGACAGCGGATCGCCAACAGCAAATGTCTGGCTGATCAGGCATAATCATTAAGGAAGACTGGACCCATCCAGTCTGCGAGGGTGGAAAAATCCTGGACACCAATCGCAGGAACCTGGAATCTACTTTGTGAGTGTTCCGAGGGTCAACACGGCCCGGTCCCAGACCTGGCCTTTCGGTGGATAACGTGATCAACCAGGCTGTTCGTGTAGCCAGCACCAAGTCCAATGCAAGCACCACAGTGGAGAAATACACACAATTATACAGAACAAGCCTTTATAAGAACAACGTTTCGCTCAAAGCAGTCTCTAAGTAGAGCCAAAGCTAGACTTTGTCACTACTGTTTTTAAGTTATGGAATCTGCAATTATACTTCTGATTAAATTAATTTAATTCTAAATTCGTGGACACGTACTGTAGCTTAATATTCTGACACCCTAACACTGTGTATACAAATCACACTGCAGACAGTAACGAAAGAATGACGGAAACACAGAATAAGATTTTATTATAGCGGTGTTTCGTTCTACACAGACTCTAAAGACAGCGAAATGTTGTCACAGTAATAGCATGCTCTTCGCCTGCCTCTTTTCTCCACTGCGTCTTAACCCTGACCAACAGGAAGTAACGGAGATAACCTAGAGTGCCATTGTAATGCCTGACACCTTGAATAGCGGCATCAAAACCTGGCCCCAAGGCAATAAAAACCTCCTCCAGTGTCATTGTAATGCCTGACCCCTTGAACAGCGGCATCAAAACCTGGCCCCAAGGCAGCAAGAACCTCCTTCAGTGTCATTGTAATGCCTGACCCCTTGAACAGCGGCATCAAAACCTGGCCCCAAGGCAACAAGAACCTCCTTCAGTGTCATTGTAATGCATACCTCCCCCATCCCCTCTATCCCTTCCAACAGCGGCATCAAACTCTGTGTTGATGGATTAACTCCCGTCGATAACATGATTGCACGACTTGGCCACAATGGGATACCCGCCGGTGGAGGCTTCGGTGCCGACACTAACAGTTTTATCAAACTGCGTAACTTGGGGAAAAATGGGCGAAGTAAGAGGTGGAGTAAGTAAGAGAGGGGATGGGGGGTCGAGGGCAGATGAGGGAGGAGGAGAGATGGAAAACAGAATAAAACAGGAGGTATGATGAGAGACGAGAGAGAGAGAGAGAGAGAGAGAGAGAGAGAGAGAGAGAGAGAGAGAGAGAGAGAGAGGAGAGAGAGAGAGGATGGAGGAGAGGTTCTCAGAGAGAGTAGAGGAGAACCTGCAGGGAGAGTGTCACCTGGAGAAGTTCTCTCCCGTCATGTCCTTTACCCTTTCTGGACCGCCTATGTCCCCACACCAATCCCTGTCCCCATGACCCTTGTCCTCCTACTCTACCCCATCTCCTTCCACACTCCCAACCCTGCCCTCATGAGCTGGGCCAAACTACTCACCCTGCACCACACTTCCTACTCCACACACACACACACACACACACACACACACACACACACTAGTAAATTTCAGGCATCAGTTAACTGTAATTGTTTCCCGGGTCACTGCCACCGCATGCTTGTCCATGATCAACCAAGACGTTGGTGCCCACCACACGCACCGCAACGTACCTTTGATATACCTTTGATGAGTTCCAAGAGTCTCACTACTCTCGTAGCCTGCCATGGGCCAGGTCCTCTGGTGCTAGCCTGGTCAACCAGGCTGTTGCTGTGGAGGCCCGCTACATATCCATCACAGCGTGGTTGATCTGGCACCTGGTGAAGAAACTTTTGTCCCGTGTCCTCTTGAAGATTTCTTCACTTGTTCCAGAAGTGTTACTGATATCTTCTGGTAAGATGTTGAATAGTCTGGGGCCACAAATGTTGATACAGTGTTTCCTTATTGTTCCAACCGCACCCCTGCACTTCACTGGATTTATTTTGCACTTCCTCACATATCTCTCGCTCCAGTATGTTGTTATGGCAGTTAATCCATAACAACATACTGGAGTACTTTTCAAGAATATATTATCAAGCATCTCTCCTCCGTTCCAATGAGTACATGTTCAAGACTTAATTAAGGCATTCCCAGTAATTTAAAGGATTTACTGGCTCTATGCGGCCGTAAACGATCTCTGTATTTGTTCAAGCTCTGATACTTCTGCCTTGAACGGGGCCGTCAACATTGAGCAATATTACAAATAAGGGAACACTAGCGATTTGAAAAGTGTCACCATTAGCATTATTTCCCATGTTTTAAAGGTTCTCAATACCCACCCCGTCATCCTCCTGGCTGTCGTGATCTTTGTATTATTATGTTGTTTGAAAGACCAGTGCACCACACCCCGGCTGGTCAGGAACTGACTTGAGGAACTTGATCAAATTCCCACTTGAAGATAGCCAGGAGTTTCCCGGAATCCCCCTTATGCTTGGAGGGAGGATGGTCAAAAGTCTTACGCTTATTAAGTTGTCTCTCAGTGCGCATGGCGTTCCTGCTTTTGTTAGGATGTGTTTCCACTGCCTGTCAAGCCTCTTGTTTTAATATGAAGTGATTCCAGTGTAAATGCTTGGCACTAATCCCAGAATAAAATTCAATTATATTTATAAAATAATTTTAAAAATCAGTTATAAAAGGAAGCTCTGCAAGTCACTAGCAGCTGTTAGGTGAAGCAAAATGTCTTTAGTATGTTATTTGTTTGTATACAGGAGCTGGAAGATATCAAGCTGAAGCTTTTAAAACGATACTAGCAGTATAATAATGTATGTAATGACGGGTTTTTATAGGAACGAAAATAATACACAATAATCACTAACAGCATTTTATGTCGGATAACGTAATGAAGATTTTGCTTGAGGATCAATTTCTTCAGTGTCTCTAAGGTTAGTTTTTTGAAGCAGATTTGCTATACTTTATTATAACTTAATATTCAGAAATAACAGGAATGGGTTTTTGCTCACAAGCTCTATGTTTTTCAACTGTTCCTCTCATCTTCATAATAGTTCTACTGAATAGATCATTATTTCTTTGTTGTAATGGAGCCAGTTTCAGAAAACTGAGTAAGCGCGGAACATGAGTGTAGAGAAATACGATACACAAGTATTTATAATCTTCCATCGGTATACAAAGAAAGGGGTTACTCCTGATAGAGTTGTTCCACAAACAATTCACATAAAATCCCCAAATACTGGCTACTTCCACCACACTCTTAAGATGAACACATTTGCCTCGCTCGCAATAAATGACAGAGGGTCAATAAAATGCAATACTTATTATTATTATGCGGCATCGTGAACCAGAAGGTCTCTCCCTGCAATATATCCCATGACAGAAACTTTTGCCTCACTACAAATATCACCAAAATTTCCAAAATTTACCGCTCACAAGCACTCTTATGAGTCCATCACGTTAAATATTTCACTGAGTCGCGTCAGATATCCCAGTGTCCAATACATCTGCCTAAAACACGTACAGCAAAACACCTATTCGAGTCGCAGTTAATTGAGTGTAAAGCTAATCGACTACAAGAGGATCATTAAGGCTACTTGTAACCCGTTTACTACAAGTCAAGAATGCTTCAAGCCCTAAATTAGTGACAAAAGTATAGTCTCTATATACATTGAGGTGCATATATGTCTTGATGTATGCAACATAAAGATTCACTGTATGCATTCCACATGCAATTGTGTTGAGCCACAGAATGCTCCCCAGCTTCCAGTTCGACCCTCAACAACAGGCGCCTACGAAGTCACTCCACCTCAGCGCTCACATTCCTGAACAACTCTCCAAAATCTAAAATGTTAAAACTTTCCTATATATTTCATGATTGGAATTTCCTACCTCATAAATATTGATGCAAAACGCCCAAAACCATTGACATATACATTTCCACTTCTAGGTAACCATTACTTCGTTTTGAAAAAAATCACTGTTTTTATGGTCGTAAAATGTTGCCCAGGTCTCTGAGATGCGTGCATCAAAAAAAAAAAAGGTGTCCAACAAGCTATTAATTTAGCCTATAAAAACATTATCCTAAACACAATCTTCAGTTTACAATGGTCAACCTACTGAAACTACAAATTATGCTGTCTACAGCTACATGTTAACGATCAAACTGCCGCAAACACTTTCCTGGTAAACTAACAAAATTCTAATTAGAGATTATTATTATTATTATTATTATTATTATTATTATTATTATTATTATTTTGACTTCATTTTTTGGAAAAATGACTCGGTGTTGTATTTAAATATACATTTCTATATACTACTTAGAGAAATAAATATAAATGTATGTTTAAATACCACAATAAGTTTTTTTTTTTTTCAAAAAATAAAATAAGTCATAATAAACACATTAGTTTACATGTAAATACCTGCCATGAATATTTACGAAAACTACAATCCTACATAATTTCATATAATTTTTTAAAGCAAATTAGAGAACAAAAACTCTCAAAACCGGTGACAGTTAAAGACGCAAAGGAGGTTGTAGTATCGAGTCATGAAATTCCAGTGGGTTGCCCTGGTGAGAACACCAGTGACAGCAGCGTCAGTACGATGGCCGGGAAGACAACGAGAGGAAACGCATGCAGTTTTATTTTATTAATCAAAATTAGAACACCTGCAGTTTGCTGCCACCTTAGTATAGTGTATATGATAGTTTCACCTCTAGAGTAAAAACTAGGTATGTTTCCCTTGTCATATTCCATTATACAGTATGGGCTACATACATGAAGTATCCAAATATGTCAGCGTCAGCTGGAAGTCTTAACTGGGGCGACCTGTTAATGTAATTAATGACGGTTTCGAGAGTTATTATCCCCGCAGCAGAAACCTTCATGGATGATGCAGTTTGTGCGAACAACTGAAATAGCTAATAGTCCACCAACACAATTGATCAGACTAAAGGAACTAAAGTTTCCTTTGGAAGATAGGAATCTGTTGGTAAATTTCCTTATATCTGAAGGGAGAGTGTTGAAAGAGTCAGATCTATGGATAAGTCTCCTTATAATGGATGGTTGTCCCTGTTCCCCCAACAGTAAATAGGTGCCTAGGTGTTAGCAGACAGATGTGGGTGGCATTCTGAGGAAGATATTAGTGTTCCACAGGTAGGGCTAACCTTTGAAATGAACCGAGGTATCATAACATCTATTATAAAGACTGTACTACATTAAGTTTAGGGCTCCCCCCCAAAAAAAAAAAAACTTTACTAACATTACCACAAAAGTAAAAGTAATTATACTGAAGCGTTTGAAGAATGAGAAAGAACGGATAGGAGACTCGCTGGATATTGAAACGAAGGAAGAATAAGAAATATCAAATGGGGACAAACTGGATACTGAAAGGGGGAAAGATTGAGAAACAGCAGATAGGAGACGTGGTGGAAATTAGAGAAGGAGATTGCTGGTTTCTGGAGGCATCGAGCATACAGGACTGCCCTCAATCATCCCACAAGGTGTCTGTGCAAAAGCCAATGCGGGGAGCCTGGTGTTGAGGCGGAAACCTAATCTACGGAGGCACATACTGATTTGATTCCATATTTATCAAAGAATACAGATCAAAGGAATAGAAACGGGGAGGAGAAAGGGGAGTGGAAGAGGTGGAGGGAGGGGAAGCGAGGAAGGGGCAGGGAATGTTTCGTGTCCCTCAAGGGGTCGTCTTTTCTAGAGAGAACCCCCGGGTCAAGTAACTCCCCCGTTTCATTACCCAGTGTAAGAAACCCATCTTGTGTATTCACATTTGCTTTTAACATACCTTTGACGAGTTTCCAGAGTTATCCTACTCCCGTGGTCCGGCCCTGGGGCAGACTTGTCTGGTGCTAACCTGGTCAACCAGACTGTTGCTGTGGGTGGCAGACTGCTGGCTAACATGTCCAAGGAAGCCAGGTTAATCCAGACCTTACGTGTTGAGTTTCCTCTCCAAGATTTCTACACTTAGTTCCGGTAGTGCTTCTGATATCTTGTGATAAGATGTTAAATAGTCTGGGCCCTCAGATGGTGATAGTGTTCTCTTATTGTGTTCATGGCACTCCTGCTTTTCTCTGGGTTTATTTTACATTTCGTTCGTATCTCTCGTTCCATTTTGTTAATGCATGCAGCTATATATTCCAGTGTATATACCCCAGTGTATATACCCCAGTGTATATACCCCAGTGTATATACCTCGTGCCCCCTGAGTCACCTCGCTCTTCCTCCTTAACCACTCTCACTTTCCCCAGTTTTTCTCCCACACAACCTGCTGTTACTCTACATTTTATTGGTCTGTCATATCTGTATCTTCCCCACCCCTAACAGTTTCCCTGTCACCCACCCCAGTACTCCACCCTCACAACCTTCCTCTAATCCCTCCCAGTACCCCACTCGCACCTCTTTCAGCTCCCCTACTACACATTATATTAACAGTGTGCTGCAACTCTACTATTTATGTTACACAGTGGGAATCATGGCTAACCACTAGCGGTGACGGCGGAAGGTGCCGCAACAGCAAGGAGATGGGAGAGGTAGCAGCAGTAGGAGCAGCAGAGATGTGGTGACAGCACTAGCAGCAGTAGCAACAACAGTAGGGGCGGCATCAGCAGGAAGTGTTATATCAATTCAGCGTTGCAATGCGGTTTCACTTCCTTCGATCCGATTTTATCGGGAACTATTGCATTACCGTGTGCAACACCGCTTCCTTATGGCATAATCCCAGCAGCGGTGACACTACTGCAGAATGGCATTGGGAATGACACTACTGTACACAGTGCCATGTGTGGCACTGTATATAGTACAACGTATGGCACTGTGTACAGTATAACGTATGACACTGTGTACAGTAAAACTTATGGTATGGTATGCGTGTCGATTTAAAAGCTTCCTGGGAATGCTCAGACACCGCGTTGCCAGACGCAAACAATTTATGTCTTTGAGGTTAGTTATATATCTTTAAAGATGTATGTAGCCTACTTAACCTACCTTAAAATAGAGAAAAATTGTATCGTTACAGTAATAGCTTACAATACCGACAAACTGATGAACAAATCCTGTGCAACACCTGTGTATCTTAATTATAATACAAAATACCCAGGTGTTGCACAGGTGTTGCACATCTTATACACATCTCTGAAATACAAGTTGAAGAAGGAGATACTTGTACAACATTTGGGGATTCTTATGGAGGAAACGTTTCGCCACACAGCGGCTTCATCAGTCCAATACAAAGTGTGGTGAAGATCAGAAGGACACCCAAGTGTTGCACATGTATCTAATTAATCAACTTGTCGGTTCTTTGAACCATTCATCTACAGAGAAGAACAGAGAAAGGTGACGAGGAGTTTGAGGTAATCAGTCCCCCCTCAGTTGGCGAAACCTTTCCTCAGTAAAGATTTCCAAATGTTGCGCAAGTGACTCAATCTTCAAGCTCTCCTTTAGCGCCTTTGACGCTCTTGAGTAAGAGCGTTCCATCAGACATGTTATTTCTCGTTCCAGACAAGTCGAACCACGCAAACATAACTATTCCGTTCCAAAACGACAAAATTCTGATGAAAAAAAAGGAAGAGTTCTACTTGAAAAATCACTACATTCCGCATGAAAATGATTCTGTTCCCGTCATAAAATTATTCTGCTTACGTTGAAAATGACACTGAGTTGTATTCAAAATTTATTTTAAAGTGACTCTCTCTTACTCCGTTTCCAGTTAAATGGTTCGAAATCGAATAAAATGGCTCGTGCCTCCGCTGGGAAATGACTGGACCCTATTTGAAACAATTCGTTTCCTTTCACGTTGGTCTGATTCTCGTTCGAAGCGGCTTCGAACGATACTGACATTCTCTCATTCACTCGTGCGTTCATTCATTCATTCTCTCTCTCTCTCTCTCTCTCTCTCTCTCTCTCTCTCTCACTGGTATTATCGACAAACATGTTATTGAGACACTATGAGGTTTGTGACGTTTAATTGAGAAGACGTTTCGACCCCATGGACTTCAAAAATTCTGTGAGATAATTGAAAAAGTACCTGGTGGACAAAACGTCTTCTGAATAAGCTGTCATAAACCGCATGTTGGTTCAGAGAACCAACAGGATGATGAATTAGACACCTATCCAACACTTGGGCATCTTCACTGTGGAAACGTTTCTCCAACCAGTGGCTTCCTCAGTGTCGGACTGAGGAAGCCACTGGTTACGTAAGAACATAAGAATGGAGGAACACTGCAGAAGGCCTTCTGGCCCATATAAGGCAGATCCGTATCAAAACCACCCCTTCCCAAAGCGAAGGCGAAACGTTTCCACAATAAAGATGTCTGCAGCAGCAGCTCGCTCTATGCTTGACTCTAATTCACCATAAACCACACATTATCTCTCTCATTCCTCCCTCTCTCTCTCTCTCTCTCTCTCTCTCTCTCTCTCTCTCTCTCTCTCTAAACGTCACAATGTCGCCAATCGTAGCGATGCGGTAAAAATGGAAATTTCATCGACATAGTCGCACAATTTTTTTTTTTTTACTAACGAGATCTGTTCAATATTCCGGCAGGGAGGGGCAAGGGGGGTGAGGGAGGGGAAAGAATGGGTGAGGAAGGGGAAAAGAAGGGGTGTTGGGGTAGAGGAAGGAGGTGAGGGACGGGGTGTTGGGGTAGGGGAAGGGGGAGAGGGAGGGGAGGGTGTTTGGGTTGGGGGAGGGAGGGGCAAGGAAGGGTGAAATGGGGCAAAACCCTACATTTTGACATGTGCCAGATTTTCATTCAAAAGAAAACGGTGGCGGTCACTGTCGGCCTCAAAGTCATGCGAGGGTGACCGCCGCCATGCACACTGCAATAAAATGGTGGGGGAGGAAGCTAGGGATGACGACTAGAGGTGGCGGGGGGGAAAGGGGATGACGGGAGATGGCGGGGGAAAAGGGATGACGGGTGATGGCGGGGGGAAAAGATGACGGGAGGTGGCAGGGGGGGGGAAAGGATGGCAGGAGGTGGCAGGGAGAATAAAGGTTGATGGGAGGTGGCGGGGGATGGGGGGGGAAAGGATAACGGGATGTAACGGGGAAAAGAGAGAGTGGAAGAAAAAATAAGTGGCGAGGATGGGAGGTAGGACTCAAAACTGGATGATTTGTTAGGTTTGAAGCCTATCAAGTACACCAGTCAAGAGCACTTTAATCCGCGAAATACAGATTAAAGAAAACACTGTCCAACAATGCTTTCAGGTCACATTTATAAACACATATTTATAACTATTTTGGGAATGGTGAATACATCACGTACCGTGTACGTGAAACAGAACCCCACTGTGAATGACACCACAGCCATCATGGAGAAGTGACATGAGGGAAACCTGACGACCAGTTTGACGGCTGACTACTGCTGGACGCTGGTGTGGGAGAGCCATGCTCAACACAAGCTAAATAACTTGACAACTCTGATGTAAATATGTTTGTATGACTGTATATAACTAAAAAAGGCACAATACCGTGACTGGAACAATACACACACACAACCCGCACATAGAAGAGAGGAGCTTACGACGACGTTTCGGTCCGACTTAGACCATTTACAAAGTCCAAGTCGGTCCAAGTCGGACCGAAACGTCGTCGTAAGCTCCTCTCTTCTATGTGCTGGTTGTGTTTGTATAACTGTATAAATTTCTATTATTTGTAACTGGCTCACGAAATCGTAATAACACGTAACAACCGTTTTGTGATTTGCTCTGTTATTTCTGGTATACATAATATATATATATATATAATGAGTCAACTGTATGTTAGGAATAAGTTTTTATTAGTCTCACTGTTTGCACGACACTTATTATCTATGCACATTATAGGTAGGAAGCACGAGCTAAGTTGCACAGGCTAATGTGAACACCATCAATCATGACTAAAGGACTGAACACCATGACTAAAGGATTGAACACCATGACTAAAGGATTGAACACCATTACTAAAGGACTGAACACCATGACTAAAGGACTAACACCTTTAAATTAATTACCTCTCCACCTCTAGTATCTCCAGTGTGAAAGTCGATAAATGGTTCAGAGAACTGACAAGTTGATAAATTAGACACATGTGCAATACTTGGGTTGCATATGTGTCTAATTTATCAGTATGAAAGTCGCCTCTGTATATGACTGAAGAAGCCAGTTACTCAGGCGAAACGTAGCCAATAAAGATATCTAAGTGTTGCACACGTGTCTTATTCACCAGCTTATCAGTATTGTATATTATTAATACAATAAGAGAGCAGGAACACTCTCAAAAGCGATATCGATATATATATATATATATATATATATATATATATATATATATATATATATATATATATATATATATATATATATATATATATTATATATATATATATATATATATATTATATATATATATATATATATTATATATATATATATATATATATTATATATATATATATATTATATATATATATATATATTATATATATATATATATATTATATATATTTATATATATATATATATATATATATATATAATATATATATATATATATATATATATATATATATATATATATATATATATATATATATATATATATATATATATATATATGTAGCATCATCAGCGGCTATACATATCAGCAACACAACGTTTTCGTCCATAACTAAACTGAACTTTAAAAAAAAAACAGAGTAAAATGTACATGGACATGGCTGATAACGAGCCATCCGTCTGTAGAAAAATAATTGTTAGTGAAAAGCTTAACCACTGTTTTCATTTCGCGAATTCTCAAATCTAGAGACATAACTTCAGGATACTAAATAAGAGCGAGTGAGTTGCCGAGGGAGAAAGAGAGAGAGAGAGAGCGAGGAGGGGAGGGAGGATTCATGTCTGGAACATGTTCATACAGCTTAATGACATCAACGAAATACAGTCAGTTGACCAAATGAAATCGGTGGCCCACAGATGGTTCCAACTTCATCCTGTTCCCAATCTATATATATATCTGGGCTGATGTGTGTAACAGCTCTTAACTTGCAAATAATGTTAGGAACCCTAAACCTAACCTCGTAAAACCCTGTGTAAAGAGAAAGAGAGATAGAGGAGAAGAGATATTACGAATAAACGAATAGTTTTTTTGATAATGTTCTCTCCCGTACAAGCGCCTCCCATCTCTCCTCATTCCCTCCCCTTCTCCCGGTATCCCTTTCCCTCCTCCTTCAACGTACAGGCATCGGTAACGTTTCTTCTCCCTTAATTACTACGACCATAAGCCCTGGGATGCCCAGTTTGCCGAGCGTGGAAATTAAGTGATCTTCAAGATACGGGAAATTATTAATAATGGTATGCCCAAGTGAGGGCATGGCCAGAGACCCGAGTGGGAACAAGGCCAGA
Source organism: Cherax destructor (assembly GCA_009830355.1). Lineage (NCBI taxonomy): Eukaryota > Metazoa > Arthropoda > Malacostraca > Decapoda > Parastacidae > Cherax > Cherax destructor. Next base: position 602,126 of record WNWK01000099.1, on the reverse strand, counting down.
CCCGAGTGGGGACAAGGCCAGACCCGAGTGGGGGCATGGCCAGAGACCCGAGTGGGGGCACGGCTCTGGACCCCGAGCGATTGGCAAGGTTCCTCCCCACTAGAGGGAAGAAGTTACTATCTCTTTCCCACCTACTGGCAGGAAATACTTTTCCTCCCCACTAGTTGGCAGGGAATGCTATTTGTCCCCGCTAGTTGGCAGGAAATACTTTTCCTCCCAACCAGTAGGCAGGAATTGTGCTTATCTTCCTAGGCCATCTTCCAATCCTGAAATTAACATTTCACCTCCAAAACATTTACTAGCAATTACACCGTAACTGAACCACGCACGTACATACGTGCGTGCGTGTGTACGTACGTACGTACTTCCGCATATGTGTGCTTGAATCTATAACAATATCAATTAAAAAAGAAAAACTAGTATAATCGCTTACTTTATTAAAGCGGGAATATGATCAGAATTTGTTTCCTGATCAGCTGGACGATACACTCAGTGCCAACATCCCGGTTGGTCACATCATTTACCTTAAGGTCTGATCTGGGACTGGGATCAGTGGGAAGTAATTCCGGAAACTTCAATAGGTAGTAAACGAGGGATCTACAAATACTCCTCACCTGATACAGATATTCTTCACCTGCTGTAGGACTCTCACCTGCTGTAAGGGCTCCCCTCACTGTTGCAAATGCCTCCTAAGTCACACCTCCAGAGCATCCCTAGGATTGAATGACCTATGAATAACTATACCTATTTTAACCGGATATCCACCCCACGATAACTCATAGCAGTGAGGAAAGTGCAGAACTACCACATTATCTTCAGTCGTCTTTTGATATCAAGATCAAAACTTAACAAACAATATCTTAAAGAAATCTTCACTGAACTCGTTAAGACGCTACCGAACGAGTCAATATACGACCAAGACCAGTGCGGTGGAAGGGGGTGGGTAATTTTTTCCCTGATTAATATAGAATCTTTGTCCCTATGTCTATGTTCCAAGCCAGACCTTTCTGTTAGGCGCCTGATCATACTAATGAAAAGAAATTCAAGACGATGTTTCGATTTGTTCTGATAACCTTTGAAATACCTTTGAAGAGTTTCGAGAGTTTCACTACTCTCGGAGCTCGGCCATGGGCCAGGCTCGTCTGGTGCTTGCCTGGTCAACCAGGCTGTTGCTGCTGGAGACCCGCTGCCCCACATATCCATCACGGCTTAGTTGATCTGGCATCTTGTGAAGATACTTGCCCAGTTTCCTCTTGAAGGCTTCTACACTTGTTCCAGCAGTGTTTCTGATATCTTCTGGTAAGATGTTGAATAGTCTGAGACCCCGGATGTTGATACAGTGTTCCCTTATTGTCCCCACCGCACCCCTGTTCCTCACTGGGTTTATTTTACACTTCCTCCCATATCTCTCACTCCAGTATGTTGTTATGGCAGTGTGCAGATTTGTGACCAGACCCTCGAGTACTTTCCAGGTATATATTATCATCTCTCTCTCTCCTCCGCTCCAATGAGTACAAGTTCAAGACTTGAAGGCGTTCCCAGTAATTTAGGTGCTTTACGGGCTCAAAGTGAGCCGTAAACGATCTATGTATTTGTTCCAACTCTGATATTTCACCTGCTTTGAACGGTGCCATCAGCACTGAGCAATATTCTAAGTGAGGGAACACTAGCGATTTGAAGAGTGTCACCATCGGCATTATTTCCCTTGTTTTGAAAGTTCTCAATACCCACCCCGTCATCTTCCTGGCTGTTGTGATCTTTGTCTTGTTATGGTCTTTAAAAGAAAGGTCAGCTGACATAATTATTCCCAGGTCTTTTACGTGTTCCTTTCGTTCTATTTGGTGACCCTCTTGAGTTTTGTATATAGTGTTCCTTTTGAGTTCTTCATTCTTTCCATACCTAAGCAGCTGGAACTTATCACCACTGAACGTCATGTTGTTCTCCACTGACCACTGGAAAACACTGCTTATGATAAGCATGAAAGTCACTACCGTAGAGGACGCTGAAAAATTACAAGACATGAGTAGGGTTTTCCAGTGGGCAGTGGAGAACAACATGACGTTCAATGGTGATAAATTCCAGCTGCTTAGGTATGGAAAGAATGGGTCATTGTCAACTTCATAATGGTCCAGGCCGGATCGAAACGTCTTCATTTTCTTTTCATAGTAATTTTTTTTGTATGTGTGTTTGTGTGTGTGTAAAATGTCCGTCAACACGAGCATATGGTACAGTGTTTGGCAGCTCACTTGTGTTGATGTTGAGGGGCGGCGACCACGCGTGTAGGTGGATCACGACCGCAGGCGCTAATTAAGTCTTTATCTTGCCAATAGTTTGCCAGTCTCGCTCGAATCTCTCAAACTTTTCTCATTTTAACCCCTCACCACAGGCGAGGCTAAGCATCTCTCGTATCCCTATGTGTGACCTGACCTGCCGTCTCAAATCTCCGCCCGTCTGTCTTTCTGTCTGTGTCTGGTCTTTCCTTACGTCTGTCTGTGCTTTCCCTACGTCTGTCTGCTTTTTCCCTACGTCTGTCTTTTCTCACCTTATGTCTGTTTTCTTTGCCCTGACGTCTTGTCTCCTCTCTACCCACCCTGGCAGCCCGGCCTAAGGCCCTCACGACTGTAGCGCTTCCTACGTAACAAACTACGTCAAGTAACACTCAAGAACCTTCCCCCTCCCTTCATCCTTCATCTCTCTCCCTTCCTTCCTTCCTCCCTCCTTCTTTTCTTCTTCTCTCCCTCCTTCCTTACCTCCCTCTCTCTCTCTCTCTCTCTCTCTCTCTCTCTCTCTCTCTCTCTCTCTCTCTCTCTCTCTCTCTCTCTCTCTCTCCTCACCATCCGCTCGGATGATTGCAAATTAAGGAACAAGGTTGTTAAATGGTTGGTAGTGTCGTACGAGCCAGATTAGGGTCATTCTAGGATCGGTGGGAGCTCCCTGGCTCCCGAGTGGGAATTTCGTCACTATGGCAGCAAAAACAGAGAGTTGCTTGGCACGGTCTCGCCCCCGACAACATGAATATGTAGTGCACCGCAGATGGGAGACGCTTTATTGACTGTTCATCAGAAAATGAACTGTGATTAAAACGAGCTTAAACATCAGCTACACGAGTTATTAAGTATGGAAGGAATTTGTCGCTGGGGATGTGGGAATTGTGGGAAGGGTGGGTGATTGTGGGGAGTGGGAGTTGTTGGTGATTGTGAAGAGGGTGGGGGAGTGGGAATTGTTGGTGATTGAGGAGAGGGTTGGTGATTGTGGGGAGGGGGTGATTGTAGGGAGGGGGTGATTGTGGGGAGGGTGAATGATTGTGGGGAGGGTGGGTGATTGTGAGGGAGGGTGGATGGTTGTGGGAAGGGTGGGGTGATTGTCTATGGGAGTACGTGGGAAAGACAGACAGCAGAGAACCTAGAAGTCCACAGCGAGGGTATCAGCTACGATCTATCTTCCTCTATGTAGTTGACGAACTATCTTGTAATATCTAATTGTAAGAGTAAATATAGAAAAGCAGAAGGCTCTCTTCCCACCATCCACTCCATCCGGCCTCTGCGATATGAAACAAAGAGGAAAAAATATGCCTTGCTATGTTAGAAGAATGGCATGAAATTTACAGGAAAGATGGAACTGGGTTTCGAGAGTTTTCCTATTCCGCAGCCCTGCCCTGGGCCAGTCTTGGCTGGTCCCTGCTTGGTCAACCAGACTGTTGCTACTAGCAGCCGGCTGGTCCCATATATCCACAGCATGGTTGATCCACCACTTAACAGAGGTATTTTCGAGTTTTCTCTTGAACACTTGCTTCCCTTGTTCAGGGAGAGTTTCTGACGAGGCAAGTGTAGAAATCTTCAAGAGGAACTCAACAAGTACCTCCACAATGGGCTTCAGTTACCTCTACTAAATTAGAACCACGATTATCTGAACTACTCGTGTTATTCCACTGCCACTCACAGATTATAATCAAAAGAAGCGCTAAACCTACATGGGTCATTGCCACTCACAGAGCTGTGTGTACCAAAATGCTACGCTTCTGGTTACAACCAGTTCTGCTAAGAACTTATATTTCTGTCGCTACTGTTACTGATTATCGTACCTTGCTGTCAGTTGATATTTGTGCAAATGCTTAACAAATAAGAGAAATGTTATCTTCAGATTATCGCCATCTGTAGTCAGTATAAATAATTGTCCTCGTAGGTTTAGTGTGGGTTTCGTGAGTGAGGTAACGAGCGTACTAGGCAACATCCTGCTCCTGTCCTCCCTCACCATACCTTATACCTTAATAATGACTAACTTAATATCACGTTTTCTGACATATGAAGACATTTGGAATTTCCAAACAACCTTGACTGATAGATTTATACTGTAACTCCTCCCGTTGGGGCATGCAGTTTCTAGGTGACTCTGTAATAGCGAAGGGATTGTCCAGCTGGTTCTTGAACGACTGTATTGTCCTTGCGCATACAAAATTAACTGGTAGTTTATTCTATTCTGGTATAATTCTGTTTGCAAATACATCTTGACACAAGTTCGTGTTGCATCTCCTGCCTCGGAGTTTCATTCCATTGTTTCGAGTTATGGATTTATACAGGACTTCTAGAAGGCTAGTTGGGGGGAATGAGAGTTGCAGGAAATCTCTCCTATGGATTTCATAGAGGGAGAGGGAAGAGGGGAAGAGAGAGGGGAAGAGAGGGGAAGAGAGAGGAGAGAAGAGAGAGAGAGAGAGAGAGAGAGAGAGAGAGAGAGAGAGAGAGAGAGAGGAGAGAAGAGAGGGAAGAGAGAGGGGGAAGAGAGAGAGAGGAGAGAGAGTGTAAAGAAGAAAGGTACAAATAAAATTAAAGAGAATAAGATCAAACAGGAAGGAATAAAGATTAAAAAAGGAGAAAACAATGTGCTAGCCTACCAGAAACACAACAGGAAAAACAATGCATTCCTGTCCTTCCTCCGTCTTTCCATCCTATCTTCCTTCATCACTTCCTCTGTTGTCTCCTCCTCATTACCAGTCCCGCCCCAGAGATCTTCCTAAGTAAGCAGGCTAGTCTCTCCTCACATTCTTCAAGGAGCTGGGTAATGAGCGACTGTAAAGAAGGCTTTCTTAGCCTCTTCTTTCTTTCTTTCTTGCTCTCTCTCTCTTCTCTCTCTCTCTCTCTCTCTCTCTCTCTCTCTCTCTCTCTCTCTCCCCGTTACATATTTGTCCTCGTTCTCTTATCTCTCCACCCTTCCACTATCATTTCATTGAACTTCTTCCTTTATCTTATTTGCATCCCCCTCCCATCTTGTCTTCTTCCTTATCTTACTTCCCTCCCCCCTCTCTCACTTTTATTTATCCTACTCTTTTCCAGTCCCTGGTTTCTTGTCTTCTTCCTCGTCTAGTCTTCCTGCTCTTCCTCTGTTCTATCTTACTTTCATTCTTCTCTCTCTCTCTCTCCCTCTTCTACACTTCTAGTCTCCCATCTGCTCCATTTCCCTGTTGCTTGACGCCTTCACAGTAACCAAAAGAGTTTGTTTTGACAATTGTTCATCTCTAGCACCAGACGAGCCTGGCCCAGGGCCGGGCTCAGAGAGTAGTAAGATTCTCGAAACTCAAAGATATATCAAAGGTATATCTATTTTTTCGAATTCTTTACCAATGCGTCTGGTCCCTCAAATTTACAGAGTTCCCGTTTACACCCTCATTATTATTATTATTATTATTATTATTATTATTATTATTATTATTATTATTATTAAAATTCAAAAGCAAAACCCGTATGGGTCATATGGAGTCTTCTCAAAAGCCATCGTTCAGACAAATATTTGCAACATATGCATTAATATTTTGTGAAAGGATTCAGGGAAACCGGAGTGCTTGCACTCCAGGACTCAAGTCCGGCTAATATCCCAAACCCGGGGTAATATCCTAATATGCCTGCACTCTAAAGAAGGGGTTTCGGATATTTGCTATTTAGAGTGACATCTAAGCTATCGTATCTGTGCGCCATTAGCAGGACAGTGATAGTGTAAATGATGGTGAAGTGTTTCTTTTTTGGGTCACCCTGCCTTTGTGGGAGACGGCCAGCGTGTAAAAAAAAACCGCATTATATTGTCTGTTTTGAAGATTATTTTTTGCCTAACAATTCTTTATTACACACACACACACACACACACACACACACACACACACACACACACACACAGGATGATGTGAAGTTAATCAGGAGAATTAAATCAGATGAGGATCAGGAAGGACTACAAAGAGACCTGGACAGGCTGGACACGTGGTCCAGCAACTGGCTCCTCGAATTTAACCCCGCCAAATGCAAAGTCATGAAGATCGGGGAAGGGAAAAGAAGACCGCAGACAGAGTATATGCTAGGTGGCCAAAGACTGCAAACCTCACTCAAGGATAAAGATCTTGGGGTGAGTATAATACCGAGCACGTCTCCGGAAGCATACATCAACCAAATAACTGCTGCTGCATATGGGCGCCTGGCAAACCTGAGAATAGCGTTCCGATACCTTACTATGGAATCGTTCAAGACTTTGTACACCGTGTACGTCAGGCCCATACTGGAGTATGTAGCACCAGTTTGGAACCCACACCTGGTCAAACACGTCAAGAAATTAGAGAAAGTGCAAAGGTTTACAACAAGGCTAGTTTCAGAGCTAAGGGAAATGTCCTACGAAGAAAGGTTAAGGGAAATCGGCCTGACGACATGGAGGACATAAGGGTCAGGGAAGACATGATAACGACATACAAAATACTGCAAGGAATAGATAAGGTGGACAGAAACAGGATGTTCCAGAGATGGGACACAGAAAAAGGGGTCACAATTGGAAGTTGAAGACTCAGATGAGTCAAAGGGATGTTAGGAAGTATTTCTTCAGTCATAAAGTTGTCAGGAAGTGGAATAGTCTGGCAAGTTATGTAGTGGAGGCAGGAACCATACATAGTTTTAAGACAAGGTATGATAAAGCTCATGGAGCAAGGAGAGAGAGAACCTAGTAGCGATCAGTGAAGTGGAGGGGCCAGCAGGTGAGTCTCGACCCCTGCAACCACAAATAGGTGAGTACACACACACACACACACACACACACACACACACACACACACACACACACACACACACACACACACACACACACACACACACAACAACAGAAAACAATATATTAAGTAAATGCAGACTTAAAAATATACCACATTGAAAACAAGAATAACTGAGCGCTTTCGTATGCTTACATACACATCTTCAGAAAAGTTGGAAGGAAGATTAAAATGAAGCACATTTTACAAGTCCCTAAGTGAGGTGCTTCCCCCAAGCTTAAGTATAATCACAACAACAAATTGGAGCAGCAGAAGGCCTACTGGCGGCCTACGCTGGTCAGGTAGGTCTCAGAGCCAACTTATTAATTATGTACACAATGACATGTACACCAGCGTACCGTTTGATGCACCAGGGCAGGTACAGGTACTGTTCCTGAACAACCTTTAGAGAGAAACGAAAATAGGTAACAGAGAGAAAAAGAAAGAAGATTAGAGACTGAGAAATGATTATTAGAGAGGAAGAGAAAGAGGTAGAGAGGATGAGGAACAAGGGTTAAAGGGGAAGAGAGAAAAAGAGGGTTGATAGGGAGAGTGATAGAAGGGAAAAGAAAGGGGTGGAAGAAGATGAGAGAGGAGTAGATGGGAAGAGAAGGAAAAGGTTTAAAGTTTGCCAGTGAATGCAACACAAAAATTCCATTAAACAACTTCCACTCTCAATCAATGATGTGTCTTAATTATCGTCGTCGAGGTCCTCTTCCTAGTTATTATCCCCTCTTCCTAGTTATTATCCCCCTCTTCCTAGTTATTATCCCCCTCTTCCTAGTTATTATCCCCCTCTTTCTAGTTATTATCCCCCTCTTCCTAGTTATTATCCCCCTCTTCCTAGTTATTATCCCCCTCTTCCTAGTTATTATCCCCCTCTTCCTAGTTATTATCCTTCTCTTCCTAGTTATTATCCCCCTCTTCCTAGTTATTATCCTTCTCTTCCTAGTTATTATCCCCTCTTCTAGTTATTATCCCCCTTTTAGTTATTATCCCCCTCTTTTTAGTTACCCCCTCTTTCTAGTTATTATCCCCTCTTCCTAGTTATTATCCCCCTCTTTTTAGTTATTATCCCCCTCTTCCTAGTTATTATCCCCTCTTCCTAGTTATTATCCACCTCTTCCTAGTTATTATCCCCTCTTCCTAGTTATTATCCCCTCTTCCTAGTTATTATCCCCTCTTCCTAGTTATTATCCCCTTCTTCCTGTTATTATCCCTCTTCCTAGTTATTATCCCCCTCTTCCTAGTTATTATCCCCTTCTTCCTAGTTATTATCCCCTCTTCCTAGTTATTATCCCCTCTTCCTAGTTATTATCCCCTCTTCCTAGTTATTATCCCCCTCTTCCTAGTTATTATCCCCTCCTTTCCTAGTTATTATCCCCCTCTTCCTAGTTATTATCCTTCTCTTCCTAGTTATTATCCTCCTCTTCTTAGTTATTATCCTCCTCTTCCTAGTTATTGTCCTCTTCTTCCTATCTTCCTCTTCTTAGTTATTATCCTCCTCTTCCTAGTTATTATCCTCCTCTTCCTAATTATCCTCCTCTTCCTAGTTATTATCCTCCTCTTCCTAATTATCCTCTCTTCCTAGTTATTATCCTCCTCTTCCTAACTATCTTCCTCTTCCTAGTTATTATCCTCCTCTTCCTAGTTATTATCCTCCTCTTCCTAATTATCCTCCTCTTCCTAGTTATTATCCTCCTTTTCCTAACTATCTTCCTCTTCTTAGTTATTATCCTCCTCTTCCTAGTTATTATCCTCCTCTTCCTAATTATCCTCCTCTTCCTAGTTATTATCCTCCTCTTCCTAATTATCCTCCTCTTCTAGTTATTATCCTCCTCTTCTTACTTTCCCACCTACCTATCCGCTTCACCTTCCTCCTCCTACTTCCTAGTTCTCCACTTACTCCTACCTCTCCTACACTTTTCCCTTCTACTTCATCTCATCTACTTTCCCACCTCTTCTTCCAACTTCTCCACTTCTTAGTACCTCTCCATTTCTTCCAACTTTTCCACCTCTTTTTCCCTCTTTATCATCCTCTCTCCCAACTTTACCTCCTCTTCCAACTTCATCAGTTCTTCTTCCAGCTTCTCCACCTCTACATCTATATTTTCCGCCTTTTATCCAGCTTCCCCCTCCTCTTCCAGGTTTTCTACCTCCTCTCCCAGCTTTACCACCTCCTCTCCCAGCTTTACCACCTCCTCTTGCAGCTTTTCCACTTTCTCTTCCAGCTTTTTCACATCTTCTGGCGTCTTTACTTCCTCTTCCTACTTTTCCACCTCTTTCTTTTACATTACATTTTCCTACTTTTGGTGTCCTCTTAATCTCCCTCCAGCTTCTGCTGCTCTTCCTCTTCCTCCTCCTCCTGCTCCGGCTCCTGCTGCTCTTCCACTTCCTCCTGCTCCTCTTCATCCTCCTCCTCCCCCTCCTCCTTTTCTTCCTCCTCCTCCTCCTCCTCCTCCCCCTTCATCTTATCTGAACACCTTTAACACAAAATATCTTATTCGGAAAATAAGACCTGTCGTCCACATCGTTTATATATTTCAAGAAAGACGTGAAGATCCCCCGTGGGAGTGGCCCGGTCCACCCGCTGTTGGCCCGGTCCACTTTTCAAATGGTTTGTTATGACGCTGGCAAAAGACTTTTGATCCAGCAAATAGGATCAAACTTGATTACCTCTAATCCCCAAGGCACTGTATGACCCCTACGTGTTTAGTGATTCTCAGTGATTGTGATTATAATAACTGAACCTTTGGTACTAGCACCATCTTCAGGATTCTTGACACAGTTGGAAATTTGACACAGTTTCACGATAAGGTTCATCGTTGGTCAGAGGAAAAATCAGTTAGATCGTTTCCAGCTCAGTGCAGTGTTAGTCTGACTCGCAATGGAAAGAACCGGGTTCACTCCTGGACGGGGAGAGAGAAAAGGCCAAAACTCGTAGCGTCTACTGCCCCCTGTTCACCTAGTAGCAGACAGGCGCCTCGGTGCTAGCCGACCGTTGTTGGTAGCATCCTGGGGAAGAGGACCACAGTACCCAGGTTTAAAAGAAACAACATTGAATATCTGAGGTAATCCTCGATTACTAACCCAGGATTACCTAATAATCCCAGCTGATATACGTGAATACAAATAGCAAGCACCTCAGTCTCTAGCTCAACAGACGGAGGATCAAGCCTCCATCAACGTCCGTGGGCCCAGACTATTCAACATCTTACCAACAGATATCAGAAACACCGCTAGGACAAGTGCAGAAGTCTTCAAGAGGAAACTGGACAAGTATCTTCACCAGGTGCCAGATCAACCAGGCTGTGATGGATATGCAGGGCAGCGGGCCACAAACAGCTTCAGCCTGGTTGATCAGGCAAACACCGGGACGAGCCTGGCCCATGGCCGGGCTCCAGGAGTAGAAAAACTCTTGGACCTAATCAAAGGTACATACCACGTTTATCGGTTAATGGCCCATATGGGTTTAGCGCTTAAAAATTATAAACATATACATACCTAATAATCCAAATAAAGATTACAACTTGCTTTCCCTATGTAAATGAGATTACGCAGGGATTAGTAAACGAATGCTCGAATCTCCACTACTCCTTGAATGACCCACTTGGATTTAGTGGCTCACGAAACACAATAAAAACCCGGGTTTACCTCTGATTCACCAGTGATTTACCTGTGAAATGTTCCAGGGTTATTCTACCCACGCAGTTTATATTTTCGAGTCTACACCTGGAGAGGGTTTCGGGGGTCAACGCCCGCGGCCCGGTCTGAGACCAGGCCTCGTGGTAGCATCAGAGCCTGATCAGTCAGGCTGTTGCTGCTGGCCGCACGCAAACTGACGTACGAACCACAGCCCGGCTGGTCAGGTACTGACTTTAGGTGCCTGTCCAGTGCTTTCTTGAAGACAGCCAGGGATCTATTCGTAATCCCCCTTAAGTATGCTGGGAGGCAGTTGAACAATCTTGGGCCCCTGACACTTACTGTGTTGTCTCTCAGTGTACTCATGGCGCCCCTGCTGTTCATTGGGGGAATGTTGCATATCCTGCCGAGTCTTTTGCTTTCATAGGCAGTGATTTTTTTGTGCAAGTTTGGTACTAATCCCTCCAGGATTTTCCAAGTGTATATTATCATGTATCTATGTCGCCTGCGTTCCAGAGAATACAAATCAAGGGACTTCAACCGTTCCCAGTAATTTAGGTGCCTTATGTGTGCCGTGAAAGTTCTATGTACAATCTCCAGGTCAGCAATTTCGCTTGCCTTGAAGGGGGCAGTTAGTGTATAGCAGTTTCCAGCCTAGAGAGAACAAGCGATATGAAGAGAATTATCATGGGCTTCGCGTCCCTAGTTTTGAAGATTCTCATTATCCATCCTATCATTTTTCTAGCAGACACGGTAGATACATTCTTGTGGTCTTTGAAGGCGATATCCTCTGACATTATCACTCCCAGGTCTTTCACATTAATTTTCGCCCTAGTGTATGGTTAGAATTTGTTGTATATCCTGATACAGTTATAATTTTCTCAAGTTTTCCATATCTGAGTAGTAGAAATTTCTCTTTATTGAATTATATTGTTTCGAGTGGCCCATTTGAAGATTTGGTTGATGTCCGCATAAAGTCTTGCGGTGTCTTCGATGGAGGACACTGTCATGGCAATTCGGGTGTCATCCGAAAAGGAAGAGGAATAAGATGAGGAATAGGATGGGAGCGAGTGATTTGCCTTGTGGAATAGAGCTTTTCACCGTAGCTGTCTCGGACTTTACTCTGTTTACTATCTTTGTGTGGGGCTTTCTATATAGTAGTATGTCAGCTAGGCCTATATACTTTGTACATGTACCTGTAGAAATAAAGATATTATTATTATTCTTATTATTATTATTGCGACTCACGAAATCGTGAGTATTCTTGATAAATAAGACACGTGTGCAACAATTAGGTATACGGTGTCCCTAGCTAGTTTGCTAGCTCACTCAGCTTACACACTGAGGTACGAGTGTAAACATTAGGACGTGTTTCCTTAAGACAACCTTCTGTCCCTGTTCACCTATCAGTAAAATAGGTATACCTGGGTGTTAGTCGACTGGTTTGGGTCGCATCCTGGGGACAAAATTGACCCAATTTGCCCGAAATTCTCTGCAAAACAAGTAGTATACAGTAGTATGTCATTGTCAGCTAGGCCTTTATACGTTGTACATGTACTTGTAGAAATAAATCCAGACTTCCCTATTGACTTGCTGAACTAGGCTGTTTGTGCTAGTGGGCCACAGTCGCGCACACCCGTCACGACCCTTGAAGGCTGGCTCAGCCACTCACACGCTTAACTCAGACTATGGTGGCCGACACATTCTCTTGAGGTGTCTGGCTCGGATATCTCACCTGCTCTCAGAGGTGACGTGACTATTAATTTACCCCCAGACCATAGCCAGAGAGAGAATGAGATAGGCGAAAGAGAGGAGGGGAGGAAAATGAGAGAGAGAAGTGATAAATGTAGATGTGAGAGGCAACAGAGAGACGTACAAGAGAAAGAGAGAGAGAGAGAGAGAGAGAGAGAGAGAGAGAGGAGAAAGAGATGAGGAGGCGAGAGAGAGAGGTAATATATATATATATATATATAATATATATATATATATATATATAATATATTTTATATATATATATATATATATATATATATATATATATATATATATATATATATATATATATATATATATATATATATATATATATATGAATAAGATCACAGTAAGCAGGTGATATCATAATAAGCAGAACAACCACTGTGAAAAAACTAGTGAAATTCCAAGCGCTTTCGTTACTTCTTACTCCTTGATAATGTGAGTCTATGTGGGTCTATGAAAGAGGAAGTGAATCATAGAAATGATGAGGGGAAAAAGGTGAGTGGTGCACTGAGGAGTCTGTGGAGACAAAGAACTTTATCCATGAAAGTAAAGAGGGGAATGTATGAAAGTATAGTTAAACCAACGCTCTTTTATGGGTGTGAAGCATGAGTGGTGAATGTTGCAACAAGGAAAAGGCTGGAGGCAGTGGAGATGTCATGTCTGTGGCAATGTGTTGTGTGAATATAATGCAGAGAATCCGTAGCTTGGAGATTAGGAAGTGCGGGATTACCAAAACTATTATCCAGAGGGCTGAGGAGGGGTTATTGAGATGGTTTGGACATGTAGAGAAGATGGAACGAAACAGAATGACTTCGAGAGTATATAAATCTGTAGTGGAGGGAAGGTTGGGTAGGGGTCGGCCTAGGAAAGGTTTTAGGGAGGGGGTAAAGGAGGTTTTGTGTGCGAGGGGCTTGGACTTCCAGCAGGTGGGAGTGAGCGTGTTAGGAGCAAATGGAGACAAATGGTTTTTAGGACTTGACGTGCTGTTGGAGTGTAAATAAGGTAACATTTATGAAGGGATTCAAGTTTTATAACTGTAGTGTAAGCATGTCTCTGGCAAGACAGTGATGGAGTGAATGATGAAAGTTTTTCTTTTTCGGGCCACCTGCCTTGGTGGGAAACGGCCGATGTGTTAATAAAAAAAATATATATATATATATATATATATATATATATATATATATATATATATATATATATATATACCATTTGTTCTGTCCCAGCCTAACCTCCCAGGTGGTGGGGGAAAATTTGGCACTCCCACAATATATCACCGTCATCTGCGACTAAATTAATTCTGCTAGTGGCTGTTGGGAGGTGAGGAGTTGGAGAGGTGAGGGGTTGTGGAATTGGGATTGGAGGGAGGTGAGGAGGGTTGGAGTGGGGACTGGAGGGATGTGAGGGGCGGGCTGCAAGAACGTAGTTAGATAAGACAAGGGGAGGTTACGTGGAGGAGACAGAATGTCAGCAGGAACAGAATGCCAAAAGGAACATAGAGAATGTAAACAGGAATAGATAATATAAATAGGAACAGAGAGAATATTTGCAGGTAGAGAGAGAATGTCAGGAGCAGGAAGAATGTCAGCAGCTACAGAGTGAATGTCAATGTGAACATTACGACATGGTCGTGGATGCAATAGATGACAAGCGAGAGAAATGCGCTATAATCTGCACCGGGAAAATTATAGGATTGTTCCCATAGCAGCTCTCTCAAATTATTCCTCATGAAAGTGACTTGGCAGACGGAGAAAAATATCCCAATGAAAAGCAGGAGTGGAATGAGTTACACTAAACCAAACCCTAAGTGTACAGGGAGCTAGACTTTTCACTACCCTCCTTCACGGGCCTCCAGCAGCAACAGCCTGGTTGAGCAGGCTAGCTCCAGACAAGCCTAGCCCATGGCCGGGCTCCGGGAGAAGTAGGACTCTCGAAACTCATCAAAGGTATATATCAAAGGTAAAGGTATTCATACATAAGGAGGATTACCAACAAACCCCTGGCTGTCTTCAAGGTAAACTGGAAAAAAATTCTCAAGTTGTTTCCTCATCAGCCGAGCTGTGGTGCATACGATGGACTTCGAGTGGCTAGTACTAACAACCTGCTTGATCATTATCATCCACCGGGAGGCCTGGTCTGGGAACAGGCCGCGGGGACGTTGACACTCAGAACACACTCCAGGTAATTAGGTTGTATCACTAGCACTCCTGACACCACTAATTCTCTCACAATCTGTGACTCCAGCACTCCTGACACCACTAATTCTCCCAAATACAGGCCGTGTCACCAGCACTCATGACATCACTAACTCTTAACATCATTAATCAAAGCTCCATTAGGCCCGCAAGTCACGATAATTATTCCAAATAGCAGAGTTCTCCATTAGTCAAAATCTTCCATATAACACAGGACTTCTTCACCCGAAATTTCATTACAGCAAACCCAACCTCTATTACACTAACGTGTACAGGACAAAAGGGACTATCCGTCAGCATGCCACTGCAACCCAACCTTTGGGTAAGTTACAACAAGGTGCATTAAAACGAGAGTGTTACTGATGAATAAGTCATGTGCAACACCTAGGCAATTGTACTGAAAACTTAGGTGTTTTTAATGATCACTTAGTTTTCCATATTGATGACCTAGGTATCTTTACTGATAACCTGGGAACATTTAATGATGACTTTCGTATTTTTACTGATAACTTGGGAATCTTTAATGATGACCTGGGCATTTTTAATGACCTGGGCATCTTTAATGACCTGGGTATCTTTAATGGCCTGGATGTCTTTATTGAGGACCTGAGTACTTTTAATGACCCAAGTATCTTTACTGATGACCTGAGTATCTTTATTGTTGACCTGGGTATTTTTACTGAAAATCTGAATATAACCATGCCCAAAGAATCTTTTCTGACAACCTAAGTGCCTCTGTTGATGACCACGGGTACCTCTTTTGATGACCAGGGGTACCTCTTTTGATGACCAGGGGTACCTCTTTTGATGACCTGGTTTTTCCGTATTGATGACCTGGGCACCTTCACTGATGAGCCAGTTATTTTTAATGATGGCCGTTTTTAAAGCCAATGACATCATGAAACTACTAATATAAGAAAGTACTACTAGCCATATCATTAAACACAATTCCATTTAATGTGATCGACACAGTTACATTACATGCTATTCATGACACAGTTACATTACATGATATTCATGACACAGTTACATTACATGATATTCATGACACAGAGATGAAGTAAACTTTGTAGCACAGATTTTCAGGTTTGGGAAATTAGGAGAAGCTTAGGTAACTCACGAAGAAAATGCAGTAATCGTGAGAGGCTAAAAAAATGAAGATAAAGAAGAAACAAAATACTACAAGAAATGCTTAAGCTCCAACGGCTAGAAGAAGATAAAGCAAAAAAAAAAAAAAAAAAAAAAAAGAAAAAGGAAAAGAAAAAGAAAAAAAGAGGAAAGAAAAGAAAAAGGAAGAAAAAAAGGAAAAAGAAAAAAGGAAGAAATATGAAAAAGAAAAAGAAAAAGAATACAAAAAAGGAAAAGAAAGAAAGAAGAAATTATATTTTTACAAAAAATTCTCATACATCGACGAAACAGAGAAAAATTATTCAAATTTCAATCAAAATGAAGTACTTACACAAGACGGTGAGATGGCCAGTGCCCCTGATGGGCGGGTGTCCATCAGCAGGGCCAACTTGGCACTGATAATCAGCATCGTCGGCCAAGGTGGTGTTGTGGATACGTAGGTGGTGTTCTCCTCCCACACCATCTCCCACCATCTCATAGCGAGGGTAGCCAGGGATGGATCGGTTGAAACCTGGAGAAGGGGGAGAGAGAGTTTGGGTTACCTACATAGTAGTGGACGGTTTGTTGATCTATTTGGTTAGTTCGTTTGGTTTGATTGGTTGGTGTGACTTGTAGAGTAGGTGGCGCTTGGTAGGGTATGGTTGGTAGGGTAGGGTTTTGGAGGGGTTGGTGGCAGAGTTGGTGGTGGTGGTTGGTTGAGGGGGTTGGGGAGAGTGGTGCTTGATTGGGTGGTGTGTGGGGTGGTAGTTGGCGTGGTGGTGGTAGTGGTGATGCGTGGTTTTGGTGGCGGTGGTGATACATGGCAGTGGTGATGCTTGGTGGTAGAGGTGATGGGTGGTGATGCATGATGGTGGTGGTGATGCATGATGGTGGTGGATGCATGATGGTGATGATGCGTGATGGTTGTGGTGATGCGTGGAGGTGATGCGTGGTAGTGGTGGTGGTGATGCGTTGAGATGATGGGTGGTGGTGATGTATGGTGGTAGTGATGCGTGTTAGTGATGCGTGGAGGTGGTGGTGATGCGTGGGGTTGTGGTGGTGATGATGCCTGATGGTGATGATGCGGTGGTGGTGATGATGCGTGGTGGTGATGATGCGTGGTGGTGATGATGCGTGGTGATAGTGATGATGCGTGGTGATAGTGATGATGCGTGGTGATAGTGATGATGCGTGGTGATAGTGATGATGCGTGGTGATAGTGATGATGCGTGGTGGTGGTGGTGGTGATGATGCGTGGTGGTGGTGGATGATGCGTGGTGGTGGTGATGGTGATGATGCGTGGTGGTGGTGGTGATGCGTGGTGGTGGTGATGGTGATGATGCGTGGGTGGTGGTGGTGATGAGGCGTGGTAGTGGTGATGCGTAGTGATGGTGGGGGACTAAAACTAACATAAACAACAAACACCATTCTTTGACACATCCAAGCAATACTTATCTTCATCAACTAATTCAATAATGATAAAACAAGTACGTATTAGTTTTTCCTTCTACCAGATGCACTTAAAAATTTAAAACTCAATTCAACTCATTTAAAAGATTTAATGTTCAAAACTTCCAGAGAGAGATGGTAATTTGGGACAAATTTCAACTAAAGAATTGGAAGAGTGCAGTCCTGTAAATAATGAATCTGATTACATATAATCAAACTACTTGTATTATTAATCGTGAAAAAGAACCAAACTTGTAGGGATTTTTCGTTATATCAGTCATTTTCACAATTACTCATATAATTATTTACATTTTCGTTCTTTTATTAATTTTCTCTCCCTCTTCCAATTATTCTCATGCATTCACTCACACTCACTGAACTCGACAAAAGGTTGAAAAAGAGACTGGCATGAGAACTGAGGCCGGCTTGACTACCAGAGAGACAGAGCTCACAATGTATACACTACTTGAGAGACTGTCCTATGAGACACTCATGACAGGGGACTAAACGGTAGGAATGCACACAGGCAGTTGGAGACAAGAAAGGAGAGAACAAGGGGACGCAGGCGAAGATGAAGGGACGATAGGAAATATTTTATTTCGTCTCAAGTGGGAAGCACTAGAGGAATAGATGTTGGAAGCACACACACTATACAGTTTCAAGAGTACTATGATAAATGGAGACAAATAAAAAGAGATTTGAAGTCTGCTGGTTAGAGATGGAAAAAAATGAATTAAAACTGAATGCATCATGCAGAGTCCAGGGGAGACAGAGGGAACAAAATACCATTAATAATAGTGCAAGGAATCCAACATACTTGTTTTCGTATGCGAAACCCAAGACAAAACCTCATCCAGAATTGGTTTCTAGTAGACAGAAACTACACTTAAGACAACAAAGGAACAAGCGAAATGCTTATGTCACAACATGACACTGTTCAATGAGCCATTAATCAGACACCTAAGTCATCCCATAGTCATTAAAAACCACAAATATGGTCTTGCTTCACAAAGATGGCTGAAAAACAATAACACAAAATTATAGTGCTGGACCATTACGACGTGTGAATGCATTGGTGGTCGAACAAAATATAAATGTAGTATACATAGACTTTGCAAAAGCCTGCAATAAGTGGAAACATGGGGAGAATTTTTTTTAATATTCTCACGAAGCGAACGCAAATAGTAGTAGTCAACAAAATAAAATAAGATACTGCCACTCTGACAAGCTCTGTTCTTTAAGCGCAGTATTCGCCCTAATTCTCATTTTAATATCCGACATAAACAGAGACCTAAGTCATAATACTATATCACAGTTTGATAATAACCCCCACATGGAGACACACTCAGGAGATTGATGATTGATCTGTATATTACGACCCCCTTCTGAGATCCTCTTCTGCTGAAGAGGATCCCAGAAGGGGGTCGAAATATATAGATCAATCAATCACTCGAGTTTCTGTCTCCCTGAGGGTTATTAATGAGCACTGACAAGTGCTCATTATATTTTAGTTACTCATATCACAGTCTGTACACTAAAATATAATAATGTATGAGAATGGCATTAATTAAGGACACAGCAAGTCTCGAAATCGATAAAACCAGGTCTTCTACAGTTGTGAGTCACAGAAAACATGTTCAGAAAAAAAATATCAGTAACTCAGTTAGGGAAAAGGGGAATTATTAATAACCGAAACGGAATACAGAACTCCCACTTGTGTTTCTCATTTTTATATCCTACACTGACAAGGACGTACATCATAGCATCGTAACATCCTTTGCTCATGACACCAGAATCTCTACTGAGAGTGGCATCCGCTCAATACAGCGAATATTCAAGCAGATATATAAAAAAAAGTCTTCCGGAACAAGTTTTAATTGCTCTGATGTGGTAGAACGGAAGAAATAAAGACTAACTAAAATCATTCAACAGGAGGAAAGTCCCGTGTGTGTGAGACTTGAGACGAATAATGTCGGAAGGTCTTATATTCAAGGACCACAGTAATATTGCCATTGCTACCGCAAAGAAGAAGCTAGACTAGATAAATAAAATTTTCAAGACGAGATGCTGAGACAATGATAATACTCTTTAAAGTCACTTGTTCTCTCAGGCTGGAATACAACTATATACTGACGACAACCTTCATGGCAGGCGAGACTGCTGAGCTGGAAAATGTAAAGAGAACCTTAACTACTCGTATACACTTAATCAACCGTCCGAACTTCTGAGAACGCTTGAAGTGCCTTCAACTGTAGACTCTGGAAAGTAGGCGAGAAAGGTACATAACCTACACCAGGGAAATCCTAGAGGGACCATAGGACAGACTTGGCAGACGATGTAAGCCCATTCTTTTTGAATGGGCGCGACGAATGCATTAAGAGAGAACTCGATGTGTCAGGAGTCCCCGATTCTTCAACACACTTTCTCCATGCATACGGGAATTACCAGCAAACCTCTTGCAGACTTCAAGAGGGAACTGAACAAATTCCTCAAATCAGTGTCTAACCAGGCGGGCAATGGTTCGTACTTTAGTCTGCGTGCGGCCAGCACGCAGTCCAAGACGTTGTCTGGGACCGGGTCGTCCCTTAGGCATCCAGTTATCCACTTATTAGCCTGCAAGAGGACTTCGAGGGACTTAAGATAACATCTGAAGATTGTACGCTCAATGATCGAAATAGTAATGCTATCAGAAAAGCAAGATATGCTGGATAACTGAAACTTACAAAGCAGGAGATGAAAAGCCATTGATGATACTCATAATTCAATTTCTTTCTTGACGGGAATATTGCTACACACTAACAGCCTCTCTTAAAAGGCAGGAGAAATCACTGAACTGGAGCAAGTACAGAGAACCTTCATTTCCTGCAATAAGTCAAGCACCTAAGTTATTGGCAATGCTTGAAGTCCCGTGAACTGGGCTTCCTGGAATGTAGGCAAATATCATACATCACAATTTATTCCTAGAAAATTCTGAAGAAATTACGTAGTCCCAGATCTGTACACCGAAATGACTCTCTACAAGAGCGAGAGGCTCGGCCAGTAGTGAAAATACCTCATATGAAAAGCAGGGGTGCAATGAGTATTCTGAGACATCAAATAAGCATAAAGGACCAAGACTTTTCAACACCCTCCCTTCATAAATCACAGCAACTATTAACCGGCCCTTAGTGATTTTCAAGAAAGAAGTGAATAAATTTCCAGTTAACTCCTGATCAGCGTGACTGTGGTGCCTACGTTGGATTGAGTGCGGCTAACGCCAAAAGCCTAGTTAATCAGGCCATCAACCAGAGGGTCCAATTTAGGACCGACCCGTGGGGGCGGTGGCCCTCGGTACAGTCTTCGTGTAACTTCCAAGCTTCGGGTATCCATAGCCAAACAAATCGCTGACACGTATCCTTAGCATAAACAGAGGTTTACTATAGCCTCTGACATAAATTTACGAATCAGTTAAACATTTACAATAGTTTATAGACAATAACATTGTTTACTGTTGCTCGGGCACTAGTTTACTGGCATTAACTTAGTTCCGACACTAATTATATGGGAATCAACTTAGCTCAGACTCATCTTGTAAAGAAGTACACAACAGTGAATTGGAAGCAATAGGCGTAACATCAGCAGCTAATTACGTTTAAACAGCAGTACAGATCACAACATATTGCAGCAGAATGAATTAACACAGGTGAAAGCAGTACGAATCACAACACAGGTAGCAGTAGAATGAATCACATCATAGCCAGCAACAGTATAAGCCACAGCACTGGTAGCAGCAGTATGAATCACAACAGGTAGCAGCAATATAAATCACAACACAGGTAGCAGCAGTATGTACCACAACACAGCAGGATCAATATCAGTTACAACACAGTGTGAAACACAATACAGGCAGCAGCAGAATGAATCAACACAGGTAGCAGAATATCACAACGAAGGGAAGAGCAACAGTAAGAATGACAATACTGGTTGCAGCCACAGAGCTATTGTCTCTGGGAACAGTAATTAACAGCAGTAGCATACACAGTGCTACCATTAGCAACAATGGCAGCGGCAACAACGTAACAGTGAAGGCAGAAGCAGCAGTATCGGGAATAACAGCAGCAACGGTAGCAGAAATAACAGCAGTAGCAGCATTAACAGCAGCAAAACCTGCAGCAACAATAACAGCAGCAGAAGAAACAAAAACAGCAGCAAGAGGAGCAACAATATCAGCAACAACAGTAGCAACAATATCAGCAACAACAGTAGCAACATCAGCAGCAAATGGAGCAGCAGCGAATGTAGAAATTGCGACAAAAATAATAGCATAATGCACAACAGCAACAGCCTCAGCATAATCAGCAGCAGTAGCAACAAAAGCAACAATAACAGCAGGAGCAGCCAAAAAAAAGCATCAACAGCCTCCAGCACTAGGAGAGGTCATCAAAGAATATATGAGGTGTCGCCGACGCCCGCCACCTCCGGCCTCCATCACCATAAACTGTACCATGAGGGAAAATGGTCACCATATTATGGGAGAGCTGGCATATCAGGAAATATATATGCAACAGGGAAGGAAATGGGAGAAATCGTACCGTTGTAGCAACGGAAATGTAACATGGGCACCAGCAGGGGTATCAGAGCAAGGAGCAGCACCAGCAAGATCACCACCAGCACCAGGTTAAGCACCACCAGCAGGAGCATCAATTTCAAAACCGCCAGCACCGCCTTCCCCACCAGCATGAGGACCACATTCACCGCCAGCATGAGCACCACATTCACCACCAGCACCAGCATGAGCACTTCCTTCTCCACTATTACCAACAGGAGCACAGCCATTACCAACAGCACAAGCATCGCCTTCACCCCCAGCATCAGCACAGATATTACCGCCAGCAAAGGCAGGAGCACCACCAGTACCAGCAGCATCACCAGCATCACCACCACTACCAATAACCAGCAGCATCACCACCACCACCAATAACCAGCAGCATCACTACCACCACCAGCAGCACAACCGGTGGCTAGCATCATCAGTACCACTAACACCATCAATAGTGATCAGCAGTACCACCACTACGAAATTTTGGCCGTGAAATTTGAAAATTTACTTATTGTTCTCGTATATAAACCACCAAAGACAACTTCCCAGCTGTTTACAGATCAGCTAATGGAGACAGATCACTCCCTTAAAGGACTTTTAAATCCGGTCTCAAACATCCCATTGCTTTCCCATTTCAAGATACCTAAAATGGAAGACTATAACCTTAATTTCAGCATATATTGGAATCGACCAAATTAGAAAATACCATTTACCCTTTATTAACAAATAATGAGGATCTATTACGAAACATAATGGTATCAAACACCAATTTTTCATAACTACGGTAACTGATTTTCAGATCTTCTTATAAATTGGATTTGGGAAGCCGAACACACTCTTGAGGGTATATTAAAAAAAATTCGACAGTGAACATACTAACTGCAACCAAATAAACCATAACATTACTCAGAGAAGGTGGGAAGATAGTATGAGTAACATGGATCTGAACCAGTGTATTGAGAGTATAAGCTCAGTAGCACTAGAAGTATGTTCCCGATGCATAGCATCAAGAAAAAAAGAGAGAAACAAATTAGAGATAGGCGCTCCCTCTTCAGGCAGAGACGAAGAAACGCAGAACTTCTCATAAGCTTCATACATTTTCAGGAACGAAAAGAAATAATGGGAGCAAAAAGTCACTAATTAAATTGAAAGAAGCCTAAGGCCGAGGGGGAGAGACCCCGAAATCGTCTTTAGGTAACCTAGTTTCAGGCACCAGCACCACTAACAGCACCACCAGGGAGCAGCAGAACAACCAGTGACAAGCATCATCACTAATACCATTAGCAACACCAGCAGCACAGCCACAAGTGACCAGCACCTCCACCACTAGGCGAAGCACCACCAGTGATCACCATTACTACCACCATTGGTGACCAGCACTGACACCATCAGTAACCATCAACACCCCAGTTACCACAGTAGCGGACAGCTAAGAGGCGGGGCCAGGAGCTGAGTATCGACCCCTGCAACCACAATTAGGTGAGTACAATTAGGTGAGTACAATTAGGTGAGTACAAATGACCACCAGCACGACCAGGAGCATCACCAGCATCATCGGTTATCAACAGCACCAAAAGCAGCACCACCAGTAGCAGCAGCAGCAGACAGGCAGGAGAGACAGCGGCAACACTTCACCAAGAGTGCGACAGTTTCCCCAATATCACGGAGAACCTCTATAATTAGGCCACCTCGTAAATTAGCCCCATGTGCTTCCTCCAGCTGCTTCTCCAACCTACTAATTACCCATTCCTGAATGCGTTCCCTGATTACTTCATTCCTGATTATCCCCTACGGGCGAGAAATATTAGTCTATAGTGAGTTGTAACAAGACGTTATTTGCTGTATTTTGGCTCAGAATGTAACGCAATTTATCAGTAATGTTACAGTAAGTTAAAAAATGTTGTGTTTTAAGACGCGTTAAACCCGTGTGAGTCATTCAGTGCAGTGAGTGGTGGAGTCCTGATCCTCCGTCCGTGTAGGTCATTCACCGCAGGGAGTGGTGGAGGCACAATCCTTTGTCCGTGGGGGTCATTCACCGCAGCGAGTGGTGGAGGCTTGATCCTCCGTCCGTGGGTGGTCAGTCAGCGTAAGGGTGGAGGCACGATACCACTTTCATTTAGGTAATTCAGCGTTTACGATGAGTGGAGTGTATACAACCAGTCGAGTGTATACAATCCAGTCGAGTGTATACAACCAGTCGAGCGTATACAGTGGGGAATATACAATGAGTGGGGAATAAACAATCAGTGGTTGAATATACAATCACTAAAGCATGTACAATGATATGAGTGATGAAAATTAACACTCAGGTATCTAGAAATAAATGCAGGACTCTCCAAATGTAGAAATTAATAAACGGATGAATAATGAACATTCAGTGTGCAGGCACGCATGCACGACACGCACACACACACCACACACACACACACACACACACACACACACACACACACACACACACACACACTATACTTTATTTCAGACTTTCCACTCAGGACTGAGCTTGTTCAAGTCTTGATGAAAATTATTCTTGTTGTCCTATGCAAATTTGGAGTGAGATGTAACAAAATAAAGTATTTATCAGCATCCATGACGATCGTGTAGGCTATAGGTCACAAGCCTGAGAAACTCATTAACGTTTTCCTGTCAAGGCAAAAACGTGTCATTTTGTACCCAGCTTAAGAGGCGTTACCGTCCTTCCAAACTATCGAGATATGGAAACCTGTCCAGTGTCTTTTACTCTGGAAGGATTATGAATATTTTATTTTCGTCTCAAGAACAGTTAAGATAACAGGTAAATCTTACTCGCTTCTACTTACATTCAATATACACGTACCATTATTTTCCTAGGTGCTTCTTAATCCAACCAAGGAGGCCTGGTTAGATAACTTGTGAAGAAACATAATCCTCAGAACAACTAACAGATTACAATAATAGTAATTTATGTTAGGCGCTAAACCCACGTAGGTTATTCAGTGCAAGACGTGGTGGAAGCTTCACCAAACGTCTGTGACCGCGAGACAGACGCGCTTTCTATTTACAGTCACCTCGATCTTCCGTGAGTTGACTAACTCTGAACTCTACGGTACCAAGTCGCCATGTTTCAGTAAGTCCCAACGTCCAGCTACTCCCTCTGATCCGGCCTTCGTCCTTTATCCAGCCTGACCCCCTGATCTAGCCTTACCCCCGAACCTAGAATGACCCCTAAACAGGCCTTACCCTAAAGTGCAAATAACGTTGGTCATGGGTTGGTCACCCCCGTTTTTCCTCCCGATTTCCCTTACCACTAGTTGTTAATTAGGCTTCCTAGTTGACGGTCTCATACCTATTTTTAAGCCCTACAAGCCGACTGATCGGAACTTCCTAGAAAAACCTGTCAAGAGTGCCTGAGGTCTGTTCGCAATTTCCCTTATATTTAAGGCTAGACTTTTAAAAGACTGAATCTTTCTATGTGGCGCTAAACACATGTAATAGCCGGTTAGTGGTGATTGTAGGCGCCGTCTTGCAAGTACGTCCAGTATTCACAGCATTTACGTTTTTATGCATAAAATTTCAAATAAAGAGACGCGTAAATCGTGCCTAGGAAATATTAACAGAATATCCTATCTCCAACACATTATCTTAAAAGTGTAAAGCATACAGAATACCTTAGTGTAAATGTTTGGTGCCTCGTAGGTATCCTATTTTACATGTTAATACTTCCAAACTATTTGCTCTGGCGACACACACACACACACACACACACACACACACACACACACACACACACACACACACACACACACACACAAATTCGCAACTAGACTAACAACCCTAGAAGTAAGGAAGACACATGATTATAACTTACTGAGACATGGTACAAGTTTACGTAGATGGAAGCTGAAAAAGTGTTAATGGGATGTGGATGAGGTGAAGACTATCACCAGTTTTAGAGATTATTTTTATTATTCCCAAAGGAAAACGCTGAACCCGTAGGGAACACAAAGACCTTTGGAAAAGATACGCGAAGGATACTTCTGGGTATCAACGCCCCAGCGGCCGGTTCCCAGACCAGGCCTCCAGGTTGATCAAGACTTGATCAACCAGGCTGTTACAGCTGTGATATAAGAGGACAACTCCAATTTCCTGGATAAAGAGCTCTTCACCGGCATCAATACTAGGGTAGAAGTTATTGGAGAGGACACTAGATTGCTACCTAAGCAAGTGACCTTTCAGTCAGGCTGTGACGGCCATGTAGGCCTACGGGTTACTGATAGCAACAGCCTGGTCAAACAGGCACCCAGTAAAGTCTGGCTTTAAGGTGGGCCGTGAGAGAAGAACCCTCGATACACGTCACAGGCATACAACCTCACCCAAAACATCTAAACCCCTACCTCCACCCGAGTTCACCCCATCCCACCCACTAGACCCTCCTCCTCAAACTCACAACTAGACCCTCCTCCTCAAACTCACCCCCACCCCACCCACTAGACCCTCCTAAAACTCACCCCCCACCCCACCCACTAGACCCTCCTCCTCAAACTCACCCCCCACCCCACCCACACCGTCACCAGTCCGTGACGAACAAGTCAAGTTTAACTACAAAATGCATTTTACAGGCTTAAACTTTGCCTCCGTAATTAACAACATTAAATACCAAGACTCTTCCAGCCTAGGAAAACTATAATTCACAACATTTCGCTCAAAGGTATGAAAACGCTCACTTATGCGCGAAATGTTGTCAAAGTCGTCCCTCTGCTATTAGTGTTTTTGTATAACGCTACTCGTCGCAATTTTGTCTTTCAGCCGTCAGTTAGTGCCTTTAATGAATGCTTAAATTCACCAGTCGTATCTCAAATAAGACATCATATACACCTTATAAAATATGCCTCAATAAAATTTGCCTCAAAATATCCCCCAATAAAATACGTCTCAGTAATATATGTCCCAATAAAAAAAATACCCCAATGAAAATGCTCCTACAAAAAATGCCAAAAATGACTCGGACGATGTTTCAATAAAAACAGCCTCAAAGTATGCACCAATAAAAACAGCCTCAAAGTACGCACTAATAAAAACAGCGCCAATAAACCCATTAATACTGAACCTAAAAATACGCGAATGAAAGCTATGGTTAGTTTACTAATAGTCATCGCCCCCGAGGCCCGGGAAGAGCACCTGTATCTTTGAGTTTATCTATTCCCGGAGCCTGGCCCTGTGTCATGGTTGACTGGTGCTTGCTTGCTCAACCAAGCTGTTGCTGCTGCCGGCCCGCTAGCCCACATATCTATCATAACCCAGTTGATCTGGCACTTGGTGAAGAGCATGTCCAGTTTCCTTTCGGAGACTTGTACACTTGTTCCAGCAGTGTTTCTGGTACCTTCTGGTAAGATGTTGAATAGTTTGGGATCACGGATGTTGATACAATGTACTGTTATTGTGCCCACAGCTCCCCAGCTTTTCACTGGGTATATTTTACACTTCCTCCAATGTCTCTCGCTGCAGTATGTTGTTATGCCACCGTGCAGATTTAGGACGAGGCCCTCAAGTGTTTTCCACGTATTGTATATATGGAAATTTAAAAAAAAAAGGAAAAAGAAATTAAAAGTATTTTTACGCCTGCATTAACAGCCTGGTTGATCGGACCCTGATCCACCATGAAGCCTGGTATTAGAACGAGCCGCGGGGGCGTTGACCCCCGAAACCTCTCCAGGTAAACTCCAGGTAAAGAGCACTTGCGTAAGTGTGAGGCCCCCGTGGTCAGGGACCTCGTGGTCAGGGACGTCATGGAGTCTACATACCAGGAGGGTATTCCGGGGATTAACGCCCCCGCGGCCCGGTCCATGACCAGACCACCCGGTGGATCAGGGCCTGATCAACTAGTCTATTACTGCTGGCCGCACGTAGTCCAACGTACAAACCACAGCCCGGCTGATCCGGCACCGACTTTAAGTATCTGTCCAACTCCCTCTTGAAGGCAGCCAAAGGTCTATTGGTAATTTCGCTTATGCCTGGTGGAAGGCTGTTGAACAGTTTTTTCTCAACATAGAGTAGATGAGAAATCTAACAGCTGTGAGACATTGTAAATATATGCATGAGAATGTATGCACATAAGTGGTATGAGGGTCCGAATGTGTGCACATAAGTGGTATAACGGTCAGAATGTGAGATGGTGTACACTTGTTGTGTTTTCTCTTAGTGTACTAACGGTGCCCCTACTTTTCATTAGGGGTATGTTGCATCGTCTGCCAAGTCTTTTGCTTTCGTAGGGAGTGTTTTCTGCGTGCAGATTAGGGACCAATCCCTCTAGGATTTTTCCAGGTGTATATTATGATGTACTGTATCTCTCTCGCCTGCACTCCACTGACTACAAGTCAAGTGCTTCCAAGCGCTCCCAGTAGTTAAGGTGTTTGACGGAACTTATACGTGCCGTAAAGGTTCTCTGTACATTCTCTAGATCTGCGATTTCACCTGCCTTGAATGGAGATGTTAATGTACAGCAGTAGTCCAGCCTAGAGAGAACAAGTGATTTGAAAAGGATCATTGGCTTGGCATCCCTTGTTCTGAACGTTCTCATTATCCATCCTATCATTTTCCTCGCAGATATGAATGTGGCACTGCTGTGATCCTTGAAGGTCAGATCCTCACATTACCACTCCCAGGTCCTCCACATTACTTTTCCGCTCTATTGTATGGTCAGTGGAAAGCAGTTTCAGTGTAAAACTTCTTACATTCATGGGAAACGCTAAATCCATTTCCTTCATACAACGCCTGTATAATGGAAGGTAATCGGGCTTGATCGGAGGAAGTTAATGCTAGCTCCAGTTCCAAGGATCAGAGGTGGTGGTAGCGTGAGAAAGTGCAATAAGTGTCAAGTGTGAAGTATCGAGGGCGTAACTCACAGCTGCGTGATGCCTGAACATTCTCGCTAAGAATCACCTTGGAGAAGATAAAGAGCAATTTTCAGCGTAATTGTCCCAATATGTTGCAAGGTATAATTATACAGTTTGATACCTAGTTTACGGCAGCCCAACTCTACTACAGTTTCAAGTGGCAGAGATTTTAGGAAACTCTAGTAGCGTCAAATTAGAGAGCTTAGGTTCTTGTGTAGGCCACACCACACACACACACACACACACAACATAACATGATGTAGCGCTGACACACGCACAACACACACACACACACACACACACACACCACACAACACAACACACACAACACACACACACACACACACACAAACACACACACCACACACACACACACAACACACACACACACACACAACACACACACATACACACACACACACACACACACACACACACACACATGACTACCTGGTGATGCTTCTGGAAGCATCAATTCAGCGCTCGAACTCATTTATCACAGTGTCAAAAATAACGATAAAAAAAATAGATTATGACAGAAGCCATATTTAAAAAATCTTAATGCGATACATTTCGATATGAAAAAGTTGACTTTTGATATCCATGACAAACAGAGCTATAGACTGAAAGGCAAAGAGATGGTATACCTACAAAATACCCGTGACCGGTTTCCAGGATTTCCAGGATTTATTCGAGCAATAAGAGGAAAACGACTCTCCCGACAGGCTTGAAACTCTCGCAAACGGTGGGTTTTACTTGATGAAATTTTAGCATTCACTTTCAGCGACGCAAGTTTTAATTTGCAAATTTTATCTGACAAACTGTTTTCGTAGCATGGCCAATGGCCAGGGTTCCCTGTTGACCGCTTGGTCAACCAGAGTGTTTGTGCTAGCCGCTCGCACGCCCACATACCCACCAAAACCTGATTAAAATGAGGCTGACATGACCATGTGACAGTACATCACAACTATTGACTAAGGGTTCATCGTTCCAAGGATCACTGATCCAGCGCCCTAGAGCCAGACTAACCCTTCTGACAGCCTGAGCAGTCATAACATTGGTGCTAGAGGCATACAATCACAGCCCGCCTGATTAGGAACTGTCTGGAGAATCTTGTCAAATTTACTCAAAGACCAGGAGACTTTAAAATTAAAATAGAGGAGATACTCTTGGTGTGCACAATTAAGTGGAGTGTCTGTCCCTCTTAGCGAACGGAGGATCGATCCTCCACCAGTCTTTGCGTTGATTGATCCCATACGGATTTAGCACTTCACATTTATAAAAATAAAAATATAATAATAATAATAATAATAATAATAATAATAATAATAATAATAATAATAATAATAATAACCATGCAAGGAAATCAAAATGAATAAACACAAGAAAAAATAATGAATATTATTTATTAATTCTTATATCCACGAAGAAGCGTTCACCCATGTAGATGACACAGCACCTGGGGAATGAGTGACGTAATCAGATTTGATCCAAGAAGAATGGGAGATAAAATCAGTTCCTTAGATTAAGATCCTTCACGGGTACCAGAGCGCTGCTCCTCAATTTACAGCCCTTATATGTTTTCCAGAAAACAAGGTTCGCGTTGTTATTGGGCAACGTAAGTCCCGATTTGTCAATTTTAGTAAATAAATAGTGATATTTAATGCCCACTAAAGGGAAACTAAATACTGTAGAACAATAAGAGACAGACACAAACATTTTGCAAAAATCCCCGGGAGACAACCAGTGGAATATTCACAAAGCAATAGAACCTTCACGCTATTCAGCGCTTTAAAAATATTCCCGACTAACTTTATATAACTAATTCACACAGTCAATATCAACTTGCTACTGCCGTGACCAGTTCACTCTCATATCACATAAGTCATAATCCCAACGCAGGTAAAACTGTTCAAAATCTATTTTTCACATTTTGAAACCCGTGTCCATAAAACGTTCCGTGTCCTGACAGGAGCGTGAGCCAATTTAGACGAGAATGGGAAACCACAGGCACAGCATGACGTAACCTTCAGGATTCTGCCTTCACCTAATTTAATGAAACGCACAAGGAAAAAACTTTAAGAAAATCAACTGACGAAGGCAAATAAGAAGAGAGAGGGAACGGGAGAGAGACAGAAACAGAATGATATGTGAATGTGTGTGTGTGCTCTCGCCTGTATATACTCAAGTATATATGTGGTTGCAGGGGTCGCTTCATAGCTCCTGCCCCCCTCCTCTTCGCTAGTCTTGTGTGTGTCTGTGTGCGTGTGTGTGTAAAAAGTGAATCAGGCAGTAGAACGGGTGTCCCTAAGTTAAATGATTCAGCTGTCAACACAGACTTCGTGAGTAATAGCCAACACACACTGCAGACACCGAGGCTGGGATGTGTGCTGATAAGGACAAGCTGTGGCAACGACGACGGCCTGCTTGCTGCTAGCACCAGCAGCCCGATTGATCAGGCTATCAGTCAGATCTAATCCATTTTTAAGCAAAATTGGATACATCAGCAGTGTGTTGCTAACCTACTTTGTGATAGTTACACAGTGGAAACAAAAGCTAGCCATGTTTCTCCTGTCATATTACGTCAGGCAAAATGGAGCTCATTCAAAATGTTGAAATTGTCAGCTACCTACCTGGAGGGTATTCCGGGGATCAACACCCCTGCGGCCCGGTCCATGACCAGGCCTCCTGGTGGATCAGGGCCTGATCAACGAGGCTTTTACTGCTAGCCGCACGTAGTCCAACGTACGAACCACAGCCCGGCTGATCCGGTACTGAATTTAGGTTTCTGTCCAGCTCCCTCTTGGAGACAACCAGGGGTCTATTGGTAA
Organism: Cherax destructor; assembly: GCA_009830355.1. NCBI lineage: Eukaryota > Metazoa > Arthropoda > Malacostraca > Decapoda > Parastacidae > Cherax > Cherax destructor. The sequence goes on along the minus strand of WNWK01000099.1, from coordinate 570,642 downwards.
TTCCCCTTATGGCAGGTGGAACGCTGATGAACAGTCTTGGGCCCAGGACACTTGTGTTTTCTCTTAGTGTGCTAATGGCGCCCCTACTTTTCATTTGGGGTATGTTGCATCGCCTGCCATGTCCTTTGCTTTCGTAGGGAGTGATTTCTGTGTGCAGATTAGAGACCAGTCCCTCTGGGATTTTCCAGGTGTAGATTATGATGTATCTCGCCTGAGCTCCAGTGAGTAGAAGTCAAACGCTTCCAAGCGTTCAGCTAAACTAGACACACTTTAGTAGGGCAGTGATGATAACGCTAAGTATTCCAGTATTCCAGTACGGGTTCACCAGCATAGCTGGAGTCCCTTAAAAAATTTAAAATTGTTCTGGTAATATTTTTCGTATCAACAAGTTCTAATTTGCAATGGCAGAAACCTCTTTTACATCTGAAAGATGTTACGTTCAAGGAACACAACCTTGTTACTATCACTACTATAAGAAGAAAGACAGGTTAAATAATGATAACCTTCTAGTTGCAGTTTGAGTAACAGGAACCTTCAAACTGCAGGCTGAATAACATTAACCTTTAAATGGCAGGTTCAATAACAAGAACTTTCAAATGATAGGATGAATAACAAAAACCTGCAATAACTAGAGCATACAAACCAAGTTATGTCAAGATTATGATGATAATCTTAAAGGTATACGTACTCTCCAAACTACAGTATTGCTACACACAAACAGACCCACATAAGACTGAAGAACTTGCTTGCCTGGAGAATATACAGTTAATATTTTGGATCAATTTAATCAATCCCATGCATTTCTGGTAAGGCCTATTTCCTTGGAACAGACTCCAACGTAGCCCAGATTTTGTGCATACGCAAGCATCAACAGCTTACCTGATCAGGCTATCAGCTAGAGGACGTCACTTGAGGCAGATAAAGTCTCTCTTTCATGGTACAAACAATGACATCTTCCCCCTCACAGCCAATACCCTCCCCCCAGTCCTGAGGACATCACTTGATTAAGATTTTCAATAAAGGGAATATAATTAACACAGCCAGGGGCGGAGGGTGTGAAGCGGAGGAGGGAGACACAAGCCATCTCCTTTATTTAAAATAATTGTCAATATGCTGACCAGTTCTCTCTCTCTCTCTCTCTCTCTCTCTCTCTCTCTCTCTCTGTCATACACAGCTGGGTCAGAGATCTCCTCATGTCTCCACAATCATTTCCTGTTCCATGTAAATTTTATACTTTAATATATATTTGCATATTTCAAACGAAAATTGCCTTTGGTATAATTAACATCTCATACTGAAATATTACAGGATAATAAATACATTTGGCCACTCTTTAACCTACGATATCACTAGGGTGGTGGTGGTAGTGGTAGCCGAGGGAATGGTAGTGGTTGTGGTAGCCAAGGGAATGGTAGTTGTTGTGGTAGCCGAGGAGGCGGAGAGGGTGGTGGATGGGTTGGTTGGAGGGTTGGTTAAAGGGTTGTTTGTGGGGTTGTTTGGAGGGCTAGTTGGAAGGTTTGTTGATGGGTTGGCTGGAAGGTTAGTTTGAGGTGTGAGCTTGGCTTGGCCTGGCTTGGGTTAGTTGGTTGATTTGGCCTGGGTGTTGGATACGCCGCGCCGGGACTGGTGATGAACCTCACATGACGCAGGTCAGACAACATGCACAACAAGCGGTTATTGGAACAATATTTTCCTCAGTGTTGAACTTATCGCGTCTTGATGAGGCTCAGCCCTAAGCAAAAGCTTGTCCCAATAATTGCTTATTCCTTATATATTTTTTTTAATCCATAAAATCGATGGTAAGAATGAGAAGGACTGGGGTAGGATAGAACAGAGATAAAGGCTGTGTGTAGACAAGAAAAGATTACAAGGGATTATTTTTGTTGTCATTGTGGTACTCTGGTGGAGTATTTTATATAGATTGTCTTCACTCCCTTCAAAATACAAGCACAATAAGGCAGGGATGATTAGATTTAAAGAATTTTTTCCTGAAACATCAAGGTTATTTTGACTTGGGATGATTGTATACGATAGCTAATGCAAACAATTCTCTCTCAGGGTATCATACACTTAAGGTCATAATGTGGACGATGGACTGCGTATGGTACTGGACCGTCTGGACGACGATCCCTAGAACCAAAACCAGTTAAAACGCTTCCTACTGCTGTAAAGTGGACCAGCAAACTAGCGCCGTCGTTCATCTTTGAGTCTTTCACCAGGAAATATAATGGACGAGAGTAGTGAAACTCTCGAAACTATTCAAAGGTATATCAAAGGTAAGGTTGCTTACCACTGATGTTAGAAAAGACACAAGCCACTCTTTTGAAAATTATGCAAGAATCTAAACAAAAGAACGAATATGTCTAACGTAGTAACACAAAAAAGGACCCCCGAGAACTATTCTCACAAAAGTCAGCTATTAAGAACACCAGTCTTAGATAGATTGAAACAAACGATTGCATTATAACGTCTGGAAAGCAGAGGATAAGTTTTTGTTAAGCATGGATGAGTATCCTCCAAGTTTATTAACATATCCTTAAAGTTTACCTACATAACCCCAGAATTTGGGTACACAACCTTAAAGTTATCCCTGCAGAGAATCTGTGACACATATTTAGGACTATGGGACGTTCCCAGTGATTTAATGCTTTATTGGCTCTATCCAGGCCGAAAATGATTTCATTATTTGTTCCAGCCCTGATATCTTCCCTACCCTGAGCGGAATCGTCAACACTGAGCAATACTCTAAACGAGAGAGCACAGGTGATTTGAAGTGTCACTATAGGCAGAATTTCCCTTATGAAAGTTTTCATTATACAACCCGTAATTTTCCTGGCTGTAGTGGCATTTGCCTTGTGTTCTTTGAAAGAAAGGTAAGCCGACATGATTACTTCCAGGTGTTTCACATGTCCCTTTCGTTCTAGCTGATGAGGTCCTCTAGTTTTGTATACAATATCCCTTTTGAGTTCTTCGTTCTTTCATGCAAAAGCAGTTCCAGCTGCACAATAAGATAACATTGTATAAACATCCTTGGTCCTAAATTGTTCGACATCTTACCAAAAGATATAAGAAACACTGCTGGGACAAGTGTAGAAGGCTTCATGTTATTACTGCCACATCAACCCGGTTGTCGTGGAATCAACAGCTGTCACTAGAATCAACAGCCTGGCTGACCTTGCAAGCAACATACAAGCCTGGCCAGGGCCGGGCTTCGGGAGTGAAAAAACTCTCGAAACTTATCAAACGTATATCAAAAGTAAAGGTAAAGAGACCCACCTAATACTATATATATATATATATATATATATATATATATATATATATATATATATATATATATATATATATATATATATATATATATTCTCCATGGGAAAGTGGAACAGAATTCTTCCTCCATAAGCCATGCGTGTCGTAAAAGGCGACTAAAATGCCGGGAGCAATGCGCTAGTAACCCCTTCTCCTGTATATTACTAAATGGGCCAACCTGCCTCGGTGGAAACGGCCGACGCATTATATATATATATATATATATATATATATATATATGTCGTGCCGATTAGGTAAAACTGGTCAATTAGCAAGAACTCATCTAAAATTAAGTCCTTTCTAAAAATTTCTCTTATACGTTTAAAGATATATTTTTTTCATTTATGTTAATGTAAGAATTAATAATTTTGTACCAAGAGAAACTTTGAAAACCTACCTAACCTTATTACAACAAGAGCAATTTAATTTAACCTAACCCAACTAAATATATTTTAGATATTTTAACATTAATTTAATAATAAACAAACACAATGAAATATATTTTTTCGTTATGTTCAGAATGATTTTGGCGAAATTATTGCATACACAAATTTTCACTTGTCATATATGGCAAGGTGAGCGTTGCTATTTAAGCCAAAATCGCAAGTTTTACCTAATCGGCACGACATATATATATATATATATATATATATATATATATATATATATATATATATATATATATATCGTCCGATTATAAAACTGTCAATTACAGAACTCATCTAAATTAAGTCCTTTCTAAAATTTTCTCTTATACGTTTAAAGATATTTTTTTCATTTATGTTAATGTAAGAATTTATAATTTTGTACCAAGAGAAACTTTGAAAACCTACTAACCTTATTACAACAAGCTCAATTTAATTTAGCCTAACCCAACTAAATATATTTTAGATACGTTAACATTAATTTAATAATAAACAACACAATGAAATATATTTTTTCGTTATGTTCAGAATGATTTTGCGAAATTATTGCATACACAAAATTTCGCTTGTCTTATAGAGTGAGCGTTGTATTTAGCCAAAATCGCAGTTTTACCTAATCGGCACGACATATATATATATATATATATGTCGTGCCGATTATATAACTGCGATTTTGGCTAAATACAACGCTCCTGCCATATAAGACAAGTGAAATTTGTGTATGCAATAATTTCACCAAAATCATTCTGAACATATGGAAAAAATATATTTCATTGTGTTTTTTATTATTAAATTATGTTAACGTATCTAAAATATATTTAGTTGGGTTAGGCTAAATTAAATTGCGCTTGTTGTAATAAGGTTAGGTAGTTTTCAAAGTTTCTCTTGGTACAAAATTATAATTCTTACCTTAACACAAATGAAAAAATATATCTTTAAACGTATAAGAAAATTTTAGAAAGGACTAATTTTAGATGAGTTCTTGCTAATTGACCAGTTTTACCTAAGCGGCACGACATATATATATATAACAGCTGATCATGCTGCGATCTACTATAAATTGCTATGGTGTAATATAATAGTAGCATCTCTTCTCTACAGTATGCGAGGAGACAACCTGTTCCAACTTTCTTTCCTCATGAATACTCACAAAAATTATCCTCGAACTGAGATCCTAATTCGTGGAGTTTTGTTTTCAAACCAAAAGGAAACGATCTTCGAACAGACAGGAGGAAGCCAAAAATTTGTTTTAAATGTCTAAGGCAATATTCCTGTTGAAAAATGAACTACATTCATCCTGGGTAATTGGCCAATTAGCACTGGCGGGTTGAGCTGAGCCAATCACAGCTTCACGCTTGTAAACAACACAGATATTTATTTGTTAAAAGAGATGAGGGTTTGTTTGGAGAGAGTGGGTTTGTTCACTAGGCTCGCCCACGGACACACGCATACAGCGGCCATACCTATTGCTTCTTTCTAGGGTAGTTTTAGTCTTTAAGTCCCCAGCTTGAAGCCAGATTCCATTGTTGACTGCTTGGTCAGCCTATCTGTTGTTGCAGGCGGTTCACAAGCCAACATAACCATCACAACCTGTCTGATCTGGCACAGTTTGTAAGTATAGGTCCAGTTACCTTCTGTCTATTTCAACCTTTGTTTCAACAACGTTTCCCATATCTTCTGTTAAAAGGTTGCAGAAACGTGAACCACGGATGTTGACACGGAATATATACCTTTGAAGAGTTTCGAGAGTTTCACTACTCTCGGAGCTCGGCCATGGGCCAGGCTCGTACTCCAGTTGTGCCCATTGTAACCCTGCCTCACATTGGGTTTATTCTCACTCCAGGTAGTTAAGCAGTTTACAAATTCGAGACCTAGGTTCCATCCAGAGTCTACACTGCAAGAGCCCTGAGGTGTTCCTCGTAGCTTAGATGTTTCACTGAATCTATGTGGAAAGTAAATTATCTCAGCATTTTCTAGCTCGGATATCTGCCCTGACCTGATAAGAGCTGTGAGCTGTGAAGATATAAATGAACCAACGATACGTTATGTATGCTAGGGGGACTAAAAGCCAGAAATAACTAATGGTGGTTGAAAGTAAGAAAATGATCTAGTAGCTGCAAGCTCATCTATGCGATCACACATTACTGCACGAAAACACACGTTTAACAAAAGAAATTCCAAGAGATGAGCGGAATGTGATCTGTAGACTCGATCAACAAAACCTGATGACCATATAGGAGGAGAGATAAAAGGGGACAGGATTACTTAAAGAAAATTCTGAAAGGTATTGAGAGGGCAGATAGATCTAAGTTGTTCAAGTGGAGAGAATTAGGTACAAGAGGCTACATATGGAAGCTAGAGACAATGCTACTGGAATTTCGGAAAGTATTACTTTAGTTTCGCAGTGATAGAAAAGTAAACTAGCATGCAAAATAATAAGTGGTAGAGACGAACGCCTTTCACAGCATCAAAAGCAGGTATGACAGGACCCGGGATCCAGAATCTAGAAATTGTCTATCAAGCCAGCTTCAGGAGAAGGTTCAGGAGCAGTATTTAGATCCCGCAGACGAAACTCGGCGAGTACGCACATTACACATTGAATACCTTAAAAAGATTCTAGCTCGCGCGCTCGCACATGCAAGCACGCATGCACGCTTGCACACAAAGCTCAAGGAGCAGGGAGGGAGTGACCTAGTAGCAAGCAGTGAAGAGGCGGGCCAGGAGCTATGAATCGACCCATGCAACCAAAATTAGGTGAGTACACAAGCACGCACGCGCACGCACACACACACACAGAGTAGTCAGGAAGTGGAATAGTCTAGAGAAAGATATAGTGGAGGCAGGAACCATACATAGTTTTAAGACAAGGTATGATAAAGCTCATGGAGCAGGGAGAGCAGAGACCCAGTAGCAGACAGCGAAGAGGCGGGGCCAGGAGCTGAGTCTCGACCCCTGCAACCACAATTAGGTGAGTACACACACACACACACACACACACACACACACACACACACACAAACCTCGGCAAAGGAGAAAGACCTTGGGGTGAGTATAACGCCAAGCACGTCTCCGGAGGCACACATCAACCAGATAACTGCGGCAGCATATGGGAGACTGGTAAACCTAAGATTAGCGTTCCGTTACCTTAACAAGGAATCGTTCAAGACACTGTACACCGTGTACGTCAGGCCCATACTAGAATATGCAGCACCAGTCTGGAACCCACACCTGGTCAAGCACGTCAAGAAACTAGAGAAAGTGCAAAGGTTTGCGACAAGGTTAGTTCCACAACTCAGGGGTCTGTCCTATGAAGAAAGGTTGAGGGAAATAGGACTAACAACACTGGAGGAAAGAAGGGTCAGAGGAGACATGATAACGACATACAAAATACTGCGGGGAATCGACAAGGTAGACAGTGACAGGATGTTCCAGAGAGGGAACACAGAAACAAGGGGACACAACTGGAAGCTGAAGACTCAGATGAGTCAAAGGGATGTTAGGAAGCATTTCTTCAGCCACAGAGTAGTCAGGAAGTGGAATAGTCTAGAGAAAGATATAGTGGAGGCAGGAACCATACATAGTTTTAAGACGAGGTATGATAAAGCTCATGGAGCAGGGAGAGCAGAGACCCAGTAGCAGACAGCGAAGAGGCGGGGCAAGGAGCTGAGTCTCGACCCCTGCAACCATAATTAGGTGAGTACAATTAGGTGAGTACACACACACAATTGGAAGTTGAAGACTCAGATGAGTCAAAGGGATGTTAGGAAGTATTTCATTAGTCATAGAGTTGTCACGAAGTGGAATAGTCTGACTAGTGACGTAGTGGAGACAGGAACCATACATAGTACCTTTGATATACCTTTGAAGGGTTTCGAGAGTTTATCTACTCTCTGAACCCGGCCATGGGTCAGGCTCGTCTGGAGCTTTCCTGGTCAACCAGGCTGTTGCTGCTGGAGGCCCGCTGCCCCACATATCCATCACAGCCTGGTTGATCTGGCACCTGGGTTTAAGACGAGGTATGATAAAGTTCACGGAGCAGAGAGAACCCAATAGCGATCAGTGAAGAGGCGGGGCCAGGAGCTATGAATCGACCCCTACAACCACAAATAGGCGAGTACAAATAGGTGAGTACATAAACACAGGCCACAAAAACAACAAGCATCCGGCAATCTAACATGGCGGCGAAGCCCTCTTAATGCTCCTGGAGTCACTTGTGGGACTTCCCTCAACTCAGCCTTCCTTCCTCCTCTTCTGTTACTACTACTAGTACTACTACTATTACTACTACTACTACTAAAATATAATATTGTGTCACTTGTACATATAATAATATACTTCTTTATGTACATATTATATTTCAACATATATTACACATTTTACATAAAATTTATTGCATATACAAAATCTGCATACAACGAAGTGTGGCGAAATTTTTAGTGGCTCTAAGCCAGGAAATAAGAAGAAACAAACGTGGAAAATATCCCAAGCAAAGATAAACTGCACAAGGATAAAAGATTTGCCTCGGAGAGACCAGCACTGAAAAAAAAACATTGGAAGAGTTAACTGAAAAGGTAGCAGGAGGAATGAGTGTCTGGTGTCGATTCCGAGGGAAGGGGGGTCATCGCCTCCAACAGAAGATGAAAACTGTATATGCATATTGTTCCTAAAATTTCAAATCTTCAAAAAGGCGCTGCAAACCACTTTGAAAAGGCCTCGAGGTTGTTAGAGGTGGTCGAACTTTTTGTTAGCAGATCACTGCATGGGGCAAAGGGGTAACAATGTTTCGCAGAGAAAGGGGACGTTGATTCCGATAGAATGAGACTTATTTTAATAGCCTGATTAAGCGCGAAGAGCCTTGGCGCTTAATCACTCTCTAAAAATAAGTCCTGCAATGTCATTTTAAAAGATAATTACGGGAGAGCAAAGTACAGCATTCTTGTTCTTCATGTACTTGCTGGATGACGAGGATAGTTTGGTCTGGCAGGTGTTATATCATTCGCCTTTCTGGCGAGGGCTGGACGGATGATGTTACGGCCCTCCCATGTTCTTGTGACGTGGTCTGGGCCAGTGATGTCGCACGAACCTTCCTGGAGATCGTCACAATAGCTAATCGTTAACCGGTTAATGCGTTGCCTGGAGTAGTCTCATTTGCTCTTGATGCTCTCCCGGGAAGAGCCTTTGTATGTTTTAATGAAGGACTCCTTCTCTAAATGTTGTGAATGTATGTGCCAGCGTTTTAATTCAAGAATGTTTCCTGATTTTATCGAGCTGAAGAAGCATACGAGAAACTTGACCAGTGAAACGTGAGGCCCAGTGAAGATGAGAACTTGTGAAGGGGAAGGTGAAAAACACAGGAGAAGGTGAGGACTACAGAAGATTAGGAGGGCTAGAGAAGGTAAGGCCTAGTGAAGGTGAGGAGAGAACAAAGAGTGGCAGTAAATAGGTATCCGAGTGTCATTTGTTCGGGTGGCCTACGGGGAAGGAAAGTGGTACACCATGGAGAGAACTGGGCTTTGAAATGAGCCAGAGTAGGATAATAGGTCATAGCCTAAAACTTCAATCTTGTGAACAATAATTGTGCTTAGCGCTCGCGCGCGTATGTGTGTGTGTGTGTAATTTCAAACTAGACTCTGTTGCTTAATTTTTTGTAAAGAGCCTTTGTCGATCTTCTGTGTCCCATAAAATTTTGTATAACACCTCTGTCCCATCACTTTTTAAGTTTAATTATATTCCTAAGTGATGATTCCATACAAAAGCTACATAATGAACGGGTCACATGGTTCATATAAAGCGAGTATGGATTTTTTTGGTCAACGTTTCTGTTTCAAGTCTGGGAGGATAAACTACTTATGTTGCTGATGCTTTAATATTCTAGTATGCTTAATGTGAAACTTTTGGTGTAATTATGATTAATCTTTGTACTACCACTTAATATGGAAGATGAGAGTCAGTAAGAGATCAAGTATTTTGACTTGAAAAAAAAAGATCGAAGTAGGAAGATCGGTGAGAGTTTCTCAGAGGATTCAGTGAAGTTGTTAGTAGGAGGTAGAGACAGGAACAAGTAACAGTGACTAACAGGAAATGAAACAAAGAAAGAAGCGAAAGAGGGGATGGGGGCTAAAAAAATTCTGTACATTCAGGATATCACAAGGTGAAATATCTGAGAATTTAAAAGTCAAGAAAAGCAAGCAAATGGAAAAACCACAAATGTGATCTAAATATTTACAAAAAATAGGAACCATTGTTCTATGGACCAGCTTTACTGACAAACGTATTGACTAAAGTACTAAAAAATATATAAGATAGATAACTTATGAGCATCCAGAAAGGAATTAGTACTTAAGAGACAAACATCAGATAGTAAATCCTGTCTTACGCGTTTTATGGAGTTCTATGACTGAAAATGCACTTAGTGATGGGCAGATTGTATCTCCAAAAGACTGTAAGAAAGCCTACAGTATCACACCTGAGGCTGATGTACAAACTGGAAGAGCAGTCAGGAGTAACGGAAAAATTGTTCTGGCATGTACAGAAATATTTGAAAATTGAAGGGAGAGGATAATGGTATGAAAGAGGGTAATCAGAGAGGATAATGAAACAAGTGGAATCCTCCAAAGTTCGGTGCTTGGGCCCCTTTCCTTCTTGTGTGTGTAAATGACCTGCCAGAGGAAATTTAAACTTACGTACTACTCTTGGCTGATAGCGTGAAGCTTTAGAGAAGCAAATAACACCAGGATCCTGGTTCGCTTTAATTAACTGTTGCACAGAAGCAATTTTACATTAAAAACGTATACACAGATATTTAAACAGATAAAAACCTTTGCGACCACAACACCTGTTTAACGTCCACTACCTATCTGTGCACCGAGTTCTGGAAACGTTTGAACCCACTTCACTCACTCATTCACTCACCCCCACCCACTCACTCTCCTCCACCTACGAACCAACTGACTCGTCCACCTACTGACACGTACCTAAAAGTCCGGGCACTCGGCTTGTGGTATCTCATTTTCTCTGCAGCAACAAAATGTTTAAGTTAGGAGATGGGGTGTTTTGGTGCGGGTGGGCAATGTTTACCTTTCGGGTCGAGATGTTTGGTGGTTGTGTGTGGTAAATAAATTGATCCGCCTCACCCTGGCTCCAGGCTATTTCCAGCTACAGTTTGAGCGGCTTGTGTATCCAGTGTGTCGAGGTTATGTGATGTATTGATTGAATGTTGGGAGAGGGGCAAGCTGGGAGGTAGGGAGCTAAGAGGGAGGGACCTAAGAGGGAGGCTTAGAGGGAGGGAGCTATGACGGAGGCTTAGAGGAGGGAGGGAGCTATGACGGAGGCTTAGAGGGAGGCGAAGAGGCGGGAAGGCTACGAGGGAGGCGAAGAGGCAGGAAGGTTAAGAGGGAGGATACTAACAGGGACAGAGCTAACAGGGAGGGAGCTAAGACGGAGGCTAAAAGAGAGGGAGGCTAAGATGGAGGGAGGCTTAGATGGAGGAAGGCTTAGATCGAGGAAGGCTTAGATGGAGGGAGGCTAGTGTACAGATAAAAACTGGTAGAGGAAGGGGAGATAGGGAGGGGAAAGAGAGAAGGGGTTGAGAAATAAAAAGGGGCAAGATAAATTTGAAGAGAAAACAGAAAGGAGGGTTAATTGTGGGAAAGAGAAAAGATGAGGCAAAGAAGATTCAAAGAGAGAGAGAGAGAGAGAGAGAGAGAGAGAGAGAGAGAGGAGGAGAGGAGAGAGAGAGAGAGAGAGAGAGAGAGAGAGAGAGAGAGAGAGAGAGAGAAACTCACTAAAATACACCAGGCAGGCTCGTGTGAACAAGTTAAGGCAAGTAATCATGGAGAAAATAGTTTCCAACACGCAGAAGACAGACGGACAGGTGGTGGTGGTGGTGGTTGGTGGTGGTGGTGCTTGGTGGTGGTGGTGGTTGTTGGTGGTTTGTTCGTTAGTTGGTTGGTTGGTTGGTTGGTAGGTGGTGGTGTTGTTAGTGGTGGTAGTAGTGGTGGTTGCTGTTGTTGTTGTTGGGGGTGGTGGTAGAGGTTGTTGTTAGTGGTGGTGGTAGTGGTTGTTGTTAGTGGTGATGGTTGTTGGTTGTTGTTGTTGGTGGTGGTAGTAGTGGTTGTTGTAGTTGGTGGCTGGTTGTTGTTGGTGGTGGTTGGTTGTTGTTGTAGTTGGTGGCTGGTTGATGGTGGTGGTTGGTTGTTGTTGTTGCAGTTGTTGGTGTGTGTGTGGTTGGTGGTGGTGGTGGTTGGTGGTAGTGGTGGATGTGGTGGTTGGTGGTGGTGGTGATTGGTGGTAGTGGTGGATGTGGTGGTTGGTGGTGGTGGTGATTGGTGGTGGTTGGTGATGGTGGTTGGTGGTGGTGGCGGTTACTGGTGGTGGTTGGTGGTGGTTGATGGTGGTTGGTGGTTGTGATTGGTTTTGGTAGTGGTGGTGTGGTGGTGGGGGTGGTGGTGGTAGTGGTGGTTGGTTGGCTGCTGGTTGGTGGTGGTAGTGGGTGGTGGTTGGTTGGTTGGTTGATTGGTTGGTTGGTTGGTGGTTGGTTGGTTGGTGGTGGTGATGGTGGTGGTGGTGGTGGTGGTGGGAGAATGGTGGTGATGGTGGTGATCGGAGAGTGGTGATGGTGGTGGTAGCAGCAGGGTGACTAACAGGAGAGACCTTAAGCTAACTGAAGATAAGAGTAGAGCGTGAGGGGTCCCGAGGTGTTGGGGATAATCGTAGGGATTCCACCCAGCATTTTAATGTGGGAAACAAACCGCTCCACCAGATCCAGGTAACTAGTTTAGAACCTCAGGGGTAGACGTCCAGCAAAATAATCCATATACAAGGTAAGGCCTTCTTCCTTACGTTTCTAAGGTACAAGGAGGCCTCGACTCAAGTCAGGGACTGACCACATCATCTATGGCCAATGTAATTCATGTAATGTTCAAAATGCTGCCCTGAGGTACCCATCCTCCAGGAGTAGGGTGTAGCACGAACCTCAGCCAACAAATCTCCCAGTAGTCGTCAGGATTCTTTAAAAATATTTTAGGACTGTTCACAGCTATGACGGGTACATTATGACAAGGAACTTAAGAAATTTAACCTGCTTTCTCTGGACGAGAGGTGGACAAGAGGGACATAAGCATGTCTTATGAAATACTCAGAGGAATGCGAGAACAGAACGGATGGAAGGTAAGTAAGGTAAGGGGAACTCCATACTTAGTTTCAACCATGACTTCTAATGGGTTTCGAGAGTTTTCGTTCTCCCCCAGCCTGGCCCAGGGCCAAGCCTGTCTAGTGCTTGCCTGGTCACCTAGGTTGTTGCTGAGGGTGGCCCGCCATCAGCATCAAACTGGAGTGAGGCAATATCAGTGGCTTTTGAAGAGTAAGACACTTGCAACAATTGGGTGTCTTTACTGTTGATTGAAACGTTTCACCTACACAGTGGGCTTCTTCAGTCAAATAGAGAGGCAGTAGGCGAGGCAGCGAAGTAATGATGAAGTAATCAATCTGACTGATTACCTCATCTTTACTTCGCTACCACCCTACTGCCACTGTATTTGACTGAAGAAGCCTGTGTAGGCAAAGCGTTTCAATCAACAATAAAGACACCCACCAGTTGCACATGCGTCTTAATCTACAACTTGTCGATATTATAAATCATTATCAACATCAGTGTTTTTGATGACTGTGAGATAACTCCCATGTCTAGGCTGCTTCTCCATTTAATACTTAATTAAGGCACGTGATAAAAGTTTATTGTAGTTCTTGATGAATATCAAGTACGCCAGCTGGATCCACCACACACAAGGAGAGAGGCAGTACGCCAGCTGGACCCACCACACACACAAGGAGAGAGGCAGTACGCCAGCTGGACCCACCACACACACAAGGAGAAGGGCAGTACGCCAGCTGGACACCCACCACACACAAGGAAAGGGGCAGTACGCCAGCTGGACCCACCACACACACAACACAAGGAGGGGTCAAGCAATCCACACCACAGCTTTAACTCTACAAAGTAATGTCCTTGACTAAAAAAAAAAACATCGATATTAAATACATATTTAATTAAAATTCCGCCTCCCCATCCCCCTCTAATCCTCACCCCAGCTTCCCTTTCCCCCATCCCTCGCCAGGGTCGATTATACACATGGGGTGAATAACAAAACCTTGTTGAGTTTAAAGGTTAAAAATATATTAGCGATTACCATAAAGTGATCCTGACCCTTCTACCACCTAAGCTCTTACCTACAGTAGTAGTAGTAGTAGTACAAGTAGTAATAGTGGTACAAGTATTAGTAGAATTAGTAATAGTAGTAGTAGTGGTGGTGGTGGTGGTACAAGTAGTGGTAGAAATAGTAGTAGGATTTTTTTTTAGTATTTTGTTTATTATCAATATGTTATTTTACTAGTATTATTTTATCAACATTATTACGGAGATGAGTTAAATCTATAATGATCTTACAGCACCTGTTGAAAGGGAAGGGAGGGTGTAATAAGGTTTGATCCGAAGAACGAAAGAGGAGTTCCAATTCCTTGGATCATGAGAACTTCGAGAACACCAAAGCACCCCTTCCCTACCCATTCCCATTTAAAGAGAGTACATTTCCACCTTCGGGAAATGGGCAGAAAGGAAAAGTTCCTGTCGATGCTTCGAGTTCTCGGCTTTAGATGAAAAAGGTCCACACTAGACCAAGAAGGCATTAACGGGCGGCTGAAAGGATGGGGAGGGGGATGATGGAGAGGGGAGGGACAGATGGGGAAGAGACCATGGGTATCGAAAGAAGTGAGAGGGAAGTGAGGGGGGGGGATAAAGGGAAAGGAGGTGGATGGAAGCGGGGAAGGAGAGACAAACATCATTTTTAATCAAAATTAGATACATAAACAGTGTCCTGCTATACTATTCTACATGTTATTTACGATAGTTACAGAGTGGAAACAAGAGCTGTGTTTCCCAGTTATATACCATCACAGGATCGGAAGAAGATAAGAGAGAAAATAGATGGGGAGTAAAAAAAAAAAAGATATCAGAAACACGGCTGGAACCAGTGTAGAAGCCTTCAAGAGGAATCTGGACAAGTATCTTCACCGGGTGCCAGATCAACCAGGCTGTGATGGATATGTGGGGCAGCGGGCCTCCAGCAGCAACAGCCTGGTTGACCAGGCAAGCACCAGACGAGCCTGACCCATGGCCGGGCTCAGAGAGTAGATAAACTCTCGAAACTCTTCAAAGGTCAAAGGTACAGAAGAGGAAGAGGGGTGGGGATCGAGGAGGGGGATTAAGGATTATTATTGCAATCGTAGCTAAATGCTAAATTCAAAAGGGGGGACTGAAGTGGTGGATTGAGGTGGGGATGATTGAGGTAGGGGATTGAGGTGGGTGCTTGAGGTGGGGGATTGAGGTGGGGTAGTGGAGGAAGGGGAGGTGACACTTGTTAGGAGGTGGGTTCGAGGAGAAAACCCCAAGACGGGAGGATACCTTCACTGAGAAAAGTAGATTTGGAGGGGAAATAAAGTTAAAAGTAAAAGAAAAAAGATAGAAAAAGGAAAGGTAAAACGAAAAAAAATGGAGAGGAAAAAGCATGGAGAAATATTAAGAAAAAGGGAAAGACAGGAAAAAAAGATGAGATTAAGAAAGGGGGGGAAGGGAAGACTCCAAAAGAAATTTCCTGTCTCTCGTGTGTGTGTGTGTGTGTGTGTGTGTGTGTGTGTGTGTGTGTGTGTGTGTGTGTGTGTGTGTGTGTGTGTGTGTGCTCACCTAGTTGTGGTTGCAGGGGTCGAGTCATAGCTCCTGGCCCCGCCTCTTCACTGGCCGCTACTGGGTCACTCTCCCTGCGCCATGAGCTTTATCATACCTCTTCTTAAAGCTATGTATGGAGTCTGCCTCCACTACGTCACTTCCTAAACTATTCCAGTTCCTGACCACTCTGTGACTGAAGAAATACTTCCTAACATCTCTGTGATTCATCTGAGTCTTCAACTTCCAACTGTGTCCCCTTGTTGCTGTGTCCCACCTCTGGAACATTCTGTCTTTGTCAACTTTGTCAATTCCTCTCAGTATCTTATATGTTGTTATCATGTCCCCCCTATCTCTCCTGTCCTCCAGTGTCGTCAGGTCGATTTCCCTTAACCTCCCCTCGTAGGACATAACCCTTAGCTCCGGGACTAGTCTTGTTGCAAACCTTTGCACTTTCTCGAGCTTCTTCACGTGCTTGGCTAGGTGTGGGTTCCAAACTGGTGCTGCATACTCCAGTATGGGCCTATCGTACACAGTGTACAGGGTCCTGAACGATTTTTTATTAAGATGTCGGAATGCTGTTCTTAGGTTTGCTAGGCGCCCGTATGCTGCAGCAGTTATTTGGTTGATGTGCGCCTCAGGAGATGTACCTGGTGTTATACTCACCCCAAGGTCTTTTTCCTTGATTGAGGTTTGCAGTCTCTGGCCCCCTAGA
Source organism: Cherax destructor (assembly GCA_009830355.1). Lineage (NCBI taxonomy): Eukaryota > Metazoa > Arthropoda > Malacostraca > Decapoda > Parastacidae > Cherax > Cherax destructor. The sequence continues at coordinate 554,477 of WNWK01000099.1, read as the reverse complement.
CTGTACTCCGTCTGCGGTCTTCTTTGCCCTTCCCCAATCTTCATGACTTTGCACTTGGTGGGGTTGAACTCCAGGAGCCAATTGCTGGACCAGGCTTGCAGCCTGTCCAGATCCCTTTGTAGTTCTGCCTGGTCCTCGTCCTGGTCCTGTGTACTCACCTAATTGTGGTTGCAGGGGTCGAGACTCAGCTCGTGGCCCCGCCTCTTCGCTGTCTGCTACTGGGTCTCTGCTCTCCCTGCTCCATGAGCTTTATCATACCTTGTCTTAAAACTATGTATGGTTCCTGCCTCCACTATATCTTTCTCTAGACTATTCCACTTCCTGACTACTCTGTGGCTGAAGAAATGCTTCCTAACATCCCTTTGACTCATCTGAGTCTTCAGCTTCCAGTTGTGTCCCCTTGTTTCCGGGGTTTATGAAGGATGAGGTAAACCATAGAATTGATAAAGAAAAAAAGGTGAGTGGTGCGTTGAGGTATCTGTGGAGACAAAAAACGTTATTCATGGAGGCAAAGAAGAGAATGTACGAAAGTATAGTGGTACCAACACTTATATGGGTGTGAAGCTTGGGTTGTAAATGCTGCAGCGAGGAGGAGGCTGGAGGCAGTGATGTCCTGTCTAAGGGCAATGTGTGGTGTAAATATTATGCAGAGAATTCGTAGTGTTGAAATTAGGAGGAGGTGTGGAGTTACTAAAAGTATTAGTCAGAGGGCTGAAGAGAGGTTGTTGAGGTGGTTTGGTCATTTAGAGAGAATGGAACAAAGTAGAATGACTTTGAGAGCGTATAAATCTGTAGGGGAAGGAAGTCGGGGTAGGGGTCGTCCCCGAAAAGACTGGAGGGAGAGGATAAACTTACTTCAGGGAAAACTCAAGGTTCTCCCGGAGCTCTTTGAATATTTTCATCTCCTACCACCCCCTATATTCCATATTGTATGTGAACTTTATTTATAGACAAAATACATTGACAAAAAACACAAACATACCTGGAGAGGGTTTCAGGGGCCAACGCCCCACCGGCTCGATCTGAGACCAGGCCTCGTGGTAGATCAGGGTCTGATCAACCAGGCTGTTACTGCTGGCAGCACGCAAACTGACGTACGAACCACAGCCCGGCTGGTCAGGTACTGACTTTAGGTGCCTGTCCAGTGCCTTCTTGAAGAAAGCCAGGGATCTATTCGTAATCCCCCTTAAGTATGCTGGGAGGCAGTTGAACAGTCTTGGGCCCCTGACACTTATTGTGTTGTCTCTCAGTGTACTCGTGGTGCCGCTGCTTTTTATTGGGAAATGTTGCATCTCCTGCCGAGTCTTTTGCTTTCATAGGGAGTGATTTTCGTGTGCAAGTTTTGTACTAATCCCTCTAGGATTTTCCAAGTGTATATTAACATGAATCTTTCTCCACTGCGTTCCAGAGAATACAAATCAAGGGACTTCAACCGTTCCCAGTAATTTAGGTGCTTTATCGTACTTACGTGTACAGTGAAAGTTCTTTGTACACTCCAGGTCAGCATTTTCGCCTGCCTTGAAGAGGGCAGTTAGTGTACAACAGTATCCCAGCCTAGAGAGAACAAGCGATTTGAAGAGAATCCTCATGGGCTTGGCGTCCCTAGTTTTGAAGGTTCTCATTATCCATCCTATCATTTTTTCTAGCAGATGCGGTTGATACATTGTTGTGGTCTTTGAAGGTGAAATCCTCTGACATTATCACTCTCAGGTCTTTCACATTACCTTTTCGCTCTATTGTATGGTTAGAATTTGTTGTATACCCTGACAGTTTTAATTTCCTCAAGTTTTCCATATCTGAATAGTTGAAATTTCTCTTCACTGAACTTCATATTGTTCTGAGTGGCCCATTTGAAGAATTAGCTGATGTCCACTTGGAGTCTTGCGGTGTCTTCGATGGAGGATACTGTCATGGTAATTCAGGTGTCATCCGCAAAGGAAGACACGGAGCTTTGGCTTACATCTCTATGAATACATTTTTACAATATATCAAAGATTATGAATGTCCTCCAGCTCCTCCGAAGCCGGACGCAAGCCAAGTATGCAGCAAACATTTTCCCTCTGGATGGCCACGTTGAGGCCCTTTAACATGAAAGTGGCTGCCCTCGGGTCCCTGGTGGTTTTGATAAGTCTTGAACCCAGTTCTTTAAGGAAACGTGTGGCATTTTTTCTCCACGATCCCAAGGTCTCTGAACCCACTGGGACAAATTGATACTGTTGGCCTATGTCACTGTACTTACCGATCTTGTACTCCTCCCTGTGATCAGCAGCTCCTCCCTGTCGCTCGACACTGTGATGGATGTAGGTGTCAGCCAGCATCGACACGCAGGTATAGTCCCATTCTAAAAGATTGCCATTCTTCCAAGGATAGATGGTGATCCCGTTGGGGCGGGTTCCTGGGTTGTGGGTATTGTTGGCTGCTAGTGATCGGGGCTCTCTCTCGGTTGGGCATCCAGCTGTAGCAAAGCTTCTCTTCATGTCTTGACTTCATTGTGTCTTGCGTGCCAGCCCTTGGTTTTGGAGCAGTTAAAACCATGTAGACCATATTGGTCGGCTTGCGCATCCCCGCAAATACACTTATATTCCGTGTGAATTGGGGCAGTGAGGCAGAGAGCCACTGCAATACGGAGGGTCTTAGGGTCGAGGCGTGTTCCCATTCCCGAAATGGGAACTGTTTGGAGGAAGTCCCTAGAGTGATGTACGCTCACAGCTTGGAGACGGGCAGTCTCCCTGTCTGATGTTACAGCCCTAAGCATGTTGGCAAGCACCTTTGTAGGCTAGTGCTGCAATAGGTTTTGGTGCTGGAGCAGAGAGAATCTTCCATTCAGTGATGGCACTGGCGCAGCTAGGGTCCTGTATTCCTGCTGAGTCACTGAGGTTGTCCGGAAGAATTTGTTTTAACTTGTTTGATGCTATGGAAGTGGATAGGAAAGCTGGTAGGGCAATCTGGGAGGCTTGCAACCAAACACACACACACACACACACACACATGGCATGGTGGCTAGCGCTCTTGCTTCACGCACGGAGGGCCCGGGTTCAATTCCCGGCGGGGCCGAAACATTTCGAAGTGTTTCGTTACACACACACATACATACAACAGGCCTATTGTCTAATCGACATGTGCCTAGGACAAAATGGTAACTAACTAACACACACACACACACACACATATATATATATATATATATATATATATATATATATATATATATATATATATATAGACAGAGAGAGACAGAGAAAAAGTGAATGGTGAGAGCGATTAGAGAGGATGAACGAAGGGGAAGGGAGCTGGAGGAAAGACGGGAAAATAGGAGGGAGAAGAGGGTGGGAGAAGAATAAGGGAGAAGAGGAAGAGAGGGAAGGATTTATTTTATGCGAGTCTGGAGCGAACCAATTTCAGCGGTTATGCAAATTTTCCAGGATTTATCCATTTCTATAATTTATATTTTTTGGCGGTGTGGGTGCGCGAGACTTCCCGCCATCTGTGCGGTGTGGGTGCGCGAGACTTCCCGCCATCTGGGCGGTGTGGGTGCGCGAGACTTTCCGCCATCTGGGCGGTGTGGGTGCGCGAGACTTTCCGCCATCTGTGCGGTGTGGGTGCGCGAGACTTTCCGCCATCTGGGCGGTGTGGGTGCGCGAGACTTTCCGCCATCTGGGCGGTGTGGGTGCGCGAGACTTTCCGCCATCTGTGCGGTGTGGGTGCGCGAGACTTTCCGCCATCTGGGCGGTGTGGGTGCGCGAGACTTTCCGCCATCTGGGCGGTGTGGGTGCGCGAGACTTCCCGCCATCTGTGTGGTGTGGGTGCGCGAGACTTCCCGCCATCTGTGCGGTGTGGGTGCGCGAGACTTTCCGCCACCTGGGTGGTGTGGGTGCGCGAGACTTTCCGCCACCTGGGCGGTGTGGGTGCGCGAAACTTTCCGCCACCTGGGCGGTGTGGGTGCGCGAAACTTTCCGCCACCTGGGCGGTGTGGGTGCGCGAAACTTTCCGCCACCTGGGTGGTGTGGGTGCGCGAGACTTTCCGCCAACTGGGCGGTGTGGGTGCGCGAGACTTTCCGCCACTTGGGCGACCGAAACTTGCTGCCATCTGAGCTGTGTGGGTGTCTGTTTATCTGCAGTGTTCGAGGGTCAACGCCCCCACAGCCCGACCATGACCAGGCCTCCTCGTGGATCAAGGCCTAATCAACCAGGCTCTTACTACTGGCCGCACGCAGTATAACTTACGAACCACAGCTCATTTGGTCAGCAACTGACTTTAGGCACCTAATCAGTTCTTGAAGGCCGCTAGGGATCTGTTGTAATCTCTCATGTATAATGAGCGGCTGTTGGATAGTCTTGGACCCCTGACACATATTGTGCTTTCTGTCTATTCATGGCGACCCTGCTTTTCATTGGGGTCTGTTGCATCATCGGTCGAATTTCTTGCTTTCGTATGGAGTGATTTCTGTGGGTAGATTTGGAACCAGTCCCTCTAGGATTTTCCACGTGTGAATTATGATGTATCCTTCACGCCTGCGTTCCAGTGAAGTATTGGTCAAGGGACTTCGGACGTTCCCAGTAGTTACTGACAACTAATACGTGCAGTAAAGGTTCTCTGTATATTATCCATATCCTCAATATCGACTACCTTACAAAGGTGCTGTTAATGTACAGCAGTATTTCAGCCTAGAGAAAACAAGAGACTTAGAGACAAATCATTGGCTTGCCATCCCTTGTTTCGAAAGTTGTTATTATCCATTCTACCACTTTCCTCGCGGGTCAAATAATGATGCCTGTGATCCATGAAGGGAAGATCCTCTGACATCACCCCCTAACTCCTTAACATTAGTTTGTCGCTTCACTGTGTGGTTAGAATTTGTTTTATACTCCGTTCCAGCTTTTACTTTCTCAAGTTTGCCATAATGGAATAACGTAAATTTTTCTTCATTGAACATATTGTTTTCTGCGCCCCACTGGAAGACTAGGTTTATATCCGCTTGGAGATAAACCTTCCCATGGCATTCATGCAGATTCTAGTATCGTCTGCAAGAGAAGATAAGGTGCTATGATTTAACGCCTCTGTCTTCGTTACATTTGAGGATGAGAAGGATGGTTGGACGGATTGGGACCCAATTGCACCGGGCGGTGGGAGCCGATGCATGGGGTGGTGAGCCAGACTTGCTGCCACCTGGGCGATGTTGGTGAGCCAGACTTGCTGCCACCTGGGCGGTGTTGGTGAGCCAGACTTGCTGCCACCTGGGCGGTGTTGGTGAGCCAGACTTGCTGCCACCTGGCCCCCTTTCCCCCCACACACATAATTACGTTACCCTAGGATTATCTTGGCTACAATGTGCTAAAGTAGCAAAAATATTAAATAATCACAATAACGCAAATAAACACACATACAGATGAAGGCATAAATGATTACCTATACTGACACTGCTGATATCTGACACTATACTGACACTGCTGATATCTGACACTATACTGACACTGCTGATATCTACACTATACTGACTGCTGATATCTGACACTATACTGACACTGCTGATATCTCAATGGGAAAGTGAACCATGGCTGGCTAAGCGAAGGGTGAAATTCAAACACATGAGTTATCAACATTAAACTATATTACCACTAAGACGAGTACATGTTATAATGTCAAAAACAACTTTTAAATTTGCTCCAAGTTAGTACCATCATACTTTTAGAAATTCCTTCCTGGTAGAAGAAATAATCTTTGAGCAGTTTCTGGGAGGAAAGAAAATGCTGGCAGCCACCATACAGGAAGCCACGCACCTCTCAGACTAACTTTACCAACACCATAAACTCTCCACAAAACAAACTAATGATGTTGCCATTATAACTACAGCACGACACTTACATCCCAACACTACACATCAGGGTTATGTCTTGGAGCCGCCTAGTATGGGCCAGTAGGCCTGTTACAATATTCCTCCGTTATCATTATAACAATGGTTTGCAATACTGTAGATTTTTAATTATTTATTTAGGCATGTGAAATAATTAGAAATTTAGAAAAATATGCTATAAGCTTAATTGATAACATATTTCGACGATTCGGAGGGTTTCAAGCATTTTCTGACAAGTAGAAGAGTAAGTCACAAGTGTGACAGCGAGATATCTTTATTGTCGAAAAGTTTCGCCTGCTCTTCAGGCTTCTTCAGTCGAATACAAAAGTGACAAAGATACTTAATTGTTCCACAGGCATCTTATTCGTCACACACACACACACACACACACACACACACACACACACACACACACGAGGCTATGAACACCGCAACCATAATGGTAGACACACGCACAAGGAGCTGTGAATCGATCAACCAAAAAGTGTCCAACCACATAATAGGTGACGTACACACACACGCACACCAACTGTGATCGACTGCATACACACACTTCTCCATGCAACATATAATCACGAACTTAAGTAATTCCCTTGTAAAAGTACCAGCGTAATAGAACTACGCAAGTTCCAGTTCCCACTAACTAGCTGAATGACTGATGACAGACGAGAAACTGTCTACCTGTTGCGCAAATATAATTAGCTTGATTCTGTTATTTTAATAATTCTTTTAAAAGCAGCAAGCCGACGCGCAGTAAAGCAAAACACAAACAGCAAGCCTTTATTAAAGCCATATTAGCTCAGTGAGACCGTTGTCAAGTTACGTTAGCAACACCAGTAGTTTTGTCAGCAACACCAGTAGTTTTGTCAGCAACACCAGTAGTTTTGTCAGCAACACCAGTAGTTTTATCAGCAACACCAGTAGTTTTGTCAGCAACACCAGTAGTTTTGTCAGCAACACCAGTAGTTTTGTCAGCAACACCAGTAGTTTTGTCAGCAACACCAGTAGTTTTGTCAGCAACACCAGTAGTTTTGTCAGCAACACCAGTAGTTTTGTCAGCAACACCAGTAGTTTTGTCAGCAACACCAGTAGTTTTGTCAGCAACACCAGTAGTTTTACACCAGTAATTTCTTAACACCAGTAGTTTTTTCAGTGACACCAGTAGTTTGGTTAGTAACGACAGTAGTTTTATTAGCAACACTACTTTTGTTAGTAACACCAGTAGTTTTGTTAGTGATACCAGTAATTGTTAGTATACCAGTAGTTATGAAGGTTATCGCAAGTAGCACCAGCAGACTTGTCAGTAATACTATTAGATTGGACAGCAACACAAATAGACTTGACAGTAACACCAGTAGTTTGGACAGCAACACCAGTAGTTTGGACAGCAACACCAGTAGTTTGGACAGCAACACCAGTAGTTTTGGACAGCAACACCAGTAGTTTGAACAGCAACACCAGTAGTTTGGACAGCAACACCAGTAGTTTGGCAGCAACACCAGTAGTTTGGACAGCAACACCAGTAGTTTGGGCAGCAACTCCAGTAGTTTGAACAGCAACACCAGTATTTTGGACAGCAACACCAGTAGTTTGGACAGCAACACCAGTAGTTTGGACAGCAACACCAGTAGTTTGGACAGCAACACCAGTAGTTTGGACAGCAACACCAGTAGTTTGGACAGCAACACCAGTAGATTGGACAGCAACACCAGTAGTTTGGACAGCAACACCAGTAGTTTGACAGCAACACCAGTAGTCTGGACAGCAACACCAGTAGTTTGGACAGCAACAACAGTAGTTTGGACAGCAACACCAGTAGTTTGGACAGCAACACCAGTAGTTTGGACAGCAACACCAGTAGTTTGGACAGCAACACCAGTAGTTTGGACAGCAACTCCAGTAGTTTGAACAGCAACACCAGTAGTTTGGACAGCAACACCAGTAGTTTGGACAGCAACACCAGTAGTTTGAACAGCAACACCAGAAGTTTGGACAGCAACACCAGTAGTTTGGACAGCAACACCAGTAGTTTGGACAGCAACACCAGTAGTTTGGACAGAAACACCAGTAGTCTGGACAGCAACACCAGTAGTTTGGACAGCAACACCAGTAGTCTGACAGCAACACCAGTATTTGACAGCAACACCAGTAGTTTGGACAGCAACACCAGTAGTTTGGACAGCAACACTAGTAGCTTGGACAGCAACTCCAGTAGTTTGGACAGCAACACCAGTAGTCTGGACAGCAACACTAGTAGTTTGGACAGCAACACCAGTAGTCTGGACAGCAACACCAGTAGTTTGGACAGCAACACTAGTAGTTTGGACAGCAACACCAGTAGTTTGGACAGCAACACCAGTAGTTTGGACAGCAACACCAGTAGTTTGGACAGTAACCCTAGTAGCTTGGACAGCAACACCAGAATATTTGTATGAAAATCAAGTCTGGTAAAACGAATTTCTGGCATAATTATAAAAATATAAAACACGTAATTTGCAATTATGCCATACGCTCACTACTCACGGATTGCCTACGAAAAAATAATGTAAATAAGTCGCTCACTGAAGCGGTAACAAGAAAAAAATATTTTCACAGACCTCCCTCTGGGTGTTCCTCAGTCACCGGCTTAACACACCTGTGGAGGCAAACTCAAGAAAAATCCCAGGTACAGTAAGAGATTCAGTTTAAAGCGTAATAAAAGGAAGAAAACTAACTATATCCCCCGAGGACACTAGTGAGCTGTAGGAGACGGCTACGAGACAAGCTACGAGGGCACAGAGGACAGAACAATTTCTTGAGGCATCGCACAATAAACGAAGGATTTTATGTGCTCGGCAATAACAACAACAGTGACAGCAAGAAACCTCCCGATAGAAAAACACTCTGGTGTAGAGGAAAAATTTATTTTCGCCTTCGTTCCCTCGGAAAGCAGGCAAGACACATCATAATTACATCTGGAGAATTATAGAGAGACTGGTCTAAAATCTGCACGCAGAAATCACTTCCTAAGACAGTAAGAGGCTTAGGTAGACGGCGCAAAATGACAATGAAAAGTAGTGCGAAGGACTCAAGATTTTTCAACACCTTCCCTTCATACATAAACGAAATTAAAACAAACACCCCTGGCTATCTTTAAGAGGAAATTGCAAAAGTTCATGAGTCAGTTCCTAATCAGCCGGGCTTCGGTGCATACGTCGGGAAAGCAGCATTGAGTACTGACCACCGAAAGGTAGGGTAAGCACTAGCACCTAAAAGAGTCCTTAAGATCACGGGTGAGCTTCGGATTAATCCGTGGATCTACCTTAGCAAGAAAGACGAATGTTAAGTGAATGCGGAAAGTGGAGCTGTCATGAAATAGAATGATTCTCAAAAATGGGATTTTTTTGCTCTTTCAAGCGTTTAAACGCAAGAGAAAAAGCTCGACGCTGTTAAAGTGTATAAGAAAAATGTAAAAGCTTCATTAACATCTGTCGATTCTAAATTACCGGCTTAACAGAAATCCAGTAAAAAAAAAAAAACTGTTGCCTATAAACATAAATAAAAGGAAGAATCCTTGATAGTTAAACTGCACTCTAAGGTATCTCCAGATGCATAAAAGAGCTTTCCATATACGCAGGAAAGCCAAGGCTTGGCCGCAGACTGTTGCTCTCAATCATCCCATGAGCCGCCTGGGAAGCCATCTCAGGGACAGTATGAAATATGGCTTTTGGAAATTGCATCAAATGATTAGTACTTGAAGTAAGGCTTCATGGGGGCTCAACTGGCCCCACCGACGTCAAGATCCCATTGATAGAGTCTGAAATTGGATTGAGAGCACGTTCATCAGATCTTCTGCCAGTGAGCTGAAGGATAGAGATCAGGAAGACAGTGTTCCCAGGAAGTCGGATATTGGAGTCACTCCTAAAAGACCAAAGATTCCTGGTGGTATGTAGATCAATAAATCGTTGGGCTCACAACCGAAAGAGCGAGCTTTCAATTCCTGGACTGGTTGAGACAAATGGACTGAGTTTCACAATTTACTAAGCGCTAGCACTATGTGGTGGCTGTTCGGTTCCGTTTTTTTAAAGGAAAGGGTGTTAACATTAATTAATTGTTGCCAGCAATACCAAATTGCAGCTGACAGAACTAAGGCACTGCCAGTCGCTCGTTTTCTCCAGGTGGGAACACTGCTGTATACTAAGTCCCCTTCAAGGTAGGCGAGACTCCTGAGTTAGAAACCGTACAGAGAATTTCACTGCCCTTATACAACGATACATGCGTAACAATTCGCATGAAAAGAGAAATTATTTACAAACATTATCTATCATTCCACATCAGGATTCGAACTTGCACACTCAACCAGATTCGGCTGAGTGGCTAAAGTACTGTGTACTTTGATGCAGAGTGTGCAGGTTTGAATCTGAGAGAAAATGTTTGTACACTCAAACGCCTGAAATCCCTTCAACTGCATTCTTCGGAAAATATGCGAGAAAGATACATTATAATTTGCACCTGGAAAATTCTGGAGGGATTGGCTTCAAACCTTTACTCCGGAATCACACCAAGTGACATCAAGAGACTTGGCAAATGATGCAAAATACCTCCAATAAAAAGAGTGCTTTAAGAGAGAACTCGTTGAGTGTCAGAGTCCCTCACCCTTCAACGCCCTCTCCCTACCTATCTGGACTCTACCTGGAGGGCATTCCGGGGATCAACGCCCCCGCGGCCCGGTCCATGACCAGGCCTCCTGGGGATCGGGCCGATCATGGCTGTCACTGCTGGCAACGTATCCAACGTACGAACCACAGCCCGGTTGATCTGGCACTGACCTTAGGTATCTGTCTAGCTCCCTTGAAGACAACCAGGGTCATTGATACTTCCGATAGCTGTAGAGGCTGTTGTACAGTCTTGGGCCCGGACACTTATTGTGTCTTCTCTTAGTGCACCAGTGGTGTCCTTCCACAGGGGGATGTTACATCACCTGCCAAGTCTTTTGCTTTCGTAGGAGTGATTTCTGTGTGCAGGTTAGGGACCAGTCCCTCCAGTGAGTACAAGTCAAGTGCTTCCAGGCGTTCCCAGTAGTTAAGGTGTACATACGAATTGCGAATAAACCTAAGGCTGTCTCAAATTTGTTCTGACCAACCGGGCTGTGATTTATACATTGCACTGCGTGTGGCCAGCAGTAACAGCTTGTTTGATCAGGCCTTGATCAACCAGGAGGACTGGTCTGGGATCCGGTTGCGGGGGCGTTAACCCCAGGAAGCATCCTTCAGATATCCTTCGGGTATCAATGTAAGCAGAATTTTTTTAGTCGCAGCCCGAACATATCCAGAGTTTGAGCAATACCTTACCTTACCTCCGTCCCAGCAGTTAGAGCCCAGCAAAATAGCTTGCTAGTGAAATTGTGTTATTGTTTACATTAGTGTAAAATCGCCAGATATCTTATTTCGTTCCGGGACACACTGTTTACTGAAGCAGGGTAAAGGAAATCCACCCTCAGGGACCAGACAAATTCTTGAGGTAGCTATGAAGCAGTTCATTCTTCTCAAGGACCTTCCCTTCCCTGCTACCACCACCTCTTGAACAAGGGGGAGGTGATCCCATACAACAACGCTCTTACTCAGAGTCTCAACACTGTTTTATGTTGATACCTTTGAGGTCTCGCTACAATAGCGTCTTTTTGTCCGGACTGTGGACATTGTTCTTGTTGCTCATTTTGCCTGTAGGGGAGGAGAGGAGGAAGAGGAGGGGAAGAAAAGGAAGGGAGGGGGAGGAAGGCATAGGGAAAGGGGAGGGAAAGGCATAGGGAAGGGGAGGCATTTGGTAGGAAGGAAAAAAATATGGGATTGGTGAGAATGCATGGGGTTGTTAAGAAGGCATGGGGTTGGGGTGGGACATGGCATGGGGAGGGAGGAGGAGGGTATGGGGAGGAGGGGAAGGCATGGTGAAGGAGGGGAAGGAAAGGGTGGGAGGAGGGGAAAGCATGGGGTGAGAGGAGGGAAGTAAGGAGTGGTGTCAGATAAGAGGTTTGGTGGAGGACAATAAAGAGAGGGGCGGTGAGAGCCTTCATCCTCCAGTCATAACCTATCCTTCCTTAACATCACCTTGAGTTTCTTAGCAGGTTCCTAACATTAACTTCTTTACTCTTCCAGTACACATATACAAACAATTTTCCTTTATTTTATGTTAGGTTGAGTTGGATTTGGTTTGGTTTACTTAAACTAGGCAACTTCCCGACAGTTCAAGGAACAGTTATTGAAAATTGATAACTGTCTCGAAAATCTTCAACCCCAGCCCCAACTTTCTTGCTGCTTGGTAATTTTAATACAAGACATACAAAATGCAAAACAACCACAAGAGTAGAATGATAGCTCTAGGCCTTTCGTGTTGCAATCAACATCATCAGGAGCTTGCAAAGTTTCAGAAAAGAGGAGGACGATCCCAGGGAACGTCTTCTTTGCATAAGACATATAAAATGGAAGAATGTAGCAAATAATGTTATTTGGGGATAATTCCTGGAGGTAACTCAGATGAAAAATCACAAACTGAGCTGCTTAATCTATGCAATAAATTTTCCTTAAGCCAGCAAATGGTGGAGCCAACAAGCCTGGAAAACACACTTAACCTTATTTTCAAGAATAATAGTGACCAGTACGAAATGATCACAATTGGGAAGATATCTTAAATAACATGGATCCGAACCAGTGTCTTGAAAGGATCAATTCTTTGGCAGTTGAAGTATGCTCAAGGCATATTTTCCCAAGGAGAAAGAAGAAATATAAACTGGAAAGAGACGCTCCTCTACAGGCGAACGCAAAGAATCAATGAGCTTCTCAGGGGGGCTAGATTAGATGAAATGCGGAAGGAAACACTAACTAGGATAGTAGTTAGTTAAAAGATTCATGGAAGATCCAGGAGAGGCAAGAGAGGCTAAAAGCAAATAATGAAAATGAAAACAAAATCTAAAATATTTATTTTCATATGCCAAAAGCAAGGCAAAAACCACATGCAGTGTTGGGCCCTTGCTCAAACAGGATAGGACTTAGACGGACGACAGCAAACAAATGCTGAGATACTGAAGTCTCAGGATGACTCTGGGTTTAGTGAACCATTAATCATACTAAAGATCGAATATCCAAATGAATTTTTCATGAATGAGTCTCAAAATCTTGTCAATGTATGCCAAATTTCTGACACATGCCGATGCACTCTGTCCCAGGCCCAGACTCGTGGAACTCGGTGTTCATCAAGACTGCAAGAAATCCATTTTGCGTGCCTTAAATTAAGTATGCTTGGAGAGGAAGCCTGAAATGAGTGTTATCCCACAGTCACTAATAACAACGGATAAAGCCCCACTCCATTATGGTGGCAACAAAGCAATAAATAGATCGATAGCTCCAAAGTCCCACATTACAAAAATCTTCGAAAAAGTTCTAGGAAGTATGATCATCGACCACATGCAATCCCTACAACTGCACAACCCAGGGCAACATGGGTTTAGAGCAGGTTGCTCCTGCCTCTCTTAACTGCTATACCATTATGACATGGACTTGGATGCAGTGGAGAACAATGCAGTTGTAGTATACAAAGACTTTGCAAAAGCCTTCAACAAATGCGATCATTGTGTAATAACGCACATAATGCGTGCTAAAAAAAATAACGGGGAAAGTGGGCAGATGGCTCTTCAACTTTCTATCCAAAAGCTCACAAAGAGTAATGGCAAGCAGAATGAAGTCGGGGGCTACCACAGTGAAAAGCTGTTCCACAAGGTACAGTGTTCGCCCCCATCCTTTTCCTCATCCTCGTCAGACATGGACAGAGATGTAAGCCACAGCACCTTGTCTTCTTTGCAAACAATACTAGAATCTGCATGAAGTATAATCCGTGAGGACACAGTAAATCTCCAAGTGGATATAAACCAAGTTTTCCAGTGGACCGCGGACAACAATACGATGTCCACTGAGGACAGATTTCAGTTACTTCCACCCCACTTTCAGAATGCAAGCTCTATTTTTTTATAATAATATTATAATTTTTAATATTTAATTTACTCGATTTATTTCCTCTTCATCCTCCCTTCCTTTTGCCAAGCCTCTTCTGTTCATTAGTAGTAACTTCGTGTGTAGGTTTAAGACCACTGCCTCCACACCTGGAAGATACTGGATACCTTTGATATATCTTTGATAAGTTCCGAAAGTTTTTCTACTCCTAGAGTCCCGTTTTGGGCCAGGATCGTCTTGTGCTTGTCTGGTCAACTAGGCTGTTGTTGCTAGTGGCCCGCTGACCCACATATCCATCTTAGCCTGGATGATCCGGCACCTGGTGAAGATGCTTATCCAGTTTCTTCTTGAAGACTTCTACGTCTGTCCCAGTAGTGTTTCTGACATCTTGTTATATGCTATTGAATAATCTTGGGTCATTTACGATGACACAGTGTAAACAGCCTATTCGTAGGCTCTTTCAAACGGCGCGGCACTACGGTGCTGCCATCTATAGGCCTATCAAGGTCGGGCTGGCCAGCCATGTTTCTTCCTCACTCTTGCGGCCTACTTCACTGTAACAGGTCGTACCCAGCTGGATTCCGGTCTCCTCACATACCCTCTGTACCCCCGTGTACTCTTGCCCTATTCGACAATAAACCCAAGCCTAGTCTACGGTCGTATCACTTCATCTACGCTACCATTCTACTACCGGTGTTCCGACGAGTTAGTCTAGATAACAGTGATAACAACAGTGTTCCCACCGAAAATACTACTTATGAACACAATAGGCTTGACAGACGGTGCAGGATACCTCCAATGAAAAGCAGAGGAGCGAAGAATACTCAGAGAGAACTCAACGAGTGTTAAGGGACCACGAATCTTCAACACCCTTCATGCATAACCGGGAGTACCAACAAACCCCTAGCTGACTTCAAGATGAAACTCGACAGATTCCTCAAAATAGTTCCTGATCAGCCGGGTTGTTGTGCATACGTTAGACTACAGTCGGGGAACACCAACAGCTTGACCGATCAAGCCAGTAACGAGGAGGCTTGGTTTGGGACCGGCAGATGAGGCGGTGACCTCCGGAAGTGACTCCAGGAAATTCCTTTCTATCATCCATCTCCCTCTCTTCCACCTTTCTCTCACCTTTCCTTCCACTCCCTCAATTCTCCCCTTCACACTTCTCTTCTTACCCCTTGATAGGTGAGTACAAATAGAGAGCGTGTCTGTCTCGCTCCCAGCAGACGGAGGATCAAGCCTCCACAAAGTATTGCGCTGAATAACCCAAATAGGTTTAGCGCTTAACATGAATTAAATTAATTAAAAATTAATTCTTACCCCTTCACCCACTCCTTTCCCTCCATCTCTCTTCTCATTCTCACCTCTTCCCTTCTCCCTCACCTTCCCTATTCTCTTCCCTTCCCGTTGCGTCTATTTCTTGTTATGCAGGTGTCCACAAACCTCGGTGCTACCCTTGTGGGGAGGCTCGCCACGCGTCGTTTTGAAAATGATTTCCGAACTCCCAATAAAACTCAAATACAGGTCAGCTAGATCTCAGCGCTCAGAGGTGAGAGAGAGAGAGAGAGAGAGAGAGAGAGAGAGAGAGAGAGAGAGACTGTACCCTTCTCAAGAGCATCATTTCATCTATGAAATAGATGAAATCGATGGGCCACAGCTGACTCTATTCTGTTACTTATCTGTATGTTTCATAACAAAAGAAAGGCTTTCAAATGAGCTGATGTACGTACAGGTCTTAGCTTGTAAAGGAAGGAACTCTTAACCTAACACTGTAAAAATCCCCCTGTAAGTTAAAAGAGAGAGAAAGAGAGAGAGTTATGTTAGGAAAGACACTCGCTCTATTTGTCTTTCTTCGTTTCAACTTTCCTATTGATAGTCTATACTCGATTAAGCCTCCACGGTCCGGTATCCGATCAGTCCTGCTGGCTGATGGCCTTTGTATACCTTTGATGGGTTTCAAAAGTTTTCCTACTCCCGCGACCCGGCCTAATCAATAAGGCTGTTGGTACTAGCAGTTTACATTCCAGCGAAGAGACACCACAGCCCGGCTGATAAGGAGCTGACTTGAGCTAATTTAGTACCTCTCTTGAAGACAGAATACTGTATGGACAAGTGAAGAAGTCTTCAAGAGAAAATTTGGCAAGTATCTCCACAAAGTGCCAGATCAACCAGGCTGTGATGGATATATGAACCAGTGGGCCGCCAACATCAACAGCATGGTTCACCAGGCAAGCACCAAACGAGCCTGGCCCAAGGCAGGTCTTCGAGACTCATCAAAAGCATATCACAGGTAAAGGTAGCACCAACAGTCAACCAAGAGGCCTCTTTTGGGACACTTTCGAGGGAAGGGCAGTGACCCCTTGAATTGTCTACAAGTCCCTTGTGTTGCTCCATCGCCTTCCTTCCTCTCCTTTATCTTTGTGTTATGTTCTTATAACGTTGGCTATAAGGGCTTCTAATAATTTGCCTATTATTGAGGTAACCTTAGCCTTCTTCCCTTCCCTCCCCTGGCTTCTTCCCCTACCCCCCTCGTCCCCAGGGGGGACGAGGGGGGTGGGGACATCCATCACCTGGCGTTCGGCCAGGTGATGGATGACCAGATAATCTAATTCAGAACGATCTCGGCCGCCTGACACCACTGTCAACACTCTTTTGATCGTTCCTTCCTTCTGTGATACTTAGTGTATCGAGCCGCCAGGAAAGCGTCCTTCGGTAGTTAGCCTCAGACGTAGGGAGGGAGTGAAGAGGTGAGTGAAGGAAAGGATTGAGGGAAGGAAGATCAAGGTGAAACGATTGTGAACGAAGAGGGTTGAAGTGAGAAGGGAGATGTGTAGAAGTAGTATCAGAAATTGTTGAAGAAAGAGAAAGGGGGAGTGCGTGAATATGGAGGAGAGAGAGAGAGAGAGAGAGAGAGAGAGAGAGAGAGAGAGAGAGAGAGAGAGAGAGAGAGAGAGAGAGAGACAGACAGACAGACAGACAGACAGACAGACAGACAGACAGACAGACTTAAAGATAAGAGGGAGAAGTGTAAAAGGTAGGGTGAGAATGAGGACAGTCACAGGAAGGATAAGGGGAAGGCCGAGAGGATGCAGAGGATAGGGCGAAAGGAAGAGGAAAATAAAGAAAATAAAGTACAGTACGAGAAGGAAAAGGAAGATAAATGGGAGGAAAGAAAACGCAGGTGTCTGGAAACTTCACGAAAAATACGTCAGATTTATGAAGTAAAACTGAAGCTGAAAATAAGTTGATAAAGATGGGAAGACTTACGGCCGTGAGTCTTAGAAAAAAATATATCCTACATGAAGAAAAATATAAAAAAACATTAATGCACTAAAGGAAATATAAAAATGAACGCCAGAGGGAAAGCACGAAGTGAAAACCTTAACAAACTGGAAAATAAACGTATGTTGGAAAAACGCTACGTGAACCCATTTAGGAAAAGATGAGTGAACACATCATGGAAAGGGTTAAGTGAACCCCCACTGGCAAACATTTAGTGAACGCATGAAGGAGAACGCTAAGTAAACGCACGTACGAAAACAAACGCTAAGATAACACAAAAAGAAAACGCAAATTTAACGTACTACAAGACACGCAAAATGTGCGCGCTGAAGAAAACGTACCGAGAACGCACGAAGGAAAGCTCTAAGTGAACGTAAA
Organism: Cherax destructor; assembly: GCA_009830355.1. Classification (NCBI taxonomy): domain Eukaryota; kingdom Metazoa; phylum Arthropoda; class Malacostraca; order Decapoda; family Parastacidae; genus Cherax; species Cherax destructor. The sequence goes on along the minus strand of WNWK01000099.1, from coordinate 536,983 downwards.
TATATTCCTGGGGAGAAGTAAAATAAAACAAACAGGGGAAGAGGAGGGGGGATGGGAGAAGATGGAAGTTGCAGCACTCGGCAGACAATTGAAGACTTTCTGCAGGGCGGCCAGCCATTGCGGTGAACATTTATTTGGGTCGCGACGCAAAGATCGCTTCGGCAGAGCATTGCCGCAGAGTTCTACTACTACCTCAATGTCTCCCCTCACTTGTCTCTCCCCTTTCACTCCTTCCCTTCTTCCTTATGTCTACCACTCCCCCAGCTATCTGTCTAACTTTACATTCATTATATACTCACTAATTCAGTCTTATTTGTATACATTTAATGTCCTTAAATACATACATATTTATTGCCCTTGTAGTCTTAAGTTAGGCTTAAGCTTGCCTGAAATGCTCTACATAAACATGGGGTTTTCTACATGCATTCAAGTGTCACCCATTTCTGTATATACAATGTTTCATGTGGAAATATACTTGAATTTAAATTGACTTTGAATTAAATCTATATTATTGTATGGAAAGTTATCAAATGCTCCTTTGTATTAATATTGGTAGAATTACCGACAATATGTTAGGTAAAAGGACACAAATGCAAATAATGTGACATTTTATTGTGGCAAGTTTCGCTCTCCAGGAGCTTCATCAAGCCTGATAAAGCTCCTGGAGAGCGAAACGTTGCCACAATAAAAGGTCACATTAGTTGCATTTGTTTCATTTCACTTAAAGTCTCCTTTGTAAGGTATATAGCCAAAGGTATTAGTAGCAAAGCCTCTTTGTTGACACATGAATAAAAACATTTACAAGTATGAAATAAGCAGCCATTACAATGATATACCTTTGATGAGTTTCGAGAGTCTCACTACTCTTGGAGCCCGGCCATGGGCCAGGCTCGTCTGGTGCTAGCCTAATCAACCAGGCTGTTGCTGCTGGAGGCCCGCTGCCCCACATGTCCATCACAGCCTGGTTGATCTGGCACCTGGTGAAGACTCTTGTCCAGTTTCTCTTGAAGACTTCTACACTTAATCCAGCAGTGTTTCTGGTAAGATGTTGAATAATTTATGAGCAATACAACACGTATGAGTTAAACTCTTGAACTATGAGCAACATCGCCCGTATTGTGAGTTACGTAGCCAATTGTGAGTTATGTAGCTTCGTTTATGCGTATTATTACCCCAGTGATGTGCCATATTGTTTCCTTTATGATCAGTGTTGCCCAAACTAACCTCTGTTTTGAGTAGTAACACCTAATTTTGAGCAACACTCATCATAATGCGTTATAGTGTGTTTCTCTGGCAATTTTGCTTCAAGGTATATATTCCCTGTCATGAGTTAGATGGCAGCAGATGTTACGTCTTATAAGCTAGATTAAAAGTACATAATGTTCCTTCAGAGGCTACATATCCTTCACCTATGATCTCTTTTTAGCATGGCATGTTATGTGCTTTTTCCTAGTACTCTCTTCACCTTCATACCCGCCTCCACTTTAGTTTTTTCCTCTACCTCTTCCTCCATTCGTCTCATATTCCTCCCATTCTCACTCTTCTACTCTCAGTGCCCTTTTCACCTAAATTCCTCTCCATTTTTACCCTTCCTCACGCATTCCCTCCTCGTGCTTCATAACCTATATTTCTTTTCCTTCCTTCTCTCTTCCCACCCATGTTCCATAGAGTTCTTAGTCTACTTTCCTCCTACTCTCCCATCTTTTAATCTCTCTCTCGCCTTCTTTCTCACTTGCTCCTTCATTCTATTATGTAACCGTTCTCACCCCTTCCTTATTATTCTCCTCTCACCCACTTCAGCCCCATTCATACTCTCACTGTTTATTGTCATGCCCGGACTTCCCAGTTAGCTTTTGTTTTCTTAACTCTTGTGGGCTGTTACCTCAACCGAGACATACCTCTGACCGGTTTCAAGGGTTCTTCCCTTTTATCCCTATTCTACATTACTGAGTGAAGAATTTTCCGCACACCCGTTACTCTTCTAGTAGTAAAAGAGGATTTTTTTGTTTGTACTCTTTTACACATAGATGAAAAAAAAATAGGTACCATGGGTTATTTAACTGTTGTTTACCTCCGAAACCCAGAGACGGTTTCGTAGGTGAACGCCCCCGCGGTGCGGTCTCAGTCCAGGCCTCCCGGTGCGGTCCCAGTCCAGGCCTCCCGGTGCGGTCCCAATCCAGGCCTCCCGGTGCGGTCCCAGTCCAGGCCTCCCGGTGCGGTCCCAGTCCAGGCCTCCCGGTGGATGGCCTGATCAACCAGGTTACTGGTGCTAACCGCACGCGCTCCACCGTACGCACCACACCCCGGCTGATGAAGAACCGACTCGACACATTTGTCATTTTCCCTCTTTAAGAGAACCAGGAACAGGTCACATCGTCGAGAAATTGGTTATGGAGGATGCAGGTGCTGGGTAAAGGTGTTCTTTCACTACAGTGTATCATACTATATTAAAAATGTTTAAAAAATAAAATAAAACCGCTTACAGAATGGTTAGTCAAGCCAGGTCTGAGACTACGGGGGTACTGACATCATCCCCATCCCCACCATCCTTCCCGGAACATTCACCAGGAAGACTTCTACTACTCTCTTCTGTATTTCACACCATCACATCTTACCTCCACTCCCATAAATTTCTTCCACCACCACTTATGTCTCCTCTACCCTCCCACTTCTTCCCTAATTCTTTACTGTTCACCCACACCTATTCACCTTCCTTCTGCCCACCTCTCCTACAAATCAGTGATGAACTCCAGCTAGCTGAACGAAATCGTTGAAGCTCCGAGTTAGGCCTTAATGAAATGTTATTTCCACTGAGCCACTTGGGCTCACAGATTTCAAACTACACTTGAAACTTATCTTATATGATGGAATACAACAGGTAAACATAGTGTTTGTTCTCACTGTGTAACTTTGGTATTTAATAGGACAGCAGCAGCACACTGCTTATGTACCCAGTTTTGCTCAATAAAAGAAGAAACCTTGTTTCTGTACTTTCACCTCTCCCCCTCTATCCTCTCCCGCCTACCCATCCTCCCTTCTCAACTCCCCGCTCATCTACTCCCTCCCATTGACTATTCACACAAATTCTGCCCCAGTACTCACAGCCTCATAACACAATTCTCTACGGTGTCTGCACACCATCATAAGACCCCTTTACTGCTTCACTGCACCCACCCAATTGTCCTCCTACCAACCCACCATCTTACCCATGCACTATCTGACCCACCCACCCGCTATTCATCTCACCTACCCACCCATCACATAAACCGCTCTCCCAGCCTACCCACCTAACAAACTCACCCGTCTTCACAGCCATTCACCCTCTCATTCATCTTTCCTATCTTTATCCAATACCTCTATTCATAGTTGTCATTCTCTTACACTCCTTTGTACAATAATGTTTTCTCCTCCAACCCTCCCCCACACACAGGCTCTCGAAGCCAGGAGTGAACCGTATAGCAGCCAGCGAAGAGGCGTGGTCAGGAGCTGAAACTCGACCCCTGCAACCACACATAGGCGAGTGCATGTCGCAAGTGGGGTGTCACAAGGTTCTGTACTTGCCTCAATAATGTTTTTGGTTTATCATGAAGGAATAAAAAAATATTTTGCAAATGATGCAAAAATCTTGTGTAAAATTTATAATAAAAATGACTAAATCGTTATAAGAAGATCTAGATAAATTGATCACATGGAGTTATCGATGATTTAATTTAATGTAGATAAATGTCAAGTAATGGAAATGGGAGAGAGCAAAATCAGGCCACGAAGCAGAATATACTGACAAAATGTTGAAAATATCGGATAAAGAAAGGAATCGAGGAGTTACTATTAGCAAAAAATTGCCACCCGAAGATCACATAAATGAAACTGAAGGCTTTTATGTTACACTGACAAGCTATAAAATAGCTGTCAAATATATGAATGATGAAATGTTAAGAAAGGTGTTTATAGTAGGGCGAACTGGACTATGCAGCGGTATTGTGGTGCCAACACATGAAAAAAAAATAGGTAAGTTAGAAAAAATGTCTAAAGGGTTACAAAATAGCCCAGAGTTTGAAATATGAAAGGATAAAAACGCAAATATGGCCATGCGGATGATAGGGGGAAAAAAGAGGGAGGGGGACATGACAGCCAGAGTAGATAAAGATTTCTTAATAAATACAACAGGAAAAACAAGTGGCAAATTGAGGAAAAAATGGAGTGGAAAGAAAAATAGATTTTTTTTCTCTCTCAAATAGAGTGGTTGACCAGTGAAATGCATTTTAAAAAGGAATTAGTAAGTGCTGCAACCTTGGAAATTTTTAACCGTTATATGATGAACAAAGTATGGAAGACAGAACACCACGAACATAGCTGTGCTCATGCTGAAAAAGCCATAGACAATATGGCCATGTGCTCTGCCCCAGACTCTTTTGTTGAACACCGTGTTCATCAAGAACTGCAAGAAGCACCTATCGCGTGCCATAAGTTTGCTATGAAGAGGGAGTCTGGACGGGGGTCATCCACAAAGGTTGCCAAACAATAGCAAAGAACAATAGACCGATAGGGCTAATGTCCCACATAAAAATCGTTGAATGGGTTGTAAGAAGCAAGATCGCCAATCACTGGAGTCCAGCAATTACACCCCAGGACAGCATGGATTTAGAGGAGGCCGCTCCTGCCCCTCACAACTACTGGACTACTATGATAAAGTCTTGGATACACTGGAGGACAAACAGAATGCAGATGTATTATACACAGACTTTGCCAAAGTCTTCGATAAGTGCGATCGTGGTTTAAAAGAGCACAAAATGTATGCTACAGGAATAACTATTTTAACCAATAGAACACAAAAAAAGCTAAGTCGGATGCTGACACAGTGAATAAGTTCTGTTCTACAAGGTACATTACTCCCCTCCCATCCTTTTCTTCTTCCTCATATTTGACGAAGACAAAGATGTAAACCATAGCACCGTGTCTTTGCAAATGATACTAGAATTTGCATGATAGTGTCATCCACTAGGATATTGTAAATCTCCAAGCTGATATTAACCAAGTCTTCCAGTGGACAGCTAAAGCAATATGATGGTGATGAGGACCAATTTTAATTACTCTTTTATGAAAACTTTAGGAAGCAGAAGCCAGAACGGAGTATAAAATAAATTTTAACCACACAAACGAGTGAACAACTAATGTGAAGGACTTAGGAGTGATAATGTCAGAGGATCTCACCTTCAAGGATCACAACAGTTACTATGCTAACTGCGAGGAAAGTGATAAGATGGATAATAAGAACCTTCAAAACAAGGGATGCCGTCTCAAGGATGATCATCTTTAAGTCATTTGTTGTCTCTAGGCTGCAATACTGCTGTACACTAACAGCCCCATTGTAGGCAGACGAAATTGCAGATCTGGTATATATACAGAGAACTTAGACTGCGCGTACAAGTTCAGTCAAACATATTAATTACTTGGAACGGTTGAAGTCCCTTGACCTATACTCCCTGGAAAGCAGGGGAGAAAGAGGCATCATAATTTACTTGGAAAATCATGGGAAAACTTTACCCACATCTGCACACACTCGGTAGACGGTGCAACATACCCCCAATGCAAAGCAGGGGTGCCATAAGAACACAGAGAGAATACAACAAACATCAGGGGCCCAAAACTGTTCAACAGCGTCCCATCATACATAAGGGGGAATACCAATAGATCCCTGACTGTCTTCAAGAGGGAACTGGATATATACGTAAAGTCCGTGCCCGACTAGCCGGGCTGTGGTTCGTAGGATGAACTGCGTGCCGTCAACAGTAACAGACTGGTTGATCAGGTCTTAATCCACAAGGAAGCCTGCTCATGGACCAGACCGCGGGGGCGCTGACCGCCGGAACGACCTCCAAGTAGACTCCAGGTAGGTAGACAAATACGCAGTTACTTACACACACGCAAAAAAAAACTCTCTCCATTGGCAACTTTAATACGTCTCTCATTTTTTCTTTCATTCTATACTAAATCAGAGTTCACTGAAAGTATCTGTGATAATCCCTATCCGTATACGAGTGTAAATTGACACATTTCACTCGTTCTGTATAGGATTTAGTCCTTACTACTACTACTACTACTACTAATAATAATAATAATAATAATGATGATTTCGTGTAACTCGTCCTATATTCCACTAGTTTTATATAGGAATCAGCACTTTCCCAAATAATAATAATAATAATAATAATAATAATAATAATAATAATAATAATAATAATAATAATAATAATAATAATCTGTATGACTCGTCAGACATTCCACTGATCCTTGCATTGTTTCCTCCGCCAGTCACATCAATCATCCGCAGTTCCCCAAGTCCGTTTTCCAAGTTCATACATTCTCTCCATCCCTCCCTCCCCCTCCCTCTCTCACTGTTCGATATACTGCCAAATATTCCTATTCTGTCACTTAGGAATTCTCTGCATTAGGAACCTGCAATAAAATTGTCACAATCCTTTAAAGCTTATAATTTCTTCCCAATATCTTCCATTTCTCTAGTATTTTTACTGTCTCCCACATCCACATCTATACAGTATTTACACCCTTCCACCCCTTATGTGTCTTCCATATATATATATATATATATATATATATATATATATATATATATATATATATATATATCGGGGTGAGGAGGAGTGTGTGATATCAACACTACCAGACACACACGCACACTACCTACAGCACTATGAACCTGAAATACAGTGCTCAGTGCTCTCGCCTCCTCTCACCTTCCCCTCGCCTACCCTGGACTCAAGACTTTCAATAAAATCAGGCACACATGGGTCCGCAAGGAGGCTCTCTGGCTCTATCTAAATTCAGGTCTTCTAGGTTCAATTTGTGAGCAATTGACAGAATACACAATCTTGTTTGTGCGAGGGCCGACCGCAGCGGACACGCTTCCTCAGCACTGCCTGCATCAACCGAAAGCTTCAGCCACACATGTAAACACCCACGCCATTTTATATACAATATATATATATATATATATATATATATATATATATATATATATATATATATATATATATATATATATATATATCGTGCAGAATAGGTAAAACTGGTCAATTACCAAGAACTCATTTAAAATTAACTCCTTTCTAAAATTTTCTCATACGTTTAAAGATATATATTTTTTCATTTATGATAATGTAAAAAAATAATAATTTTGTTCAAAACTTACCTAACAATATTATAACAAGCGCAATTTAATTTAACCTAATCCAACTAAATATATTTTAGGTAATTTAAAAATAATTTAACAATATACAAACACAATGAAATATATTTTTTTGTTAGGTTCAGAATGATTGTTTTGAGAAATTCTTGCATACACGAATTTTCGCTTGCCTTTTCGGCAAGATGAGCGTTGCTATTTAAGCCAAAATCGCAAGTTTCCCATTCAAACTACATATATATATATATATATAATATATATATATATATATATATATATATATATATATATATATATATATATATATACTATATATATATATATTTATTTATTATATATATACACACAATGTGTTTATGCATCTTCTATCCATAAAAAGTCTATTTTGTTAATGAAATATGGAATTCTGGAAATAATCAAGGTTGAGAGAGATGTTAGCTTGTTTGTTAGTTTCTTGTTAGCACAACGTTACTCAACACCACAAATTACCACCAGATACAACTTCCCAGCAGTTCAAAACACCTGCTACTGAAAATCGAGGACTGTCTTGATAAATTCGGGTAAAACCAACAAAGAGTGAAACAAACCTAATTAAGAAATCCCTCTTATCTTAGAGTCAAAAATAATATCTGTCTAATGTTTTAGTCAAGGTGTTGGGAATGTTTACAAGTAGGATGTTATTCGTTCCTTTTCAGTTGAAAAATTAAATTAAAAAAATAATGGTTTGCCGCAGAAGAGTGGTTTTTATCGTAGTTTTTTTTTTTTTGTGGTGGAAGAGATCAGTGGATGTAGAAATAATTCGGGGACATGTCGTCTATGTTGGGGCGGTGATGAATGCCTGGTGTGTGTACTCACCTAATTGTGGTTGAGGAGTCGATTCATAGCTCCTAGCCCCGCCAGGAGCGTGTGTGTGTGTGTGTGCGTGCGTGTGCATGCGTGTGCGTGTGTGCACTCGCACGACATTATGCAACACCATGGAGCTCTGTGTGAGGTTAGACTTTTTAATGTCCTTGGTAATTAACTGAGTCCTGTTATTATGAACAAAAGTTTGCAGGAGTTTCACTTGCAATGCTTCAGGAGTTATCAGCAAGTCCTGAAATTCCCTGTGGCTTGCACTGGGGAAAGACAGTTAAGAGCCCTTGAGAGAGTTAGTTCTGGTTTAGAAAAACACGTAAGCAAACACTAAGACATATTTATTAGAAAACGTTTCGGTCCTGGAACCTTGATCACTTCTAACATACAGAGGTTAAAAGACATTATATATAGGCGGAGAGTGAGGTGTGAGTGACGCATGGTGACCTGAGTGAGGTGTGAGTGACGCATGGTGACCTGATGAATACCGACACAATAGAACGTAACACTGGAAACCACAAAATATCTAAAATATTAGCATACATGATACTCAACCAGGCAAAGCACCACCTGATTTCATCGTCTACCTGTCCTCATCCCAACATGGCATTCTTCAGGTCACCATGTGTCACTCACACCTCACTCAGGTCACCATGCGTCACTCACACCTCACTCAGGTCACCATGCGTCACTCACACCTCACTCAGGTCACCATGCGTCACTCACACCTCACTCTCCGCCTATATACACTGTCTTTTAACCTCCGTATGTTAGAAGTGATCAAGGTTCCAGGACCAAAACGTTTTCTAATAAATATGTCTTAGTGTTTGCTTATGTGTTTTTCTAAACCAACATGTCGGTATTTATTACCAAGGTTTATACCATAGTTAGTTCTCAAGAGTATGACTTGAGTTTCATAAGCTTATTTAATCACTATAGGTTTATTAGTTCTGGGAAGAAAGTGGAAATGTACCTTTTTGTTGACAATTTGGCATATATAAGCCACCGGATAACATTCCAACAGTTCAAGGAATAGTTACTGGAGTTCAAGCGCTGCCTTAAAAACCTAGCAAATCCAGCCCCAAATATCTTATTATTTGCTTACTTCAATTTAAGACATCTTAAATGGAAGAATGTCTCGAGAACTGTAATTTCAGAAAAGTAGTTTGGAATAAACAATCTCTCACCACAGAATTATAAGCCTCTGTAGTAAATTCGCCTTAAGCCAGCTGACTGGGTATTAACAAAGGGGATATAAATAAGGTCTTGAGGATATCTCTCGAAGAGAGAGCCCGCAATAATGGATTCAAGTTGGATAAGTTTAGATTTATAAAGGATATAGGAAAGTATTTGTTTGGAAATAGGGTAGTTGATGAGTGGAACAGCCTCCTCAGAAGGGTGATTGAAGCTAAAACCTTGGGTAGTTTCAAATTTAGGTTGCATAAATATATAAGTGAGAGGGGTTGGATTTGAGTGGGACTAGCACATCAGTAAATAGATTTATCAAAGCTTATTGCTTAGGTAGCGTTGAAAATGGGTTGGGCAAATATTATGTTAGTGGGATTGATTGTAAATGAACTGCCTAGTATAATCCAACAGGCCTGCTGCAGTGTTCCTCCTTTCTTATGTTCTTATGACTGTAGTACCGACCAGTTTGGGAAACACTCTAGACATTATATTTATGAAAAGTGAGGGTTTGCTCCTCGACATAATTTTGCAAAAGATTGCAATCACAGACCACAACATAATCGAGTGTCAGACTTGTTTGCGCAGTGGACTGGGAAAGAGAAATATGATCAGTCATGATGGGAAATTCACCAAATTCAGTTTCAGCAAGAGTAGCATCTGCTGGGTTCTAGTAACTCGTGACCTTAATTAAATACGCAGGGAAGACCATACGACCACCGAAGATCTAAACCAATTTCTTGGGAAGATGAGTTCGTGAGAGAGAGAGAGAGAGAGAGAGAGAGAGAGAGAGAGAGAGAGAGAGAGAGAGAGAGAGAGAGAGAAACAGACAAACAGAGAGACAGACAGACAGACAGGCAGGCTCCCTCTACGGGCAAAGACGATGGATAACAGGAGCTTAAAAAAAAAAAAAAAAAAAACACTCTGAAGCACGAACGGAAACCCTGGTTAGGGAGCTGAAGAACATAGAACACAAACTGCAAAACTGAGGGTGAAAACCTCATCCGGTACTGGACCCTTACTTAAAAGAGCTGGAACATACACGATTGACAATATGGAAATGAGTGAGATACTGAAGTCGCAATATGACTCAGCGTTCAGTGAGCCAGTCATGAGGCTACAGATTTACGACCTAGATGAGTTTTTTCATGGATGAGACTCAAAATATTGCAGCTGTCTCCAAAATTTCTCTTGTATCCCTATCCCCAGTTTACTTTGAAGAAGCCCTTGACATACATTTGTGGCACTCCATTTTCATCAAAATTAAATGAAACCACCATCTAGGGCCTTCAGCACTCTATGAGCTAGGATGCAGGTAACATCCCACAGTTGTTAAACAACACCGATATTGCTCCACTTCACAGAAGGTGGTAGTAAAGCAATCACGAAAAATTCTAGACCGAAACACTAACTTCACTTATCAAAATCTTTAAATGAGTACTAAGAAGCAAGACTACCTGTCAAATGAATCACAACACTTACACAGTCCAGGGCAGCATGGGTTTAGAGCAGGTTGCTACTGCCTTTCACAACTGCTTGACCATTACGACAGTCCTGGATGTACTTGGAGATGAGCTAAATGCAAATACTGTATAATAATTTTGTAAAAGCAGTAAAAAGAACGAGTCGGAGGCTGCCACAGTAAAAGGCTCTGTTTCCCACGGTAAAATGCCCGTACCTTCACACCCACCATTCTCGTTATTTACTTTTATGGCCGACATAAAGACATAAATCGTAACACTAACATTATTTGCTGATGACACGAGAAACTTAAGAAGTGGCGACCGTCCGAGATACATTGAATCTTCAATCGTAGGCGTCAGACAACAATATAATGTTCAGTGAGGACTAAAGACAGTAAAGGAATACAGGACAAACTTAAAACACTCAATATAGCGAAAGTCCAAAGTGTGAGAAATGAGAGTGACGATGCCAGATCTCACATTCAAGGCTCACAACTAGAAAGTTCAAAACATAAGATTCTGAGCCAGTGACTATACTCTTCAAGTCACTTTATTCAAGCTGGAATACTGCTGTATATAACGTCCCCATTCAAAATAGTAAAGTTTGTTGAGCTAGGAAACTTAAGAGAGCTTTCACTACCCATATACATTCAATCAAATATCCGAACTATTGGGAATGCTTGTAGTTCCTTGGGCCATGCTCCTTGGAACGTAGGAGACACAGGCTTATCATAATTTACACCTGGAAAATCCCGAATCTGCACACCGAAATCACTCACTGTTAAAGCAAAACAGACTTGGCAGACCATACACCTTTGGCTGTCTGTCTTCAAGAGGCAACTCGATAAGTTCGTCAGATCAGTTTCTGACCAGCCGAGCTGTGGTTTGTACACTGGGCAGAGTACTGCCAACAAGTAACATCCTCGTTGATCAAGCTTTGATCCACCATGAAGCTTGTTTTGGGACCGGGTCTCGGGACCGGTGACCTCAGAAAACATCTCCCAGGAATACTGAGGTGGAATTTTAAAAAAAATCGTCATTGGGTACCTTTCAGGGGAAGGACATTTCTTTTGATAGATAGGCTTTCTTCCCTTCAAACCACTGACAAAGCTTCAAAAAATTTATATAGGACTGGTATAAAAATGTGTAGTTGCTGTACCAGATGGAGGCGCTTGCAAATCATTACCAGAAAAAAAAATGACTGTGAAACCTATTGTAGCTATTAGTGAGCCGTGGTAGACCGCTAGATTAGCACACACTGATATAATGTGAGCTTACTCTGTGAATCCCCGCAGAGCTCCCATTATATACCTACGCGGCATAATTCGTTACAAACTAAACTTTCTTTAATTTCGATTTGAGGACAGGATGTTTGATGAGATGAGATGTGCGACATTTTACTGTGACCAGTGATTGTAATTAATCAAATTGAAGTGAGATTCAAAGTTAACCTTCAACATTTGACTAAGTGCACTCCACTTTACACTCATTCCATTACACTTTTATAGTTTAATACACTTCAGTACGTTACCCCAGGTAGTGGTGGTGATGAGGTTGAAGCTGGATTTTTGTCGGGAGTTCAACAGGAATTATAGTAATACCTTTGTAATAAAGTAATGGAATAAATTAATGCTTTAAGCAAATACAAAAATACAAATAAAATTAGTGTTAGAAGCTGCAAACGGACAAGTGGATTTAGAGACAAGACTGTAAGCCTTAATTAACATCGTTTCGCTCGAGGGAGATTAACTTGAAGCTTCCTTGTGCGAAGATTATATAACGTTTCAGTGGAACGAAACGTTGTTATAATCAGGTCATATGCTGTTGTTTCTCTCTTCATATACTAACATCAAAACTGAGAAGCAAAGTATATGGTGTAAGACCATATACTACTATACCAGTAGTATTTGTTCAAGTATAAATTCAATACATTTCTAATTTATGTCATCATGTGACGCGGGTCTTCCGCGTCAGGAAACACTTGTCCTGTTTCCTGACAAATCTTACGCAAACTGACCTCTCATAGTCCTCTTGTGAACGACAAATGCAACATGCATAGAGCAGATACTCTTCAAGTTACTACGACCTAAGTAGCAATGAGAGTACACACATTTCCCTATTGGAAATTCTCCATGTAAGGTGATAAAGCAGGCCAAACATGCTGGCCGTTGGATGACATGTACTGAAGACGAGTATCTACTGCCAGTCATGTCGTACTTACTAAATAATCAAGAAACCATATTGCATAATGAGCAATCTAGCAAATTTGAATAGTAGCCTTGCTTCAGACTGTGTACAACTGACTCTACTAAATAGGGGTTAAGTTTGTAAACCCCTTAACTAGAGTTGTATAGGGCATGTCCATCATGCTTATGTAAACCTCAGAGGGAATCTCTTACCACACTTGTGGGGAAGATACGGAAGTAGGGTGTGGGTGTCTAGCCCTAAGTCTCTCTCTTTCACAGGACGGGCAATATAAGAACATAAGAAAGAAGGAACACTGCAGGCCTACTGGCCCCTGCCAGGCAGGTCCAAATCACCTCCCGGCTTAAAGCAATGACCCACCTAGTCAGGTCAGCTCACATCCACTTAAGGATGGGGTATGGCATTATACCTAGTAGCATAAGCTAATCAGGTTCAACTCACACCCACCCACACCCACTCATGTATTTATCTAACCTCTTTTAAAACTACACAACGTCTTAGCATCTATGACGGTACTCGGGAGCTTTCCTATATCCTTCCTCAATCTGAATTTTTCCAACTTAAAACCATTGATGCGAATCCTGTAGTGGCTAGATATTTTTAGCACGCTATTTATATTCCCTTTATTTATTTCTGTTTTCCATTTATACACCTCAATAATATCACCCCTAATTCGAAGCCTTTCTAGAGAGTGCAGATTCAGAGCCCTCAGTCTATCCTTATAGGGGAAAATTTCTGATACATGAGATCAACTTTGTCATCCTCCTTGTACGTTTTCCAGTGCATTTATATCCATTCTGTAATATGGTGACAAGAACTGTGCAGCATACTCTAAATGAGGCCTAACCAAATATATATATAGTTAAATAACCTGAGAACTCCTATTTTTATGCTTCTTGATATGAAGCCAAGGATTTTGTTTGCTTTATTGCGAACACTTATTCACTGTTGTCTTGGTAGATTACTGATAACCAGAACTCTCAAATCCTTTTGCAATCAGTAATATTAAGATCTACATTAGAACTTTGCATTTGTCTTTATTAAACTGCATCTACCACTTCTCCGACCACTGAATGAGTCTATTCAAATCTTGGAGTGCTCTAATGTCCTCGTCAGAATGAATTAGGTGACCTATTTTGGTGTCATCAGCAAACTTGCTTATGTCGCTTTTATTCCTCATCAATGTCGTTTATATAAATTATGAACAACAAAGAGCTCAACACTAACCAATGTGGAACACCACCCGCGACGTGCCCCTCTGATTTCTCCCCATTGATGCAAACTCTCTGCTGTCTATCTGTCAATCAATAGCCTCTGATGTGAAAATCTATCAAAAGCCTTATTGAAGTCCATATACACAATATCATATTCATTACCATGATCTACCTCCTCAAATACCTTGGTGAAAAAGTTAGTAAATTGTAAGGCAGGAACGCCCCTTTGTAAAACCGTGCTGAGATTCATTAATCAATTTATGCCTTTCAAGATGGCTACGAATTGCCTCGGCAATTATTGATTCTATAAAATTTCCCACTATAGTTCGAAGCTAAGGATCTGTCTCCTGCTTTATAAATAGGTGTTACATTTGCCATTTTCCACTTGCCCGGCAGTTTGTAGTGATATGTTGAAAAGACTGGTCAAAGGTTTGCTAAGCCCCTCTTTACATTCCTTTAAAACCCTTGCGAACAGTTCATCAGGGCCGGGATTTGTTGGTTTTAATTTTTTATTTGTCTAAGTCCCATGTCACTTTTCCCCTAATCGTGCATAGTTATTATCCCCCTGTTCTACAAATTTATAATTTCTGGAATTTTGGAAAAACGGGGGGAAATAATAAGATTAAAAAAATTTCAAATTTCCTTATCACTGTCAGTGATTGACCTGAGTTTTTTGAATGTTCCAATCTTGCCCTAATCTTATTTGATACCTGAAAAAACTTTTGGGTTATTTCGAACCCCCTTCCCACTTTAGCCTCAAAATTTTTTTTAGTTTTTTTATTCCTTTTTTATTTCTTTTGTAATTGAATATATTGATTTTTAACTCCCCCTCTCCTTTTTGATACCCCTATATGTGCCTCTTTTTGACCAATGAAATGTTTTAATCTACTGTTAATCAATTTGGGATCTTTTTGGTTGATCAATTTCCCTTTGGGAACATATGTTGTCTGGGCAGCTAGAACTATGCTAAAAAAACGTCATATTGACAACCAACACCACCTACCTGACCCATAGTCAGGTCTTTCCCTTTTTACCCACCCAGGAATTTCTCAGTCCCATGAAATCGGAAGCAGAAGGGGGAGATTGATTCGTTATTTGGGAAATTTTCCCCAAGCTCATCGTTAACCTCAAGAATTAATTGTGTTTCCCTTTGTTTGGCAAAACCAAGTCTGAGATTTTTTCCTCTAGTTGGTTCTGTCAAAACTTTTTTTAAAAATAATCTTGAATCATATCAAGAAAGTCATAGACTCAAGATTTCCTGTAATATTGTTCCAATCAATTTGTCAAAAAGTTAAAACTTCCATTAACACAACTTTTTCATATCTAGACGCCTTATGAATTTCGCCCCATAGCAGTTTACTGTTTTCCCCTATGAAGATTTGGGGGCCCTATAAATACACCCAAAATTAATTTGTCACTACCCTCAAAAATCTGCCCAAAAAGATTTGTGTCCGATGCTTCTAATCATACTTGTTAAAAAACATTTTTAAATTTTCTGACATGCATCGCCACTTCCCACCCTTCCTGTTGATGCACAGTGTGGAATATTTTTAGCCTTGTATATGGCATTCAGAAGGCATTTCTCATCTTTCAGGTTGAACCTGTTTTTCCTTGATTGAGGTTTGTAGTCTCTGGCCCCTAGACTGTCTCCGTCTGCGGTCTCTTTGCCCTTCCCCAATCTTCATGACTTTGCACTTTGGTGAGGTTGAACTCCAGAAGCCAATTGTTGGACCAGGCTTGCAGCCTGTCTAGATCACTTTGTAGTTCTGCCTGGTCCTCGTGTGGTATGTGCGACGTGCATGCGTGCGTAGGGTGTGTGTGTGTGTGTGTGTGTGTGTGTGTGTGTGTGTGTGTGTGTGTGTGGGGGGGGGTTTTTTCCGTATGCTGCAGCAGTTATTTGTTGATGTGCTTCTCAGGAGATGTGCCTGGTGTTATACTCACCCCAAGATCTTTTCCTTGATTGAGGTTTGTGCCTAGCCCCTAGACTGTACTCCGCCTCGGTCTTCTTTGCCCTTCCCCAATCTTCATGACTTTGCACTTGGTGAGGTTAACTCCAGAAGCCAATTGCTGGACCAGGCTTGCAGCCTGTCTAGATCCCTTTGTAGTTCTGCCTGGTCCTCGTGTGCGTGTGTGGCGTGCGTGGTGTGGGGAGGGGTGTTCGGGATAGCCAGGTGAACATTTTTGCCTCTCAGAGAATCTCTCAGTCTACTTATTGTAACTTAAAACACTGCGTACCTTCTGACGAAGCATGGAAGTTTGAAAGGCCTAAAGATAGTCATTTAGACTTATGCGCAAATATATATATATATATATATATATATATATATATATATATATATATATATATATATATATATATATATATCATTCTACTCCATGTTTGGTGTACTAGCCTCCACAAGCAGTATGTATAGTATTGTAACAACGAACGAGTGATATTTAATCAATAACGTATATAAATATATATATATATATATATATATATATATATATATATATATATATATATATATATATATAGATTACTGAGAGAGAGAGAGAGAGAGAGAGAGAGAGAGAGAGAGAGAGAGAGAGAGAGAGAGAGAGAGAGAGAAGAGAGAGAGAGAGAGAGAATTATTAAACATTTGAACACAAATAAATCATATCAAGCTTCCATCTTTCTCACCAGCCTCTCTGACAAGCTCACTTCACCAGCCTCGCTCAGAAGCCCACTTCACCAGCCTCCCTCACAAGCCCACTTCACCAGCCTCGCTCACAAGCCCACTTCACCAGCCTCGCTCAGAAGCCCACTTCACCAGCCTCCCTCACAAGCCCACTTCACCAGCCTCCCTCACAAGCTCACTTCACCAGCCTCCCTCACAAGCCCACTTCACCAGCCTCCCTCACAAGCTCACTTCACCAGCCTCCCTCACAAGCTTCTCAGTGAGATACGAAGCAGATGCGTGGCGGCACCAGAGACGTAAAGTGATAGGCTGTATTCTCCCTGGGCGTCTAGTTGTGGTCAGCGCCGACCTCCACATTCCTCAGTTGCCAACACAGATCATTCAACGATTTTATGTTTGTTTTCCCGACTAAGAATAAAACATTGAACCAATGTTATGAAAAGTAAGATGTATCAAAGCTCTTTCGGAATTAATGTAATTTTTATTTATGTTTATTTTCAATGGGAAGCACTAAACCCATTCATGCCATATAGCGCCTGGGAAATGGGAGGTAATATTTGATTCAAGAAAGGGGAAAGATAGCTCTGATTCCTTGGATTACTAGCAATTCACCAGACACCAACATCCTGACTAGGAGAAGGCTCAGGAGAAGGTTTAGGGGAAGGATCAAGCCTCTAACAGCTACTGCGATAAAAGAACCACATTGGCTTTAATGCTGTATCGAAAAAAATGACTTATCATATTGAAATATCTTCCTGTTCACTTCGCAAAATCTTTATCCTACTCCCACAGCCATGGCTTGTATTATATACGTCAGTATAGAACGCAGTATTTATTCTCTGAAATGGACTAAAAAGACACTGGTTTGGTGGTCCCCCTATCGGTCACCGCCCCTGCTCCTCCACGGTTTTTCCCTTCCTCCACCCACCCACTCGCTTGCCCACCCACTGCACATTTAGGCCTTGCTGGGCTACCAGAATTGTTTTGTAGGGTGTTGTCAGGAAGACATGCAGGAGTATTTGAGGAACGTGTGAAGGTGTCCTGAAAACATGTGATACATGTGACTTATGTTTGTCTAGACAACATGTCTCTTGTAGGAGAGTGAACACTGTTTCTGTACATGATATAAATCTAGGCAAGTACCACTTTATTTGCAACTAAGACATGGGGGCTCTGGACAAATTTCATGAAGACACTGATGTATGTACTGAATAGTAATTATCAGGAGAACACTGGCCCTCCACTGTATATTCTACCTGTGATAAATAAAAGTATAAGGAAAAAAGAGGATACAAGAATCGGGAGCCACATAAAAAAAAAAACGGAGCGACTCCCACAGTGGGAGAATAGTGCTACCTGGAGTCTACCTGGAGGGTGGAAATACAAACACATAAGCACTATCATGTGATCCTTTATTGACAACGTTTCACCCACACAGTGGGCTTTATCAAGTCACAAACAGATCTACCTGGAGGGTATTCCGGAGATCAACGCCCCCGCGGCCCGGTCTATGACCAGGCATCCCGGTGGATCAGGGACTGATCAACGAGGCTGTTACTTCTGGCCGCACGTAGTCCAACGTACGAACCACAGCCCGGCTGATCCGGCACTGACTTTAGGTATTTGTCCAGCTCCCCCTTGAAGTCAACCAGGGGGTTATTGGTAATTCCCCTTATCGCGGGATGCTAAAGAGAGATTGGTGATAACAGTACTCAAAATGCTTAAATTTCAGCAGATAACTACTTGGATAAGACTGCTTGACAGACTCCACCCTCATTACAGCTCCTTGCTCCACACCTTTATTCCCCCCTCCCTCCCTCCCTCCTTGTTTCCTACCTTTTTTCTACCTACTTTCTTTCTATATACATATATATAGGGCAGGCTTCTCGGGAAATTTCTTACATTTTCTAGGTTTTCGCTTGTCAACACTTCCCTAAGGATTTGCCAAGTATGAGCCAGTAGGTCTGCTGCAGTGTTCCTCCTTTCTTATGTTTTTTAAATGTTCTTAAGCATGACTAGCTTTCCAGAAGGTCTTTTCTGTTTAAGGTAATTTCAAGCTTTGTACATGATACATGAAATTTTGTTCGACATATTCCACAATCAATTCCCCTCATCGTTCTTCCCAAGTTTCTCCCACATACACCATATCTTATTTCTGGCCATCTTTACAGTGGTACATGTAACCAGTACAACACCTCCGACAGCCTCAAGTCCTAGTACTGTTTCCATCTCAGACTATTATAGATTCAGAGGCGCGTGGGTCGGATAAAATCTCCGAAAACGACACAGTACCCAACACCAGGACACAATAATACTGGGCAAACAGAAAATCTAAGTGTGCTAGCACTACGCCTGGAGCATTTGCAAATATTGACCAGTTGGAAATAGGAATGGAATTGTGTCAATACAACCGTCCAAAGAAATACCGTACCCTCCTAAATAATGGAGTATGTCGTTGCAAGACCTGCACATGCTTTCACCTTGCAGTGTGCTATTACTCTATGCATGATACACGATGCTGTGGTGTAACCTATGCAACGTTCCATGTGAAGGGAACGAGACGCATAAAGCAATATGAACATACAATCGAACATGAAAAAAACAAACATTCAGACAGCAAAGACTTTTTAAATCCTGGAAACTGAAAAAAATGGCAAGAAATAGTAAGACTATATCACCAAGAGACCGTCTTGGACTGGAAAAAATGTCACTTGTGGGCTCTTCACAGCACAGATATTAAGACTAAAAAAAAAGAAGTGTACTTTTCATAAAAATTATTATAATTATAACCATAATTTTTATAGGAGTGGAACGGTAAGCCAGCGGAAGGCCTCGGTCGGACGACTAAAAGCTCCAGTTTCTAAGACCCGCGTCAGGAAACGCTCGTCCTGTTTCCTGACAAACCTTACCTAACCTAACCTGTTAAGACTAATAGAAAAAAACACAGCAACAAGCAACATAAATTTTTCTTTGCAAACATTGTCTTAAACCGAGTAATTAGTTAATGAAAAATGAATGAAATTGCAAAACATTAATTATATAGTGAATGGCAACAGGACAATTATCCTAGGACACTGAAGGATAATTATATCACAAAGCGAAGCAACAAATAACAGGAAAAATGTATATTGGTGGTGGTGGTAGTGGTGGTGGTTGGAGTGGTGGTGGTGATAGTGGCGGTTGGAGTGGTGGTGGTGACGGTGGTGGTGGTGGTGGTGGTAGTGGTGGTGGTGGTGATGGTGACGGTGGTGTTGACAGTGGTAGTGGTGGTAGAGGTCATGGTAGTGGAGGTCACGATAGTGGTGGTGAAGGTCACGGTAGTGGTCACAGTAGTGGTAGTGGAGGTCACGGTAGTGGTGGTGGAGGTCATGGTATTGGTGGTGGGGATGGTCATGTTGGTGGTGGTGGGGATGGTCATGTTGGTGGTGGTGGGGATGGTCATGTTGGTGGTTGGGGGGTAGGTGATGGTTTTACCTATACCTTTGATGAGTTCCGATTGTTTTTTTTTACTCCCAAAGCCCGGCCTTGGGCCAGGTTCGTCTGGTGCTTGCCTGGTCAATCAGGCTGTTGCTGCTGGTGGCCTGCTAATCCACATTCTCATCAAAGCCTGGTTGATCTAGCATCTGGGGAAGATACTTGTCGAATTTACTCTTGAAGACTTCTACACTTGTTCCAGAATTGCTTCTGACATCTTCTGGTAATATGTTGAATAGTCTGCGGCCACGGACGTTGATACAGTGTTCCCTTATTGTGCCCACCGCACCCCTGCTTTTCGCTGGGTTTATTTTGCACTTCCTCCCATATCTCTCGCTCCAGTATGTTAAGGCAGTGTGCAGATTTGGGACAAGGCCCTCAAGTATTTCCCAGGTTCTCTCTCTCTCTCTCTCTCTCTCTCTCTCTCTCTCTCTCTCTCTCTCTCTCTCTCTCTCTCTCTGCTTCAGTGAGCACATATTTAGAACTTTAAGGCGTTCCCAGTAATTTAAATGTTTTATTGGCTCTATGCGGACCGTAACGGCGGTGACGGTGGTTGTAGAGGTAGTGATGGTCGTCGTGGAGGTAATGGTGGTGATTGTGGAGGTAGTGGTGGTCGTTGTGGAGGTAATGGTGGTGGTCGTCGCAGAGGCAGTGGTGGTCGTCGTGGAGGTAATGGTGATTGTGGAGGTAGTGGTGGTCGTCGTGGAGGTGGTGGTGGTGGTGGTTGTGGAGGTAGTGGTGATGGTGGTTGGGAAGGTGGTGGTGGTTGGGTAGCTGGTGGAGGTGGTGACTGGGAAGGTGGTGGTGGTTGGAAAGGTGGTGGTGATAGTGGTTGGGAAGGTGGTGGTGATAGTGGTTGGGAAGGTGGTAGTGGTTGGGAAGGTGATGGTGGTGGTGATTGGGAAAGTGGTGGTGGTGATTGGGAAGGTGGTGGTGGTCGGGAAGGTGGTCTACCTGGTAGTGGGGACTGTGGTGATTGAGGTGTAAAGTAGTTGTGGTTAATGAAGGGGGTAGTGAGAATAGTTTTGGTTATTGAAGCGGTGGTGGGGGTAGTGGTTGAAGGGGCGATAGAGTAGTTGAGGTTGAAGGGGTGTTGGGGTAATGTGATTCAGAGGGTGGTAGGGGTAGTTGTGGTTGAGGGGTGGTGGGGTAGTTGTGGTTATGGAGAGGGTGGTGAGGGTAGTTGTGGTTATGGAGAGGGTGGTGATGGCAGTTGTGGTTATGGAGAGGGTGGTGAGGGTAGTTATTATGGAAAGGGTGGTGAAGGTAGTGGTTATGGAGAGGGTGGTGAGGGTAGTGGTTATGGAGAGGATGGTGAGGGTAGTGGTTATGGAGAGGGTGGTGAGGGTAGTTGTGGTTATTGAGGGGGTGGTGAGATAGTTGTGGTTGAGAGGGTGGTGAGGGTAGTGGAGTTAACGCGGGTGTTGGTGGTAGTGGTGGTGGTAGTAGTAGTGGTGGTAGTAATAGTGGTAGCGTTAGTCACCCAGCTCTCAGCCATTAAAAATAAATACAAGACAATAAAAACAAGGCTGAAAAATAACGAACAAATACTCAGCACAAATAGCAGCTATTATACCAAGTTAAAATAACTAGCATTAAGATCCCTATTAAATTGTCAAAAAGACTCCACGAGGTCCCTACAGGCACCTCTGTAATTATAAAAGCCATATCAAAGGCGCAAAGGCCTAAACCAAGGGCAAACTTTTAAAACATGATCCTCAGTCTGGCACGTCACACGATACCCAGTGGGGGAGAGCAGCAACTATGAAGAGGTAGCCGTAGAGTAGGTGGTAGTGGAGATACTAAGGGTGGTGTTGGTTGTGAAGGTGTTTGGGGGGGCAGTGGTGGGTACTGTTGTGGCAGTGGTTGGGGTGGTGGTGGCAATGCATGGATGAGTCTCTCTCTCTCTCTCTCTCTCTCTCTCTCTCTCTCTCTCTCTCTCTCTCTCTCTCTCTCACCCTCCCTCCCCTCTCTCTTATTGAGCGTCTACAAACTCCTTCATTAATGCTAAAAGCCGAAACTTGCATGCAAAACCAGAACAAAAATGGCCTCGGGTTCAAAGGGTGTAGACTGAAAGTACTAAACATGTGTACCACACGAGAGGCTCTGCAAGTTTACCAGAATAACTAAACAAACCTCACCTGACTTCAGGTCCCCGGTACAGAAGACTACACTAGACCTCACCTGGTAACCTCATTTACCTGACCACATTATATCCTTCTAGCTTCCTTTAAAGGTAGACTAAAGTACCCTTTTCTCTGATGAATCTTTCAGGGTGTACCTGACATTTACGTGGGATTTAACTGTGACCTGCTTCAGGAGTTTTCCTATTCCATCGGCCTGGTCTGGGGCCGAGAGGTTGTCTGGTCACCAGGCTGTTCCTATTGGCGGCCCTCATATTCATCACAGCGAAAAAAGATGACTAATCAGTTGAAGAAGATTGGGAATATGAGAATGGGGAAAAAATGGTAATGGGTTTAATACCTGTGACCGGTTTCTAGAGTTGGTTTATTCTCGCAGACTTTCCTGTTGTCTCATCAACCAGGCTAATGCTGCCCACAGGCCAGCATAGTCATCACAGTCTGACTGATCTGTTGCTTTTTTGTAGTAAGTGGCCCACTTTATACTTGGAAACTTCTACCTTAGTTCTTCCAATATTTCTGATACCCGTTGGTAAAAGGTTGAACAGTCATGGGCCGCCGCCTCTCCTTTCGCCCACCCCTGCTTATGTTAGTGGAATCATTCTACACTTCCTCCAGTATCTCCCACTTCTGTAAATTATTAAGGCAGTGTATAGATTGAAGGACAAGGCCCTCGAGTGTCTTCCATGTATATATTATCAGGTCACTCTGATCCAGACAAAATATTCCTAGTTCGTCTCTCTCTCTCTCTCTCTCTCTCTCTCTCTCTCTCTCTCTCTCTCTCTTTGATCCAGAGAGAAAGTTCAAAGTTCTCTTTTTCTCCTCCGATCTAAAAAAGAACATTTCGAGAGCTTTGAATCTCGAGTAAACACAAGGGACAAAATACTCACAGCGAAGACGAAATCATTCTTCCTATCTTACTTCTACATTATTATTGTTATTATTATATTCATCTGGAATATAATCAGATTTGATCCGAGATAGGGGAGTGTAGCGCTAATTCCTTAGATTAAGAGCTCATTAACAGAACCAAGGCACCCATCCTCTTTCCACTTCCCTACTACAGCCTTGAATAATATTCTTATTATTCTTATTATTATTATTATTATTATTATTATTATTATTATTATTATTATTATTATTATTAGATACCATTATTATATTTTTGGAGAGGCATTAAACCGCAGGGATCAAAGCTCCTGGGAAAAAAGGGTTTGTTCCGAGGAAGATAAGGATGGCTTCAATTCCTCGGATCACGATCCCTTCACTGACGTCAAGGATCCCAACATGTACAGCTTGCGGAGAGTACAGAGCCTGGCTCTGTCCACCTAACGATCTACCTTATTAAAGGAGAGTTGTTCGTCCTCTCCACTCCCCTATCCTCTCCACCCCTATCCTCTCCCACCCTCACCCTATCTCCCACCCTCACCCTATCCTCTCCCATCCTCCTCTCCCTCCCCTTCTGAAAAAAAAAATCAAAAGTCAAAAATTACGAGAGGAGAAAAAATTAGCGACTATAATTAAACTGGTGAAAGACCGAAAAAAGGATAATTTGGCAAAATGATCGAAAATATTGAAAAAATGAGCTTCGTCAAAGAAATTAAATACGTGGATATTTTATATTTCTTTTTTTGTTTGACTGTCATTCAAAATTAGCCTGGAGGCAGTGTGGCGAAGCAGCGTAATGGCGAGAGCAAGAGCACTATGACACCAGTTGCTGAACAAGATTTCACTGAGACAACGTTTCGCTCCGTGTAGAGTTGTACCGGTATGTAATTGAGGAGGAGAATCACTTGATTAAAGTTCTACATAAAACGAAACGTTTTCCCAGTAAAATCGTTCAGCAACATCTTTGTTTTCCGTCACCGACGAGAGAAACGTCAGCCGATGCTCACAAAATGAATCCCTACAAAATGAATCCCTTTCATTGGCAACCTTTCGCCCTCACCAGCACTTAATCTATTTTATATAACTTAATAAAACTTTTTTTTTTTTTTTTTAGGGGGGGGGGTGACAAAAACGTCGTCCTACAGGAAAAGGTTAGCATGATTAAATAATGGAGACAGTAAATAAAGATACCCAAATGTTGCATGTGTGTTAGGTTAGGTAAGGTTAGGTTAGGTTAGGTAAGGTTAGGTTAGGCTAGGTAAGGTTAGGTTAGGTTAGGTAAGGTAAGGTTAGGTTAGGTTCGTCAGGAAACAGGACAAGTATTTCCTGACGCGAGTCTTAGTCAGAGGATGACTCGCTGTTGGAACCTTTGGTCACCTGACCGAGACCTTCCGCTGGCTTACCGGTCCACCCCTTTAAAAATTATGGTCACAGTTAAAACCATTTAGTATGCATGTATGTCTTATTTAACTTGTCGGTATTGTATACCTATAATGGGTCTCGACATTTTATTCTACTCCTGCAGCCCGGTATTTTCAATTAGTTTAAACTACAAATGACCCAGAGATATGCGTTAATAATAATACTCATAACAATAAATAGGCTTGTCTGGTACCTGCTTAGTCAACTAGACTGTTGCTGCTGGCTACCCGCGGGCCCGCATATTCATCCCACCCTGGTTAATCCGGCACTTAGCGGAGGTATTTGTTGACTTTCCTCTTTAAGACTTCTACATTTATTGTGGCAGTGTTTCTGACAGGGTGTTAATTCTGGGACCATGTTTGTAGAAACGATATTCTCGCATTGCACCCACGGTGACCCTGCTTTACACTGGCTTTATTTTGCACCCATACTTCTCACTCCAGAATGTAACTTTGGCAGTTTGCGGATTTGGAAACTTAAGAGTTGTTTTACCATCATTTTTATGATATTTGCTACGTAACAAATTTTACAACCCCGTGACTGTGAAGGTGAGTTCAACAAAGTGTTCGCATTGAAGAACTCACGACCTGCCCTTCACAGACGCACCAGCCACCCTCCCCGCGGGAAAAATTCATCAAAATCGATTATTTGATCGACGCTCTTGGAAAAGGCAGCGGCGTCGACAGGTGACTGACGAGGTAATTAAGCCAACAGCGAGGAGGAAGAGAACGAAGAGTAGGAAGAGGGAAAATTAATAAAAGCAGGAAGAGGAGGAACAAGAGACGAGGTGACAGAGAAAGTGGAAGAAGAGATAAGATGACGAAGAGGTGAAGTGAGATAAAAATGATGTAAAGAAACATATAAGAAAGGAGGTCGACTAGAGAGAAAAGAAAGTGGATGAGGAGGAAGAAAAGGCAAGAGAGAAAGGAAAAAGAAAAGGGAGAAAGAGGAAGAGGAGGATGATGATGAGGGGTTGGATGGCAGCATCACAGATGGTCCTCCCATCGATCGTGGTATTAATGCGGGGCTCACACACAGCATCAGTACATCAGCAGTGTGCTGCCACCACGCGTGTCCAACCACACTAACAGAGCAGAAGCAACACGTTAATACAACCCGGAATATATCAATACGTGAAACGAATCTAATTATGCTTGAAATTATGTTCTAACACGTAACAGTCCTCGCCAATAACGAGAGAGAGAAAGAGAGAGAGAGAGAGAGAGAGAGAGAGAGAGAGAGAGAGAGAGAGAGAGAGAGAGAAAAGAGACGTATTGTAGGGAGCAACCATACAAGAGATATACTACCGTTCTCTCATACGAGTGTGAAATGGATGCCAGCTAAACCTTTTGCACTCTGGTAGGACTGCTATTTTCATCATTATGTCTCTTGATCGTGCAAGATGACAGATATTTCCAACCTCAGTATATGCTCCTCTGTACCTTCCTTTGTGTTTCTTAATAGTTGTAATACCTGTTATATTTCCTTTTCTAGTCTGGGAGACCGAGGTTCAGACTGGGCTGTAGGGGCGATGTTTCCAGAGAGCAGAGTATCACAGCAGGAAACATGACAGTAGAGGTCGCAATGGTAGTTGGTATCAAAATGTACGTGGGCAGCTTCTCTCCACTTGGCATATATAAAAAGACGAGTATTTTTCAGGAGGGGGGTAGGGCATATGACCGGTTTGTTCCCCTCCCATAATCAATAATTGTCAAGTACATTTCGATGCATTCATTCAATACTTCATTCACTGATTCCTTGTTCCATTCCCTTACTCGCTCACTATTACTCTCTACCTCCTTCACTGCCCTATCTGTTTTAATACCTGTTTCTCCCCTCCCTCTCTACTCTCTCATTTAATTCCCTTCTATCCACTACACCCACTGCCTTTTATTCTTTCTTCTTTCCCTTACCCATTTCTTCTCTCTCTCTCTCTCTCTCTCTCTCTCTCTCTCTCTCTCTCTCTCTCCCGGCTCAACTCCAGCTCGCCTGGTTCAGGGAGCACCACGTCGCTAGCGGAAACATGATAACAGCTCCCAATTCCAGGGGGGAAAACGGGGCTATGCGAACGTAAACAGAGCGGGGTTACGGCCCGTTTCGCCATGTATATATGACCACAGACTCGGCAACTCTGCCGCGGGATACTCCCGTTAAAGCGCTTAATAATAATATCACGTAAGAGGCAAAACGTTCCAGTGAATAAACGCTGTAGAGAGAGCTTTCATAATTGTCCTTGACCCAGTGTCTCAATAAGATATATATATATATATATATATATATATATATATATATATATATATATATATATATATATATATATATATATATATATATATATATATATATATTATGCAAAACAACCACAGGGGAGTAGAATGATAGCTCTAGGCCTTTCGTGTTGCAATCAACACATCATCAGGAGCTTGCAAAATTGCAGAAAAGAGGAGGATGTCCAAGAAAGTACGTTCCCAGAGGACCGTCTTCACTGGAGTGGCTGTGGGCACTGTTGTGCCTGGGGCACTTCCTGTATCCTCTTCTTCTCTCTCTCTCCCTCCCTCACTCACTCACTCCAGTGAAGACGGTCCTCTGAGAACGTACTTGCTTGGACATCCTCCTCTTTTCTGCAATTTGGCAAGCTCCTGATGTGTTGATTGCAACACGAAATGCCTAGATCTATCATTCTACTCCCCGCGGTTGTTTGTTCCTCCTGTGATCGTCGTTGGTTAATTGCAAGATCATTTTAGCTAATTTTCTTATACGTTAATGAAAAGATATTATGATATATATATATATATATATATATATATATATATATATATATATATATATATATATATATAAAATTTATGTATAGACATGTATATCTCACACCTCGTGTTCTGTATATGCCATCTTTATATCAACAATGTATCTCTTAAATCTTTCGTACCATATTATGTAATAAAATATACTTATTGGTAAATAAAAAGAAGATGGGGTGGTGGGGAAGTGGAATATTCTAATGGCATCAGGAAGAAATCCAAATTTTCTTCCTTGAAGCCTTTATCCACTTATCCGATGCTATGGGTCCCACAATTTGTACCAGAGGTGGACCCCATCTTATATATATATATATATATATATATATATATATATATATATATATATATATATATATATATATATATATATATATAAACACACAGTGGAACCTCGGTACTCGAACTTAATTCGTTCCAGAAGGCTGTTCGAGTGCCGATCTGTTCGAGTACCGGGCGAATTTTTCCCATAAGGAATAATGTAAATTTTATTCATCCGTTTCAGATCCCCCAAAAAAACACTTACAGCGAATTTGCGGTGTATTTTCGTATAGTATTTATAATTGTATTCTCGTTTTTCTGGTCTCACTTGATAGAATGGAAGATATGTTTCAGAAATAGAGGTGATTTTGAATGGTATACAGACTAAAAGTATCTTAAAATTGAGCTCAAAGTAGCGGAAATGTTCGATTTTTGCTGATGTTCAAGAGTAAACAAATCACATCACGCGTTCTATACACGTCAACTGGTGGGTCTAATATGCCTTCACAAATGAGCTGGTATTATTTATACAATTTTTCAATAATGCATTAGTCTGCATAACAGTAAATCTTCTATTTTTTGTGTGAATAAAAATTCAGAATGGAAAGCAAGCGTAATATAAGAGGGGCTCGAAGTGGGAGGAACTGTAGGAGAAAGAGGGAGGGGCCAGCAGAAGGAGCATTCAGTATCTGATGAGTCGTCTTGATAGCCGGATACTAGCGGTGGCGCGAAGACAATGTTGTGTAAGGTTAAATAAAGAAGACAATTTTAGGTTTATGGAATTTTATTTAGAAGAGGACTCGTTCACTACTTGGTTAAGTCTCATTACAACAGGTAACGTCACCTACCCAAGTCTACATCTCACCTCACGCTTTTCTACTACTGCGTTTTTTTTCTTATCTTTCTGTGAATTTGTTCCATAAACCACATATTGTCTTATTCACATACCTCTCAGTATATTCTACCATTGATATACCATAACAGCAATGTTGTTCTATTCAAGAAAAGAAACATATATGAAGGCCACAATACCAGTCCAGTGTCAATGACATATAAAAAATAAAACCATCACAAATTTAATGATAGGAAATCCCATCGAAGCATATAATTCTCCCGGGGATTTACGAGAGTTATAACAAAGCAAACACGAAATTACTGACTGGATTGCATCTACTTTGACTGCGAGAAAGATTTCGATACGGCATGGTGCTCTACCGTTCCTCTGCCAAGAAAAAGGGGGGAAGTGCTTAAGTCGATAAGAAAGGATCTAAAATAGGAGAGACAAAATGATAGCGAGGGAAGAGGAGCTAGAATATGAGACTGTAACGAGTTGGGATGCAGTGGATACGATGTTTGGGACTTCACTCTTTCTGATTTACATCAATAATCTAACCGATGGGATAGTATCTTACATACTTTTGAACCTTTGATATACCTTTGAAGAGTTTCGAGAGTTTCACTACTCTCGGAGCCCGGCCATGGGCCAGGCTCATGAGAAGTATAAAACGAGGGAGGTCAGTCACAAATATAAGGGAAAACTCGACAGTCTAAAGAATGTGCTTACACAAATGGCTTCTGGAGTTATTGAGGATGAGATTGACAGGGAAATCAGAAATGAAATCAAGTTTCTGGGGTAAATTAAGAAACTGATCCCATAGCAGAGAACAATGCAATACGAAGAGAGAGACTAGAAAGTGAACTTGATGACAATGGAAGAGAGAATTTGAAAGCATAAATTTAAAGAGAATATTATAAATTATTCCTTTAATCACAGGGTGGTAGAGAGAAGTGGAGGCTGGTAGAGAGAAGTGGAGAGTCAGAAGAGAAAATGCTAAGGGGAAAACTTAATTTACAGGTTGTAGAGTAGTAATTAGACCGGAATCCAGTAAATGTCAGTCAAGCCACCCCTAAAGCGGGGTAAGGAGCTGTGACTCAAGTCTGGAAAAAAACAAGATAACGACTGCAACTCGATGAATGTACACGGCCAGTCGGCCGTGGTTCGTACGTTGGACTACATGCAGCCAGCAGTAACAGCCTCATTGATAAGGCCCTGATCCACCGGGAGGCCTGGTCATAGACCGGGCCGCGGGGACGTCGATCCCCGGAATGCCCTCCAGGTAGATCAGATCCTGGAGGCCAGGGATCAGTAAATCCCTGATTTAAGAATCAAGGCCATGAGCTATGACTCAATCCCTGTGAACACAATTAAGTGAGAACTAGGTTCATGCACAAAATCACACATTTCATAATTTTGTTTTTGAACCCAGCGTTAAGTGGCATTCATATGAGGGAACAAATACAAGAATGTGTCAACACACAATAAGCTCTAAAAGAATTTATCAGCCCAACAAATACATGGATTATTAAATTCATTCCAAAAAATCGACAATAAATTCGAGGCAAACTTGATCCAACAAAACTGGCCAGCTGACAAACGCAGGCAGGCCACGTTCCCCAGAGTTGGTACCGCACTCCATCCTGGAATTCTGATAATACAAAAAAATATCGTAGAGAATTCGACAAAAATTTCTGCAGTACGCAAAACGATGAACCTTAATTAAGGGTATAGAGAACGAGGTAACGTAAAGCGGGTTAAAGGGGTGTTTGTGTTGAGGGATGGATGAAGGAGAGAACACACACACACACACACACACACACACACACACAGAGCCCCGGTGGCCTGGTGGCTAAAGCTCTCGCTTCACGCACGGAGGGCCCGGGTTCAATTCCCGGCGGGACGGAAACATTTCGAAGTGTTTCCTTACACACACACACACACACACACACACACACACACACACACAATACATACAACAGGCCTAGTGTCTAATCGACATGTGCCTAGGACAAAATGGTAACTAATACGACCGGCCAGGAGCTATGAATCGACCCCTGCAACCACAACTAGGTGAGTACAACTAGGTGAGTACACACACACACAGGATCCATACATATAGATACGATAAGGCTCTTGGAGCATGGAGAGAGTAGTGACTAGCGAAAAGGCGGGGCCAGAAGTTATAAATCGATCCCTGCAACCTAAAATAGATGCGTACTCATACGTACTACTAATAAAACTAACCCAGGAATATAATTGCAAAGGTGAATACAGCAGAACGGCTGGAAAGAGGAATGCTGGGCATATTTTATAAAGCGCTGTGCTCTGTTCTGCTTTGCTGTCTGGTCTGCTCTAGTCTGCTCCCTGGCTCTCTCACTTGCTCTCGCTCACTCCCTGGCTCTCGCTCTCATCCTAAATTTATCCCTGGCTTCCACTTTTGCTTCCATCTTTTATCAACACATAATTTGTGAAGGAGTATTCGGCCTCCTCCTAACATTGGACCATAATTGACTTCGTCATTTTTGTTAAGGCTCCTTCCAGGAGGGAAATTTTTCCTGCAAGGACGCCACTTCCTTATTAATGATACTGTCGGTCATCTTATGTTTGTCTATACTGTTTGTGTTAACGCCAGGAAAATGTGTGGGCTGCTGAAGTTGTTATTGCAAAGCGAGGATCTGAACTTTTAAACAGTGTTTTATTGCTTATTTAGTGGTATGTTTTCGCAGCTTTTTATGCAAGGAGTAAGGGAGGAAAGTAGGTGCGTGTGCGTGCGTGTGTGGGGGTGGGGTGGGGGTTGAGGGAGAGTGTTGCTCTAGTGAATGATTTGAGTTTGTCCTGTACTCCGTTACAGTCTCTTTCCTCCATTTTTCCCTAGCGGAGCAATTAGATGATTTCATTGATCCTCGCCCCCGCTGCCGGGTCTTGAGCTCAGATTAACCACAAGCAAATTAGTAAGTAATTTCAGTCTCGGCGTCCGTGGTAAGTGAAACTAGCTATATAAAGATGTGAATGTAAACATATTACAGAGTTTCAAGAGTTAGCACGGCCTTGAAAAGATCAATCACCTGGTAGCTGAAGGATGTTCAAAGCGTATTCCTACGAAAAAAGAAGAGAAGAAGTAAACAGGAGAGAGAGAGACGCTCCCTATACAGGAGAAGACGAAGAATCACTGAGCTTCTCAAGAATGCCGGACTATCTGATTCACGGAAGGAAGCGCTAACCAGGGAAGTGGAAAATATTGAGCTAAAATTAAAGGACTCATACAGGATCCAGGAGAGTCAAGAGGAGCTAAAAGCGATTAATGAAATTGAAAGAAATTCGAAATATTTCTTTTCATATGCGAAAAACAAGGCAAAAACCACTTCTAGTATAGGGCCCCTGCTCAGACAAGACGGATCTTACACAGATGACAACAAATAAATTAGTGAGATACTGAAATCTCAATATGACTCTGTGTTCAGCGAACCACTAATCCGTCTAAAGATAGACAATCCAAACAATTTTTTCATGAATGAGCCTCAAAACTCTGCCAATGTATGCCAAATATCTGACATAACCCTAACTCCTCTAGACTTTGAGAAAGCCATCGACGACATGCCCATGCACTCAGCCCCAGGCCCAGACTCGTGGAACTCTGTGTTCATTAAGAACTGCAAAAAATCCGTCTCACAGGCCCTAAGTATACTATGGAGAAGGAGCTTAGACACAGGCGAGATTCCACAGTCACTAAAAACAACGGATATAGCCCACTCCATAAAGGTGGCAGCAAAGCAGTAGCTAAGAACTATAGACCAATAACCTTAACGTCCAATATCATAAAAATCTGTGAAAGAGTTGTAAGAAGCAGGATAGCAAACCACCTGGACTCCCAAAAATTGCACAACCCAGGACAACATGGTTTCAGAGCAGGTCGCTCCTGCTCTCACAACTGCTAGACCACTATGATATGGTCTTAGATGCTCTGGAAAACAAGCAGAATGCAGATGTAGTATACACAGATTTTGCAAAAGCCTTTGACAAGTGCGATCATGGTGTAATAGCACACAAAATGCGTGCTAAAGGGATAACTGGCAAAGTAGGCAGATGGATCTTCAACTTCCTAACCAATCGAACACAAAGAGTAGTGGTAAACAGAGTTAAATCGGATGCTGCCATAGTGAAGAGCTCTGTCCCACAAGGCACAGTACTCGCACCTATCCTGTTCCTCATTCTCATATCAGACATAGACAGAGATGTAAAACACAGCACTGTGTCATCCTTTGCAGATGATACTAGGATCTGCATGAGAGTGTCATCCATTGAGGACACGGCAAATCTCCAAGAAGATATAAACCAAGTTTTCCAATGGGCAAAAGAGAACAATATGATGTTCAATGAAGACAAATTCCGTCATGGAAAACTGGAGGAAATAATAGCTAGGACTGAGTATATTACAAACTCCAATCACACAATAGAGCGGAAAAGTAATGTGAAGGACCTGGGTGTGGTAATGTCCGAAGCCTCACCTTCAAGGACCACAACAATGCCACTATTACATTGCAAGGAAACTGATAGGATGGATAATGAGAACATTCAAGACAAGAGATGCCAAGCCAATGATGATCCTTTTTAAATCACTTGTTCTCTCTAGGCTAGAATACTGCTGTACATTAACATCCCCATTCAAGGCAGGTGAAATTGCAGATCTAGAGAATGTACAGAGAACCTTTACTGCACGTATAAGTTCCATCAAACACCTTAACTGAACACCTGGGCACTAGACTTACATTCACTGGAGCGGCGAGAGAGATATCATAATCACCTGAAGATTCTGGAGGGCTGGTCCATTGCACACAGAAATCACTCCATACGAAAGCAAAAGACTTGGCAGACGGTGCAATGTACCTCCAGTGAAAAGTAGGGGCGCCACTGGTACACTAAGAGAAAACACAATAAGTGTCCGGGGCCATAAGGGGCATTACTAGTAGACCTCTGGTTGCCTTCAAGAGGGAGCTGGACAGATACCTAAAGTCAGTGCCAGATCAGCCGGGCTGTGGTTCGTACGTTGGACTACATGCAGCCAGCAGTAACAGCCTCGTTGATCAGGCCCTGATCCACCGGGAGGCCTGGTCATAGACCGGGCCGCGGGGACGTCGATCCCCGGAATGCCCTCCAGGTAGACTCCAGGTAGGTAGATCAGATCCTCGAGGCCAGGGATCAGTAAATCCCTGATTTAAGAATCAGGGCCATGATCTATGACTCAGTCCCTGTGAATACAATTAGGTGAGAACTAGGTTCATGCACAAAATCACACATTTCATAATTTTGTTTTTGAGCCCAGCGTTAAGTGGCATTCATATGAGGGAACAAAACGCATACAGGATGTCTGATGTAATTATGGTGGTGAGAAAGCCTGGGTAACCTTCCTGTGGTACCAGGGGCCAGGCAGGACCACCTGGGTAACCTTCCTGTGGTACCAGGGGACAGGCAGGACCACCTGGGTAACCTTCCTGTGGTACCAGAGGCCAGGCAGGACCACCTGGGTAACCTTCCTGTGGTCAGAGGCAGACAGACCACTGGGTAAACTTCCTGGTACCAGGCCAGCGACCACCTGGTTAACCTTCCTGTGATACTAGTGGCCAGGTAGGACCACCTCTTTAAACACCCTACAACGGAGTGGTTTCTCTGACTAACACTACTTGTGTTCAGCCCATCCTTCTAGACAAACTTTTCTTCTTTTTTAGTAATTGCGAACGATATTAAAAAAAAAAATGATCAGAATCTGCTGCTTTTCCATATAGTTTCAAAGTTAGTGATACCTGAAGAGAAAGGTACTCATTGAAAAGGTAATGATACCAGCACGCTGTAACGGTAAATATCGTGTTGATATCGTAAACAGCGACATCAACGCCAATGGCTCGTCAAGTATTTGGGCAGTAGCGTTATGTACCGTATGCTCACTCACAGGATGAGCGGGGTTGCCCAATAAACTAGTCCCTCGGGGCAACATTCAATCTTAGGATGACTCAACATCGTGGGAACAGCGACGGACACACTAAAATATGAACGTTGGTTTTGTGGTATACTTGCTTCCTGTCCAGGGCGCTTTACCAAGTTTGTTTTGGCTCATTAAAACAGTCCGCCTCCATGTACCATTGTATTTATTGACGTTAATGTATGTTACAACTGTAAATTTTGTTAAATGGCCTTAATCTAATCTAAAACTATCATACGTAGAGAAATTCGCTTTATACAATACAAAACCAATGCTAGTATAATTATTAGTAGTACTAGTAGTGGTACTATAACTAGTAGTAGTATCATCGGAGGTACAAGGAAAAGTATAGCCCTTCACTAGTAACAAGGTGACTGAGTTTGGAGAACAGGTCAGCGTGTTTTACTGAGGACTGACCAATCGTCAACACACAGCCCCTGACCTTGTTTCACTCTACCTAGGCAGCCCCTGACCCTATTTCACTCTACCTAGTAGCCACACACCTGCAAGGCAGCCCCTGACCCTGGTCCTGGTTTACTCTACCAAGCCCCACACAGCCCTCATCCTCTCTTCGTTATTCAGCTAAAGATTACACTCGCTCCAATATGACGTTGACTGGGAATTTTACTCCCAGCACGTCTTTTCAATTTATTAATACACAGCAACTCCTAATAACTACATAATTATCGTCTTAAATCACACAACCACTGTCACCGCCTCCACTACAGTCATAACAATTAGTACCGCCCTTCCTCCCTTACCTACTACCACCACCACCACCGAACCTCCCTCCTCCCTTAACTACTACTACTACTACTACTACGACTACTACTACTACTACTACTACTACTACTACTATTATCACAAACTCCCTCATAACTGGTGAGAGAGGGAGAGAGAGTTAAAGAGCAAGCGAGAGCCAGACCGAACGAGAGATTTTTTTTTTTTACGGTTCTGCTGTTTGCTGTGTCGCTAGTCCTTGGTATTTTTCTTGCCAGCACTGCTGTTAAATTCACGTCTCATCCTTCTCTCTCTCCTCCTTCCATCTTCCTCTCCCCTCCCTCCCTGCCACTTCCTCTCCATCCTTCCCTCTTTCCTCCCTCTCCCTCTTGACCTTTCCACGTTCCCTCCCCTCACCACTTGTTAATGTGATGGGGAAGGTGTTGATTCTGGCCTCGGTGTGTGTCCTCGCTCCTTCCCAAACCACCAATGGTAAATCTGACAAAAAAAAAAATGTATCTGGAAGATCTTAACCAAACTTTCGAGAAATTCTGTTTGGTCTAGGCCGAGCATGTATCGCCACTGTAACAATGTACTCACCTAGTTGTGGTTGCAGGGGTCGATTCATAGCTCCTGGTGTGTGTGTGTGTGTATGTGTACTCACCTAATTGTGGTTGCAGGGGTTGATTCATAGCTCCTGACCCTGCCTCATCACTGGTCGCTACTAGGTCACTCTCTCCCTGCTCTATGAGCTTTATCGTATCTCTTGTTAAAGCTATGTATGGATCCTGCCTCCACTACACCACTCTCCAGAGTATTCCACTTCCTAACAACTCAGTGACTGAAAAAATACTCCCTAACATCCCTGTGACTCATCTGAGTCTTCAACTTCCAATTGTGTCCCCTTGTTGCTGTGTCCCATCTCTGAAACATCCTGTCCCTATTCACCTTGTCAATTCCTCTCAGTATTTTGCATGCCGTTGTCATGTCTTCCCTGTGTCTCCTATCCTCTAGTGTCGTCAGGCCGATTTTCCTCGTAGGACATACCCCTTAGCTCAAGGACTAATCTTATTGCAAACCTTCGCACTTTCTCTAATTTCTAGACTTGCTTGACCAGGTGTGAGTTCCATACTGGTACTGCATATTTCAGAATGGGCCTGACGTACACGGTGTACAGAGTCTTGAACGATTCCTTGTTAAGGTGCAGCAGTTATTTTGTTGATGTGCGCCTCAGATGTATGTGTGTGTGTGTGTATGTACTCACCTATTTGTGGTTGCAGGGGTCGATTCATAGCTCCTGGCCCCGCCTCTTCACTGATTGCTACTAGGTGTGTGTGTGTGTGTGTGTGTGTGTGGTGTTGCGAGCTATTTGCATGTTGTTTGTTGCGTGTTGTGTTGTTGCATATTGTGTGCGCGCGTGCGCTCTGCTCACTCGCTGAATGATTTGTATTCGCCTATTTGAGTATGCGGTCGTCTAGCCCTAGCTCCTGGCACTGCATCTCAAGCTTCATCGACCAAAACTACTGGTGTGTAGTCTAGTGAGTTCTTGCGGATGTGTTCTCAAAACTGCTCAAGAAACTTTACTGAACCACTTCCACAATCAGTTTATTTCTTTGCTTCCCTCAAACTGCTAAATGCACTTCTTAACATACCTCTGGCTCTTTTGTCTTTTTTTAATCTC